>OZ010711.1:8717686-9317686 GCA_963932345.1 Ophion ventricosus | reverse complement strand
ACTTGGATGGAGTCAATTACGGTCACAACGGATGTCAGGTACTCGAAAACTTACCAGTTACACCAGTTTTTGGATAGAACATGGTGAACCATCCTTCAGGAACGAAAGTGTATCGAACCGGCGACGGATCGATTGGTCTTTTTCTCCGTTCGAAACCCGGCAAAAGAGTTGACATGGCCGGAGATCCACGAGCCATGGCAGGCAATGCCTGAGCTGAAATTCATATCACAAATAGGCGATTTCCATTGATTTTTTCCAGAAACAAATCTTCTTGCCGTGCAGAGAAATCTTAACTTGCAATATCACGACGGCTCGAATAACGTTGGCCGTATGAACGGCGACTACGCTGATCGTAAAACTACGAAAATCTATCGATGCGTAACGACTCTCTGGACGAAAAATCGTTCATTTTCATTAATTAAAAAGGTCAAGTGAATACGTCAAAAATGTGACTATTGAATTATATATTCATTACATAATGAAGGAAAAATTGTACACAAGATTCGAAGATGTGATGAACTCGAAAGACATTATCAATACATACGAACGAATATAGTGATTGATATTTGTATACATATTTTTTTTTTCGAGAAATAATTGTATTTTGTGCAACGATAATTACCATTTTTCAATGCTAATCTCGACAACATCTTGGTCGTTCTTCGTGCGCTCTTCACGAAGACGTCCAGCACTGCGGCTAAAAAAGAATATGGCCGCGGTCAGTTCGGTGATTATCACTACGTGGTTCGATTCGCCATCTGTATGAGGAATCTTAAGGAGGTTGGAGCGGTCACGTTGAGTCAAATGACGGTTCATGAATTGTTTTTCAATAAACCTCAAAACAAAATGCGTGCAAGGTATAGATTTATTATGTAGATGCGAAGTTTTCATAAAGTATATAATTAAAGGAGACAATTGAGATATTTCAAAAAAAATGTTTAATTTTTTTTAGAATTGATCTTTTGTGATATTAAAACCGAATGTCAAAAGGGTTTTTCTTTGAAATAATTCTAAAGATAATTATTACCTGTTTTTATATCACGAAATTCAAATTGTAGATGTAGCGCGAAATGTCACGCTATCGACGCTGGCGCTTGTGACGTCACCGCTCGAACGCGACCGAATAGGCTATGTATACGGCTTACGCGCGAGCCACGTGAGTGTATACAAAAGTTAAATTTCATTGTCATTTTACATCTAAAAATCTCGAGTATTCTGAAATAGTCGAAATATAGTTTAATTTTCGTGCAACGATGTGTGAAAGTGGATTCGTGAAAGCAAATTCGAGTAATTTACCGACCGTGGATAACTGAACATTTTTAGGTTAGGAGATAAATTGCGTCAGTTATTGCCGCCACGTATCATAAGCATTTTGAAAAAGTCGTATTTAAAAAAATATATTTCAATACACGTGGATGTCATAACACGTGTACACTGACATCAAAGTGGTATTCACAGCAAGAATAAGTGGACGATGATTTCGGGATGACACGTCGTGCTGCATCGAACCACAGATTGCGACGTTTTATGTCTTGTGGCACATTCAGAAATGCCTATTATGAGCACTTTTCGTCGTATTTATACAAAGAGGAACGAAACAAGACTTATACGATTTTGTCGTTGCCATCGTTGAGAAAATAGTCCTATCACACAAGTAGTTCGTATACTGGCGTTCGAGCGGTGACGTCACAGAGCGCTCATGTAACTTCGGATGCTCTCGGCGCGTTTTTGCCGCGCCGAACAGAACAACAATTTCAAATTGCTGTATCATTGTTAATTGTTGAAAAAAAAAGAAGAAAAATTCTTTGCTTTAAAAACCGCACATGATCTTTACGATGAAAAAAAAATCATTTAATTACCCAATTATGCATTTTCATACTTTGATTACGTGAAAAAGAAACTGTTGTGTTACGGCCAGCTTGAAAAAGTATAACATTATTGATGATTATTATAAGAGAGTCGTAAATTTTTATTAGATTAAAACGATTACAAATATTAAAAGATTAAAAAAATTCGTAATCTTTTATCGAACCTTGATGAGTCAATATTGAATATATATGGTTATCGATGGGCAAGATGGGTTTTTATTTTTTTCTAAATGTTTAAAAAGATTTAGTATATGCTAATCCGTTGGTAGAAATGGTTTATTTTCGTGCTAAATAGCCAAAAAAATTATCTCACTCGTAGCGTGAAAGACTTGCCGGTGTTAAGTGATAAAAAAATTTCAAAAAATTTGTAAAGATTAAATATTGTCTGGGCAATAACACATATATGGGGCATTCCACGCCAAATCGACTACTTTCCGGCCCGACCCCTTTATAACATAATTGCAAAAACGTAGTGAATTTTTTTTTTTTGGAAATTCTTCGTTTTGAAATGATCTTTATGAAAAAAGATATATGAAAAATATTCAAATTCATCTTCAACATGATTTTTTAGTTTTTTGTAAAAAAAAACGCGATTTTTTCAAAGAACGCCACTTTTGATTTTTTATTTTTATTTTTTGTAAAAAAATATGATAAATTTCGAATTTTTTGCCGTCAGACCCATCGTGGTAATATTGTTCTTACTATATTTTTCTAAATTAAATAATTTTTTGTCTTAATTTTTTTTCCAAATATAATTTTAAATGGTTAATTCTGTCATACTCAATACTTTGTACATAATGTTAACTCACTTTAAAATTTTTTCAATTATGTTAAATTATTTTTAAAGGATTATTTCATGGGGAATGAAGTAAATAATTATTCAATTAATTCTTTAATAGTAATTAATGATAAATTTATTCATTTCTGTGACGTTTGAATAATTTACGTAATTTGTGATTTCTTGAATTAGTGAAATTTTTCACAATAAGATCACCATTTGTGTCAAGTATATCATCATCCAGTGCAAAAGCTGAGTGTCTGAAATGGTTTTGGTTTTCGAAAATTTCTCACGGAGACCGTTCAGACCATTATTGTAGTCTTCCACCGATGCAACCAGTCAGTGCATATCAAACAAAAACGATTCAACTCGAACGTTTTTTAACATTGACAGATGCTCGTCGCAGGGGATTCCGTTATAAATGATACTTCAAATTAAACGAATTACAGCAGCGATCGAAATGCCTTTCTGATACCATGGTATATGATGAGTTGAAAAAACATTCGCATGAAAATCTTGATAAAAACTGATATTCTTGCTGAGAGTGAAACTTTCACACCTTCGAAAATGTAAATCTTTAAAAAAAAATCAGATTAAAAATTTCGAAAAAAAATCGAAAGAAAAATCTTACCACGATGGGTCTGGCGGCAAAAAATGCTAAATTTGTCATATTTTTTTTTACAAAAAAAAATTAAAAATCAAAAGTGGCGTTCTTCGAAAAAATCGCGTTTATTTCCAAAAAACTAACAAATTCATGTCGAAGATGACGTTGAATATTTTTCAAATATTTTTTTTCATAAAGAACATTTCAAAACGAAGAATTAAAAAGAAAAGATCTTGATCTGTCCATTTTTCCAGATAGTTTTTTTTTATTTCGCTACGTATTTGCGATTATGTAAAAAAATTTGAAAAAAATCACACAAGTGTTTTAAGATGAAAACAATAATATATTGAAGTTTCAGCCAAATCGACAAGCATCGGGCCGGAAAGTGGTCGATTTGGTGTGGAATGCCCCATATATATATATTTTTTTAATCTTGAATTGTGGGTACCGCTCCAACCTCCTTAAGGGGTTACGTGGGTGTGAAAATTACAAAAAATCCATTTATTATTTTATTATCTAATAGTACAACATGGCTAGAATATTCTCCCAAAGTTTTAAGTCAATCGGAGTAAAAATCTAGGAGAGCCGTTGGGAAGTCCCCCTATTGGGAAAGACCGGCCGGGAGCGACGCAGGTAGACGCATTTTTCTCAAAACACTATTTTTGAAGTCGGTGGACACAATTTTTTAAAAACTAATGCACCGATCTTATTGAAATTTTGCACACTTCTTCAAAATAGCATTGACTAGTGATTGAACGAAAGTTTTTTTTCGATTAAAACTAATTTTACAAGGCTATACGTAGTGTAAATTGTACCAAAAGTTGAACTATTTTGCATACAACTCTGCCAAAAATTCAAATTTCAATTTTTTTTTTAATCCGTCGTTTAATCACAAGCTATACTTATCTACTACCAGAAAAAAATTGGTTTTTCAATTTCAGAATTTCTCAAATTTTTGGATGAAATTTTTTAAAAATATTGTCGAAATGTTGCTCTTTTATGTGCTTAACATTTTGAATAAAATAATTTATATATTATATTAAAACAAAAAAAATAGAAAACACATGCTTTTTTTGGCTTCGAAACCCACGTCACCCCTTAATACGAACATTCTTTATTTCGGGAAATTAGATATTTAAAATTCTTATGGTAATAATTAATAAAATGATAATTTAGTTGTACAAAATAAAAAGGAAGGTTTCCGAATATGCACGTAAATGGAATAATCTAACGCCGTGAAGTGTTTACAGCTGATTGTGGAATCTTAGAAAATTATTCAAAAATCTCCGAATAATCCAAATTCAGATACAGTATTGCTATTATTTTCCTTGGATAGATTCGTCTTAGAATTTTAAAGTTTCTTGATTTCTAATTACGGATTAGTTTACAAGCTCCAAATTTATTTTCTTTAACGTCCGTGACACATTGTTATAGTTTTCAAATATTAAAATCAATAATAACGGTATTCGGATAGAAACAAAATGTTTTATGAAGTTGACAGCCACATGACCCAAAACTGGGATGTTGAAATTTTATGACTGCGTTGAATTCGTTGGACCGGTAAAATTTTGGCGTGCATGCTATAACGTGCTTTGCGTGTCTGTGACTTGTGTATATTTTTATCAGTAAAGTCAAGCATCGAATCCAAGGAAACTCAAGTGGACGAGTCCGAATCCGCACGTAGGCCGAAAAAACATCCGCAAAATTGTGGCATCTAACGCCTGGTTCCACAACTCTCTATTAACCGAAGGCCTTAGGCCACTCTAGAGACCAAAAAGGGCATATTTTGTGATTTTTTTTTCAGCGAAACCATAAAATAAATCGGAATTACAAAATAGGGGTTTTATTATACACGTAATTGACTATACAAAAATTATTTTTTCACAGCGATACACGTCAAAATGGCGACTGTGCATCATTTTTCCGATGATGGCTTTATTTGTGGAAGGTCAACGGCCGGACCAACAGCTCCTATAATTTTTGAATTATGATGAGACATTAAAGTTTTTTCGATTATATATAAGGTGTAGTAAAAAGAAATCCATTATTTTTGCATGAAATTGAAGGCTTTATTTAGCATAGTTGGAATGATCCGATTTAGGTCTAATATGCACCGTTTTGATCGATAACTTGTTGCCACTTTGAAGGTAATTTCATTATGCCTTTCTCATAGGAACCCTCGCTCCTATTGGCAAAAAACTGGGATAGTCGATTTTCACAAGCTTCTCTTGAGGCGAATTTTTCACCAGCAAAATTATTCGCCATAGACAGGAAAAGGTGGTAATCACTTGGTGCCAGATCCGGACTATAAGGTGGATGCATAAGAACCTCCCAACCAAGCTTCCGGAGCTTCTGGCGAGTCACTATCGATGTGTGTGGCCTGGCGTTGTCCCGATGGAACACAATTCCTCTCCTATTGGCCAAAGCTGGCCGCTTCTGGGCGATTGCTTCCTTCAGACGGTCCAATTGTTGACAGTACAGGTCCGAATTAAGAGTTTGGCCGTAGGGGAGCAGCTCATAGTAGATGATTCCCTGCCAATCCCACCAAACACACAGTAAAATCTTCCTGACCGGCAATCCTGGCTTGGCCACCGTTTGCGCGGGCTCACCGCGATTCGACCACGACCGTTTTCGCTTGACGTTGTCGCAAGTGACCCACTTTTCATCACCAGTCACCATCCGCTTCAGAAATGGGTCGATTTTGTTGCGATTCAGCAGCGATTCGCAGATGGAAAATCGGTCCATGAGGTTTTTTTGCGTTAACTCGTGTGGCACCCATGCATCGAGCTTGTTTTTGTATCCAGCCTTATTCAAGTGGTTCCAAACGGTTTTTTGTGCAATCTTTAGCTCCTGGGTAATCGAAACAGTGCTTACATGACGGTCGGATTCGACGATTTCCATTATTTTATCGACATTTTCGACAATTGGCCTTCCAGAGCGTGGTGCATCTTTGACATCAAAATTACCGAAACGGAATCGACGAAACCAAAATTGCGCGTGATTGGCTGTTACAGTATCAGGATCATAAACGCTATTCACATTTTCAGCCGCCTGGCTTGCGTTTTCGCCTTTATCGAAGAAAAACTGTAAAATATGGCGTATTTTCACTTTGCCGGTGGCCATCTTTGACGCGCGCTCAAAAAATATTGAGTCAAGCGATCACAAAACTGTCTGAAATGTTTATTTTAGTACGAAATCTTATCTTTCTAACGCCGTCTAGCGTAATCCGTTCGCACTTATACACCGCGAGATACAGATTACTAAAGCCATCTATTACAAAAATAATGGATTTCTTTTTACTACACCTAATATAAGAATAGCTATAGAAGTACGTAGGATTTCTTTGATGTATTGTTTTTTTATCAAAATAGCGCATTTCTAGAACAAAAAGTATAAAATGCCATGAGAAAATCGTCCGAAAATTGTTTATGAAAAAGGAACTATGCAATATAGTTTTAAAAAATCCTACGTAGTGCCTCAGAAAATGTAATTCTAAATATACAGTTAAAATTTCAAGTGAATCGGTTGAAATTTGTTTGAGTTATGAGTCCGGCCGACTTGAAAATTCTAGTTTTGAGATAAACGCGTTTAAAGTTAGTAGCAAGTCACGGCATGAATCAAGAGGGGTTGCGCTAGAATTCGAAAATCGAGTACTTAGAGATTTTTTACGCCCATAATCTTTTGGAATATAATTTTATAGGTACATTTTTACGAAAAAAAAAATCGATTTTTGGAAAATCCTAGACTGGCCTAAAGCCTTAACCTTAACCCTTCCTGGTCACACTTCCAAATTCAATCACGGTGGTCACACTGGGTAGATTCTACCCAGTCAGTTTTCAAAAAACTATTGTGACCAAACTTTCCGTCCGAAGTGATTAAAAAATTACGAACATTCTAGATGATATACGAAAAATTTATTTATAAGAAATAAAATGGCGGCATGTTAAAAAAAAATGTATTAAGAGGTGAAAACGCAAAAAAGACACTTTTTCGCTCAAAAATCATAGTTCCGTGAATTTTTAATTTTTTTTACCTAAAATTTGCACATGATACTCCTTAGATATGCTAGTTTGGGAAAAATAAATAGTAATATAGTGCGCGTTCCAAAAAAGGTTTTTATTCTGACATGTGAAGAGGGTCGATTTTGGAGTAGGAAAAAACATCGAATTATGCAAAAATATGGTTGTAATTGGTGAAAAAAAAGTGAATTGTTGCTATAAATGTATTTTTTTACCATTATTATTATTATATCGATAATTTTTGTTATTCTTTCTCAATCCTCTCGACCACATTCAACGCACAGATTCAAACGATGCGCATCGCACATTGGTCGTTGGCAAATGCTGCACTGCCGCTCCGTTTTTTTAAATTTTATTTTAACGAGCACACCCTACATCTTGTTGGCTTCGGAAGTGTGAGTTCAACGTTTCGCTGCCTTCTGACATTACACACAAGTGGTCTTCATCTCCAGATGGTTCTCCACCAAAAATTCCGTCATCTTCGTCGAGCATTTGCGATTGGAACGCGCGATTCCGTAAATTATACGGCAGCAAATAAACTCGTTATTTCTACATAAATTATCGAGAAAGAAACAATTTAGCGGATACCACAGGTATATGTACTGTAAAAAAAAAAACAAAAAAAAAATACGATTTTTTTCACGAATATTTCTGTTATTGTGACACCTGGGTCGAATCTACCGAGGCCGCCCGCACGATGTTGCACCTTTGGCTGTAGGATCAACACAAACGCTTGATTCGAATGAAGCTAGAACTACACTGGGCCGACGTGGGCCTTCTTCTTCTTCTTCTTCTACAATTCGACTGCAGCGCTACCCTATACGACTAGAGGGCGCTACAGTCTGGCCACTGAGGATAACCCATGTCGGCCAACGCGCGAGGCCGACGTGGGCCACTACGCCGATCTGGACACGTCGGAGCCCATATATTTTATGCGTCGACGAGTTGTGTAGAGCTACATTTCATCCACGCTACGCGACGCGACGCTACGTACGCAACGCCGATCCAGCGATCCCAGATTTTCGTCGGATGGTAGAGTGGGTAACCGACCAGTCTGACGGCGTGTGCATGGTGTAGCTCTGTTCTCAGACGTCGGCCGCGTCATTCCACGAGCGCCGACTGGCGAGTTTAGTTGCCGAGTGCGAGATTAGTTAGACCATAGGTAGACAGGTCTACTTATCACAAACAAATTGCCAATGTTTCCTTCGTACTGATTGATTTTCGAAATGTTGAATGAATTTTTTTATATCTCGTTCATCTGCTTGTAAATCTTTCACGAGAGTATGGTATTCACCAACTTTCTCTCTTCTTAAGTTTATGCCTGGAACCCACAGTTTTCTTTCTGTAATTTCCCCCCTTATTGCTCTGAAGCGATTTAAAGCCATCAAGAAAACTAAATCTTCTTCAAAATCACCGTCCGATTCGTATATTTTTATCCCACTTGATCGACAACCAGCGTGAAATGTCCGACACACGTTGAGACGCGCGTCGGTTAAGTGTGCACACCAACCCTATATGTGTGAGACGTGTGCGTCGGCCCAGTGTAGTTCTAGCTTGATCAACGGTCCCTACGTATCTCCCTTCAAACTCCAGGTACATGGTGAATACAGTCCCATTTGAAGCCGGGAACTATTATATATTTACGCCGAAAGTTGATCGACGGGTCGATTCTATCCCAGGTGACCACGAAGAATAAATTTAGTGTGCTAAGCGTGATTCTGATTGGTCCATTCGCCCTTAAATCTCAGTTAACTTGGTTAACCAAGAGTCGTGGAACCGGGCCTAAGGGTAATCCATGGTACTTACAATTTTAGTACAGTAAACTCTCCCTCACTCAACGCTCTGTAGTAGGCCATTTCCGCTCAATTCTCTCTGGTGGTAACACAACAAGCGGATAAGCCTTGTCCCCACTTTCATTTATTTATGAAAAGGCGCGAGGGATGCAATCATAACCTTGATTTCAGTATTAAACTTTCCACTTCGTAATTCCAAAAGTCATAAAGAACATGAACGAAAAAAGAAAAGCGAAAAGAGTTTATTATACTGTAAAAAAAACAAAATTTTAAAATTAAACATAATTTATAAATTTATAAAACAGTACGGTCAATAAAGCTCAAATTTTTCCAAAGGGTGCATAACGTATTCGTCAAGATCATATAAAAATATCAGGACCGCCCTGTTGCAAATTCCCACACAGGAACCTGTATGGGATCCCGTACGGGATCCCACGTGGTGTTTTCGTACAGGGAACCCGTACGGGTATGGGATCCCACGTGGTAACCCGTACGGGTTACTAATGTCAAAAATGAGAAAAGGCAAAATTAAAAATTGGTTTTTGCAGTTTTACTTATCTTAGTTGTGACAAAAGTAATAATTAAAAAAATAAAAAACGATAAATGACAAAAAAAAGTACTCTTACATGTATCATTGGTTTGTTGCTATTGTTTAGTACCGGTCTGTTCTTTGACCAACACTATTGCAGTTCTTTTGACTTCAGATAACTACATTTTCAAAAAAACGTTGACAATAGTGATTAATGATTTATTTTCTCACGAAAGTGTAGATACAAATGAAAAAATTAGAAGTTTCACATTTGTTTTGATTCAATCGTGATTAGCTTATTAAGCGCTGTCTCAAAAATTAAGCTACCCACATTGCCCCACACAGGTTCCCATGTAGGTTCCTGTACAGGAATTTATTTTCTGCATTCTCCCGTACAGGATCCCGTACAGGATTCAGCTTCCCACGTTGCCCCACACAGGTTCCCATGCAGGTTCCCGTACAGGAATTTATTTCCTGCGTTCTCCCGTACAGGATCCCGTACAGGATTCAGCTTCCCACGTTGCCGCACACGGGTTCCCATGCAGGTTCCCGTACAGGAATTTATTTCCTGCGTTCTCCCGTACAGTATCCCGTACAGGATTCAGCTTCCCATGTTGCCCCACACAGGTTCCCGTACAGGAATTTATTTCCTGCGTTCTCCCGTACAGGATCCCCTACAGGATTCAGTTTCCCACGTTGCCCCACACAGGTTCCCATGCAGGTTCCCGTGCAGGAATTTATTTCCTGCGTTCTCCCGTACAGGATCCCCTACAGGATTCAGCTTCCCACGTTGCCCCACACAGGTTCCCATGCAGGTTCCCGTACAGGAATTTATTTCCTGCGTTCTCCCGTACAGGATCCCGTACAGGATTCAGCTTCCCACGTTGCCCCACACAGGTTCCCGTACAGGAATTTATTTCCTGCGTTCTCCCGTACAGGATTCAGCTTCCCACGTTGCCCCACACCGGTTCCCGTACAGGAATTTATTTCCTGTGGTCTCCCGTACAGGAATTTATTTCCTGCGTTCTCCCGTACAGGATCTCGTACAGGATTCAGCTTCCCACGTTGCCCCACACAGGTTCCCATGCAGGTTCCCGTACAGGAATTTATTTCCTGCGTTCTCCCGTACAGGATTCAGCTTCCCACCTTGCCCCACACAGGTTCCCGTACAGGAATTTATTTCCTGTGTTCTCCCGTACAGGATCCCGTACAGGAATTTATTTCTTGCGTTCTCCCGTACAGGATCCCGTACAGGATTCAGCTTCCCACGTTGCCCCATACAGGTTCCCATGCAGGTTCCTGTACAGGAATGTTCATCCTGTACAGGAAACCGCACGGGATCCCACACTTTCCTTGGCTGTCCCATGCTTTCCCACACTAAAACCCGTACGGGAATTTGCAGCAGGTTGGATTCTTCTTGATTCTTAAGTGGCGAAAGTTGGATTCTTCTTAATGATCATATCTCCTTAAGGCCGGATCCTGAATTAGAAGGTCCAAAAAATCGATTTTTTTTTATTGTTTAAATCTATTCCTGATGTATCTAAGAATGTCTAGACAAAGTTTTATAGCCCAATTCGAAATATTTCCAAAGATACAGCACTGAACGTAGTGGAGTGTCGAGCAGGTATACGGGCGCTCGGGCAGTTAGGGCGCCCGTTTTCTCGAGTTTTCGTTTTTACGATTTTTCTAATTTGGCGTATCTGATTACAAAAAAACTAGAAGTCCAATCGAAACAAACCAAAGCTTGTTCGCTTCAGTATCGTTTTCTTTTCTATTTGAACTAAAAACATTGTCGAAAAAAAAATTCTTAACAATTTTTTTAGCAAGTTGAAATAATTTTTTTTTTTCACAAAAAGCACATTTTCTACGTCAAACCCGAAAAAACATTCAAATTTCAATTTTTTTTTCATTTTTTTTAGTTCATATAGAAGAAAAATATGTCACAATTAAAATGATTTTTGGTTTTTTTGTTTCAGATGAAAATTACAAGCTCCATTTGTCACGCCGCATGGAAACAGCAGTGGCACGAATGTGCATAAAAATCGGTTGCCTTTTGATATTTTTCTTTAAAAAAAATTGTTTTCTTATGTTCAGACATGTAATAAAATAATCTGAAAATTTCGCTAAACTTGCTTTTCTTTTACCCGAAAAAAATTCCTCAAAATATCGATTTTTCGAACCGGCTAATTCAGGATCCCGCCTTAAGTAAAGTAGATGCTAGCTCCACTCTACGTTGTGAAAGACATGAAAAGATTGCGCGTTACAAAATGCATTTAACATTTTTTAAGGGTCTGCATAAGCGTGAAATTTCAAAAATACAATTTTTTATTGCGTCGTTTTAGGAGCCTTGAGCCTAAACATTATAGCCCCAATTAGCAATAATGTTTTTCTAACATTTTCAAATATTGATCAAGTTATGTTGATCCTGATGAAGGGTCAGATCGCTCTGCTGCTATATGCCGTTTTCTTTTGCGCTTTTCTGGAAACTGTGGTTTATGAAGCGGTGTAAATCATGTGTAAAAACTATACGTCCAATTCACTTTAAATTCGGACAGAGCATAGGCTAAAACACTTTCTATCGTCTGACTGGACGATTAAAAAAAATATATTTACCCATTTGTTAATAAGAAATGATTGCCTTCGTTGGTCAGAAATCGATCTTTTTTTTCTACAGCTTGCCTTTACCATAATTTTCAAAATTTCGACAATTATCCGGCCATACGAAAGTTTCATTATTATACTAAAAGTATATTTTTCTATATTTCATTTCAGATCCGGCTGGTCGCCAGAACCACCTACACCAGTTGACCATGCAACAACGGCGACACTGCATTTAAATAATAATAACTTCATTGCTTATAAATATTTTTTATAAAAAAAACTCACTCTTGGTAGATTATGTTTTAATTATGTGTCAAATCCCGATCACGTCATCCCAATACTCGCATCAGAAAAAATATTGAAAATCGACATGTTTTTTTGGGTTTTAAGCTTATGGAGACTCGTTAATTGGTGACCGAATGATAATTAGCCGTACAAATAAAAATGTAACATAAATTTTAATTTGAAACTTCTATTGCCTTTCTGATACGTTGATTTTAGACTCGTGCCCCGAATCGCTGAATCGGCATCATACGATTCAACCGTTCTGGAACGTTCGACCAGAAGAACCGAGTTAACAATTAGAACTGAACGACAAAAGTCAGTACTCGGGTGGCAACCAAAGAGGTCAGTCTCATGCAATCTCAGGCAATTAAACATCTTGTAAATCAAATGTTCCCTAATTATAATAAAGTTAAATTCATAAATTCATAATTCCCGAGTTGGAAATTTAAGGTTGACTCATACTACACGGCACGGACCGACACGTAACGGAAAAGGCACATACCGGCAACGGTACGACAAAACTTTGTAACATCAGTTTCAGTGGGAGCGTACATACTAACCGGCAACGACCTGCAAGTTCCGGCAACATCGCGGAACATTTCCGGCCGACATTCTCGCAAGGAATGTTTCGACGGTCCGTTACGGTACGTGTCGGTGCTTGTCTGCCAGTCTGAATTAGAGATCGGTAGAAAACGGACCGAGCGCAGCAAAAAAGGATGAAGAAAAATTAATTAAAAGCGGGAAATCGTGGGAAGCATTGTACAGGGTGTCCAATAGGAAGTTGCTGAAACTAATCGGCTGTCATTTCAAAACACGTGCACAGAATCAGAAAAGCCAAATTGCTTTAAATAGAGGAAACTCTGCAGTTTTAAACGCACATAAATAAAACCCAGTCAAATATTTTTTATGTCAATTTATTACATCTTATAAAAATAACGAAAAAGTACAGTGATTAATGATAGATATTTTCGAAGTGCGAACCGTTAGATTGTGCACAAAAATCAATTTTCTTTTGAAAACTGTGAAAAACTGTGTCCAACATATCGTTCGTAATGCCGTGAACCACTTCCTGGATGCCCGCCATCAGTTCTACTGTGCTGGGGTTTTTAGCGTAACAATGATCTTTAATGTAACCCCACAAGAAAAAATCACAAGGGCTCAGGTCCGGTGAGTACGGAGGCCATTCTAGTCCGCCTTGAGCAAATTTAGGGTACCCCAGACCGATTACTCGAGTCCCATATACGCGATGAATAGCTTCAAACACCTCATGAGTCCGGTGCGGCGTCGCTTCATCTTGCATGAAGTAAAATTTTTTAACCAGTCCCCTCTTTTTTGCATAAGGGAAGAATTTCGTTTCCAAAAGCTGTTTGTAACTCTCTCCTGTTACCGTAGATTCCAAGAATTGCAAATAAATTCCTTTTACTGAAATCGACTTCGTTGATCTTCTCTAGTGTAGTCACCGTAACAGATGGACCTGGCAACTCGTGTCTACGGTCCTGGAGTGTACCATACTCCACGAAGTTATCGATTATCCTACAAAAATTAACGTAAAATTGCTTCAATGCAGTTTAATTGAATTGAAACACAAGTTGTGTGATAGATGAATATGAATAAATAGTAAATTCTTACCTTTTCAGAGTGTTTTCGCTGGCAACTCTATGAGTTCCAAACTTAGTACGAAACCCTCTATACGCATTACTATAAATTTTTCCCCTCGAGCAGAAGCACTCAATAAGATATACTTTTTCTTCCCTGGTGAGCTCACTCATTTTGACGCGCGCGTACTTGCTTTAACCACGGCTGGAATAAAACTGCGAGGCCTCAGGTATGCGCCTTAGAAAAAGGGACCCCTATTGAATTCATGGAGGGAAGAAACACTTATTTAGTTTTAGCAACTTCCTATTGGACACCCTGTATGTAATGAGCCACAATTTTAATAAAACAAAATGTAGACTTCGGCATTCGAAAATATTGGTAAAACTTGTCGTCAAATTTTAATAAATCTTTAAATAAAGTTCAATGTTCTCCCTACGGCTTTTTTTTCTTTAATATTGGGTGTACCCATATTCGTTTACGTTTTTGTTTCGCCTTTGTCTAGAAGTAACGCTATAAGAGCCAGTTCATCGTCGCTCCACGATGGATTCATTGCGACTGCTGAATGTTAACTGACGGATGCCTGCCGGTGCGATCTGAACATACGCGTCAAATTGCCATGTCGGTGCCGGTACGTGCCGTTGCCGTGACGTGACGGTCCGTACCGTAATAGTGTGAATCAACCTTTACTCGTCATTGGAAAGATCCCCGCTTTCCGCCCTCGATCGCCCGATTCTTGCCACCGATCTTCGAGAGCGCAACACTCCTATTGTTAGATCATACTTTAGTATGTGGAAGAAACTGTTTTTCCATGACATGACGGTAGTCATTTTGATAACTTCTTTAGAATCTCATGAATTTAATTATAATTTTATTGGATAACGTTTCAATTGACGTACAAGAGTCGTTCGAAAACGTTTACTAAATGTTCAAAGACGTTTAATAATCGATAATCGTCTGCACCAATAATCTTTATTAAGTAAAATAAGTGTAATAAACATATACGTGAAAAAAATATTACGCACAGAATTTTTTTTAATTACTCATTATCGACAAAAAATTGTAATTTGTGAAATAGCGAAACGGAAAGTTGTTCGTTTCTTCCACCTTCCCCGTTGTGTGCAAAATCATACAGTTTCACAGTCAAGAAAATTTCAATAAAGTAAACTATGCTATCTACAGACGCCAGTGAAAGATAAAAATACAAAAGGCATGCTTGAAAAAATTTGACCGCTTCGTTAGCAGTTTTTTTTGCCACGATTTCGAAACAACCGAAAGCGAATTTGTCGGCGAAAAAGTGCAGTAAAAGTCGCCGTATCTAGAAAGAAAGTAAAGAATATTTCTTGTAAATTCGTTTTTAATGGCAATAAAATAAGAAACAGTACAATAATAATCATGATGATATAATCATTCTGCAATTATTAATTGTTGTGTAACGCTATCTAGTTGCATAACTCGATAATTTTTTTTTTAATTCACCTCATACCCGCCAATTCGATAAGTGGTACTAAACATAGCAATAATAATAATAATAATAATAATTCTTCCTTAGAGTTACTCTTTTATATCATATTTCACTTTATATCGTTCATTGCGCATGACTCGGATGAACAAAAATATCGCTTTTACATTGTTTGAAAAACCTCTCAACTTTTTTTTATATTTTATTTACTTTTTTTTACCTTTTATTACCAGTTATTAATTGTATCAATACCCCGATACAAAACGCCACCCGATGTTTCGTAAAAGTACGTGCGCGCGAATGTGTGTCTGTTGTGTGTTTGCAGTTTTCTTTTTATCGTAACACAGAAATTACACGTACAAAGTTCGTAGCTTTGCCCAGACTGATAAGTGTCGTGCAGAAAAAAAAATAATAATAGTTGGACAAGAATTCCGGAGGCGGGGAGGGGTCAACAGACGCTCCCAAAAGGCGAACGTTATCTCAATGAGATATTTTTCGAAATTGAAACACGTGTAATCCGTAAAAACGAGACGTTATTTTCGCGGCTCCAAGAAGCAGGGGTTTGGAACGTTTTTTTTTTTTACGAAATAATAATTGATAAGGAATTTCGAGGTTTATGCAAAGACAAAGTTTAAGTTTAAATGCAGACAACACTCCGAAGCCACTAAAGACATTGAAGCGTTTTTTTTCTTTTCTAATATCGCAAATGATACGACATCCCAGAGCAGGAAGAGGGGTGGGGGGGAAGAGAATGAAAAGTTCATCACAAATGCCAACCTGAATAGAGCAAACTTGAATTATATTCGCGATCCGTAGTCTCGTTTGTACGTGTATTTTGACGTATGATAATTGTGTGTTTATGTGGGGGTTTTTTTTCTCCTTTTTTCTTTATGATGCCAATTAGTAAAAACGGTGAAGATCGTCGTTTGATGTGTAAAATTATAGATCGCGTTTATTTATTTTCTTTTGCGGCTTCAATACCATGGGCTTTTACGGCGATGTAACCGGGGTAAATCAGGCTATTCCGGCAATCCGATCGTCGACGATCGTTGTGGTAGGTCATCGTCGTTGAAATCGGGTCCTCCTCCTTCTCTAGTTTATCGTTTGTCTCGGTAGGGCTCGGCGTCGTTGCTTCTTCATCTTCTTCTTATGCTTTGCATTCGTTCCACGATCACGCGGCAATGCATTTAATTCCAATCTTTTCACGCTTCTACTCTTTTACCCCTCTCAGTTCTTCAATCATTTTTCCCGCTTTCTTTCGTACGCGTTTTTTTGTTTTTATCTTCCGTTATTACGAATTCGAGGATCAATCGACTTTGAGCAAACTTACTCGACTACCTTCAGCACCTTGCCGATTGCAATAGTTTTGTCTGTAAAACAGAAGAAAGTCAATTAATAGTACCGACGGGAATTGAATCATTGTTCATAACAATCATCCTATTATGAATGAATCATTCATAATAATCACCCTTCGTGGTCACACTTTCAAATTCCATCGCGGTGGTCACACTTTGGTCGATTCCACCCAGTCAATTTTCAAAAAAAGTATTGTGACCAAACTATCCGTCTGAAGTGGTTCGAAAAATTACGAAACATTTGAACTTTCTAGAATATGCACGAAAATTTTATTTATAAGAAATAAAATGGCGACATGTTTAAAAAAATTATAAAGAGGTGAAAACGCAAAAAAGACACTTTTTCGCTAAAAAAATCATAGTTCCGTGAATTTTCAACATTTTCACCGAAAATTTGGACGTCATACTCCTTAGATATGCGACTTTTGGGAAAAAATAGTAGCATAGTGCGCGTTCCAAAAAAGGTTTTTATTCCGACATATGAAGAGGGTATTTATGTTATGAGGATACTTCAAATTCCAGGTAAGATGGTGAATGCAGTCCCATTCGAAGCTGGGACCTGTTAAATGTTTACGCCAAAAATTGATCGACGGGTCGATTCTATCCAGGGTGACCACGAAGGGTTAAACGTGTTTGTTTTTGCAACGATGATAATGAAGGATTCAAAGTCCGCGTCAGATGACGCGTCAGAGTTTTGTAGCTGGTTGGATAAACAGATAATTTCAATATTGAAAGAAAGCTTAAGGGGTTAGGTTACCGTGAAAATTTCATAAACTCTTAACGTCGCTTGAGGCAACTCAAAGAGAGAGAATCGCAGATTAATGGTAATTTTATTATTACAACGATAGTAAAACCTTAAACGCGTTTTTCTCGAAACTATGTTTTTCAAAACGGTGTACACGATTTCACGACATTCAACGAACGGATTGATTTGAAATTTGCTACACTCATTCAGTGAAATAGTAGTTCAGTCGTGATCAACGTTTTTCCTCTCAAGATTTTTTTCCCATTAGTTATTAACAATAATGTCATTTTTCCTCGATAAATTGAAAAAAAATTCAAGCATTTATTTTCATGATTGAAACACGACAAAAAAAAATTTCGATCTTAGCCATCATTACATATTTTAAGAAAAAAACTCGTTTTTTTTTGTTTCTCGTCAACCGGATGGCCAAAATCAAGTATACCGTTGAGCCCCCTCACCTTCAAAGGTCTTTCACAATATTGTTTATAACTTCTTAAGTTATTAATATTTTATTATGAAATTTGGTACACAACTTTGTTTATGTACATACAAATAAATGTCCAAACAATTTTTCAATTATCTTACTTAGTCCTTCAAAATGGATTTTTTCAAATAACCCTGATTTTCGGGTCGTCACAGTAATCTAACCCCATAATCACGTTCAAAAGTTTACGAATTAGTATATAATTTATAAAGTAACAGTACTTGACAAATATCGATAATTATCAAATTTGGCATGTCCAATTCATCTAAATAATCTGACGAATATTGCAGCTTGAAAGTTTTCAAATAAAAACCAGTTTTTACCCCCACCCCAAACTAATGATTCTACAGTAACCACAATAATTTTACTCAAAAGTATGGGCAACATTCTTTTTGTATGAGTTATTAGATTTTTAAATTAAAAGATTGGAAGAATAAAGGGGAACCCTGCTGTGGCAAATGGAGGAAATTATAAGGGTTCGCAAAGTAGTTACGGGAAACTAAAAATAAACAAAATATCGATCGAGAAATAGCGCTAAAACACTTTAGAACGAATTCCACATGTTTTATTCTTTTTTTCTGAACAACAAATTAAATATGTCCAGCTACCAATTAACATTCAATTCCGTGAGATAAAAAACCCAGAATTTTTCGTCAAAAATAGTATCGTATCGTACAAAAAAGTCTTAGTCTTAAGAAGATAAAGGATACTTACTTTCGTCCCTAAGAGTGAAACGTCCCATTGGTGCAAAGAGATTAAATTTTTCAAGGCATATAACTCCCGCGCACTCGATTCTCATAATCGCAACTTGATCCTGTTTAACGAACCTCGGTCGCGTTTTGCTCTTCTCGCCGGTTTTCTTATCGACAAGACATATTAGTGCCTTAACGGTAACCTCCTCGGCCGCGCAATGAATATGCATAACGGCACTGTAACCCGCGCATATTATACTCTTGTGCTCCAGTATAACGACCTGAGCATCGAATATCTTGCCCGTCTTAATTGGGTTATTGCTGTCGCAAAGTACGAAGCCCGGACTGACGTCCTCCTCCTCGATTCCCTTCAGCTTGATTTTAACATTCTCGCCAGGTCCAACAAACGTGACTTCCTCGTCGTCCGACCACAGTTGATCAACGATAACTGCCGTCTGCGTAAGAAAGATAACAAGATTATCAAGTATTGCGAACATTTGGTACCAAGAAGCGAAGGAACACTTAGAACTGTATTAAGCTTCGTGGAAATTTGATTGAAAGTTCGTTAAGGAGTTTAGGGACAGCTTATCTTTAGGGAAAATCACGGGGAGAATTCTATTGTTTTGGAGCAGGGCGCCAACGTGTACACGCCAATATTTCATTCGAAAACGACACGATTACTGTAATAAATTTCGAGTCTAGCATTTGAGATTATTATTATTTTTACACGAGCGTATTAATAACGTGTTTTAAATGTTATATCAATGCGTATTTTTCGATTCTTTTATATTAAGGGGGAAAAACCCTCTAGACGCTCGAGAATGAGGCATTTTTCATGAATTTTTTTAAGGATGTTAAAATAATTGCATCATTTTAAAATATTGATATTATCTTATTACAACTTGCAAGAGTTAAATTTTTTTTTAACAAAAAAAAAATTGCGGCATTAAAAGGTATTTCTTAAGGCGTCGTTTGCGTGATGCCGAAACGTGCTCTATTTGTTTGATTGTTTCTATTGATCTGAAACACAAATCGAAAATATTTTTCGATTATTGACATGTGTACGGGAAGGATATACCTATAAAAATAGGAAAAAGTATAAAATTAAAAATTAAGTACGCTTTTTAATCAAATATTCATATTTTTGACCATTTTCTCGACAATTTTTGCCCCAAAAAAGTGATTTATTTACGCGATAACCATAAAACTTTAGGTATATCCTTCCGATAAGGTTATAGTGAGAAACCTCCGAAAATTTTAGCCAGATCGATCAATAACTTTTTGAGGTATAATATGAGCACTTTTTGAAAATGCAGTTTCGAAATAATCGCGTTTAAAGTTTCCCTAGTTCGCACCATGCGGTCCCGGCGCGCTCTCGACTATGTGCTATAACTTCGTAAATATTTCATGTTTCGATTTTCTGATTTTTCAGTACGCTCTTAATATATTATACTTTCGAAATATGTAGAAAAAAATCGATTTTTTGAACATTATAGAGCCCCCCCCTTAAGAACAATTTGATAAATTGACCGACAGCGCACTGCTAGTGTTGTGAGTTTATGTTTTCACGGGTAGCGACACTTATTCTGTTACCGTGAGAATCAGCGAGCTCAGCAACTCAAGCAGCCGATTGAAAAAAAAAGCATTTACATTTCTTAATTAAACCGAATCGATTTTGTGATACATGTCAAGTGTGAAATGTCAAGTGTGAAAAATAAAATATATCTCTTTTCTTTAAAAAATGCATTTCATTGAACGTATAGCCACGCCACGGCGATTATTGGTATTCAAACACGCGTGGCATTTAGCAGTCATGCGACGTTACCAAACTTCGGTGGGGGAAAAACTGAACATTTTCATTGACAAAAATGTAAATAATTAATAAATTCTGTAGACGGTTCATTTAATTTTTCGGTGACAGTCGTTATAATATACTGAGTCGTGTGACAGTTTTTCATAACATTATTAGCATTACTTCACACTATTTCGTGTGTAAAACTGCCGATCAGCCATGAGTGAAGGCATCTCTCTATGTTGAAGAGTGTTTTTTCAATTGTCAATTTTATGGAAACGATGTAGACAATCGATTAAAAATTGGACGAGAGCATTCAGTATATGACAAAGAATCTACTGTGTAAATTTGAATCAAATAGTAAAATTTCGTAATTTGTCCCGAATCTCCTTAATAACGTCGTAAGAAAAATAACAGGGCTCACTTTTACGATTCTCAGGGGAAGCACGAGTTTCTACGGTTCTTTCATGTTCCATCCTTCTAAACGGAGTTTTGACATATTCGGTTACGTTTCGTATTTAATAGTTTATTTACCCTGTTGGGCATGACCAGCAATGCCTGGCCCTTCTTAGCTTCGCCACCCTCAACTTTGCCCATCACCACCGTACCCATGTCCTTGTACTTGTCGACGATTGGCATAATGAAGGGGCCGTTGCTCTTGCGATTCAATGATGGCAGAGAGTCGATGAAGGATATGAACGGTGGACCCTTGTACCAGTCGCATAGGGCCTCAGGTATTGGATCTTTGAGACCGATACCAAGCTGCCCCGAGACTGGCATAAACGTTAGATCTTTGGCCGGATTGAAACCCAATTTACGAAGATACGGCAATATTTTATCTCTGCAAATGTACAAAAAAAAATTATGATATAATTAAGGGGTTACGTGGGTTTGAAAATTTCAAAAAATCATTTTTTTTTTAAATTTTACTATCTAATAATACAATATGTCTAGAATATTCTCCCAAAGTTTTCAGTCAATCGGAGTAAAAGTCTAGGAAAGAGAGCCTTTGGGAATTCCCCCTGTTGGAAAAGACCGGCCGGGAGCGACGCAGGTATACGCATTTTTCCAAAAAACACTATTTTCGAAGTCGGTGGACACGATTTCTCAAAAACTAATGCACCGATCTTATTGAAATTTTGCACACTTCTTCAAAATAGCACTGCCTAGTGATTAACCGAAGGTTTTTTTTTCGATTACAACTAATTTTACAAGCCTATAAGTAGTGTAAAGTGTACCAAAAATTGAACTATTTTGCATACAACTCTTCCAAAAATTCAAATTTCAATTTTTTTAAAATCCTTTGTTCAATCACGAGCTCTACGTATCTACTAACAGAAAAAAATAGGTTTTTTAATTTCAGATAAAGCTATCATGAGTTACCCTGACCACCACGAGGACACTTTTTTTTGAGGGGTCTCCGGAAACCAGGTCCCACCGGCTGAATTTCCCAAATTTTTGGATGAAATTTTTAAAAATATTGTTGAATTGTTGCTCTTTCATGTGCTTAACATTTTGAATAAAATAATTTATATATTATATTTTAATAAAATAGAGAAAATATGCTTTTTTTGGCTTCGAAACTAACGTAACCCCTTAAGAAAAGTAATTATTTTGCGGTCACACGAGACACGTACGTGGCCGAAAAAATGGTCTATCTCTAACGCTTCATCGCATGGCCAGCGCAACTATCTCTCTCGCTATGAGAATGTTTATCGCACCACCTTGAGGCGCAATGTCAAACAAACCGAGCGACCATGACAACGAGGGAGATAGCCGATTTGCAAATTTCCAATTTTCTCTGAGACGGCAGATATTTCGAGAAAAAGCAATACCTTCCGCTCTGTTAAAATACGAACAACGTGTATCTCTTCGTTTGTCCTCAATATAAATCGTCTGGAAGAAAACTTGGCCATACGATTTTTATCCTTAAGGTATTCCTTCCGATGATATTGAAGTTTGCATCGTTGGAATGCAACGATAATATTAGATGAAGTAAAAAGTTCTGAGCGTTTTTTCGCTTTATTTCGACGATGAAATGAACATATTTAGGATTATCCGATTTAGATCAAATATGCGCCGTTTTGTTCGATAACTTTTGTCCATTTTGAAGGAAATTTCATAATTCCGCGATTGAAGAAGTCCTTGTCCCTATTGGTAAAAAAACTTGACGAGCTCATTTTCACAAGCCTCTCTTGAGGTCAGTTTTGTATCTTCAAGAAAATTTTGCAAATGCTTGAAAAGGTGATAATCGCTTGGTGCCAGGTCTGGACTATACGGCGGGTGCGATAGAACCTCCCATCCAAGCTCTCGGAGCTTCTGGCGCGTCGTTAAAGATGTGTGCGGCCTGGCGTTGTCTTGATGGAACACAACACCCTTCCTATTGGCCAATTCTGGCCGCTTCTGGTCGATCGCCTGCTTCAATCTGGTCAGTTGTTGACAGCATAGGTCCGAATTGAGTGTTTGGCCCGATGGGAGCAGCTCATAGTGGATGATTCCCTTCCAATCCCACCAAATACACAGCAAAACCTTCTTGGCCGTTAATCCGGGCTTGGCGATCGTTTGGGCCGGCTTACCGCGATTGGATCACGATCTTTTTCGGCTGTTGTTCTCGTATGTGACCCATTTTTCATCGCCAGTCATCATCCGCTTCAAAAATGGGTCGATTTCGTTACGTTTCAGCAAAGAATCACAGACATCAATTCGGTCCAAAAGGTTCTTTTGCGTCAATTCGTGTGGCACCCCATACATCGAGCTTCTTCATGAGACCAGCCTTATGCAAGTGGTTCCAAACGGTTTTCTGGCTAATCTTCAGTTCCTGGGCAACGGAATAAGTGCTCACATGCCGGTCCGACTCGACGATTTCCATGATTTTATCGACATTTTCGACGATTGGCCTACCAGAGCGTGCCTCATCTTCGACGTCCATATTACCAGAACGGAATCGTTGAAACCACCGCTTTGCTGTTGCATTCGATACTGTATTGGGTCCATAAACAGCACACATTTTTTTGGCCGCCTGCTCCGCCTTTTCACCTTGGTCGTAGTGGTACAGAAGAATATATCGAATTTTCTCTTTTTTGACCTCCATTTTGGAACGCTGTAACACACGACTGGCTTCACCAAACACAAAACTGTCAAAGAACTTTTTTTGAAGCGTAATGTCACCGTTAAATCGCCGTGTAGTATGACCCGATGCGATGTATACATCGTGAGATATGGCTCACTAAAGAAATCTAGCGGAAAACGCTCAGAACTTTTTACTTCATCCAATATATATTTTGGCACTTTTCGGCTACGAGAATTACTAAAACATTACAGTTCAGGATCCTTATGCAAAATCTGTAACTGTAAACTGCAAAAAAAGATGGTCGATAATAATAAAAATAAGGAAATGAAAAAAATGATGAAGAATTTTCATTGCATTCCAACGATACAAACTTCAACACCATTCCTCTCGCGGAGGGCTGAATTTTGTAGGCGCGTAAGCAGGGCTCTCTCGAATCATTAGTAACTTACAGTAGCGCTTAATGAAAACAAATTGCAATTAATTATTATACCCAACGTAAAATTGGAATAAACAATTCGCATACATTTTGTATACTTACACATATTTACATTTTCTCTGAAAAGTCGCAGTTGCGAAAATTTTTCTGCTAGTCACATTTTTCTAAGTTTTATCACGAATATTTTCTTTAAACCATTCAGCGACCCCCTGTTTTTATCGTCATCACGAAATCTTTAGAATTTTTCACTTGCGTAAAGTAGTTTATGTCTGAAATTTAGAGTTATTTAGCATATAAGTTAGATAGAAATGTGGCCAGCAAGTCATCTCCATAAAGTGCCGTGTAAAGTAAACGATTTTTAGAGTCGTAATTTTTTGTTAAAAGTTCGGTAACTTGGTATCAAATTTTCTGAGTATACTTAGATGTATTTTTACTTCATTGTAGACGAAAATCAGTTAATTGTTGAATATTCGGGTTCGTGAATGAAATACCTTGAAATCAGGACACACTACGTCCTTAACAAAAACAACAATCAACTGTTTTCGTAGGTTTTTTTTTAATTTAACGATCCAGAATCCAAGACGACAAAGGTCTTCGAGCCTGGGCCGAGCAACATTACATCTGACGAAGACTTTTTAGTTCGTGAAAAATCGATTGAAAATATTTTTATCTAAAATTTTGAGTTGGAATTGAACATCAACGGCAGTACAAGCTCACCTCGATACGTTGGCTTTCTCGTATCAGCGAAAATAATGCGATTTCGAATGATCAAATGATTGAAAAATGTTACGTCACCATATCTACTTAATTAACACGAAATGTTCAATTTTTTTCTCGTGAATGTGTAGTCGCGTGTACCGAAAATATTAATTGTTCATAAAACAGTACGTATATTTGTTTTCCACGAGGGATGAAAAAAAAAAACAAACGGGGCGAAGACTTACCTACACTCGTTGTACCTTCCCTCGTCCCACTCTACCGTCGGATCGTCCATTTTATTAACTAGAACAACCAAATGTTTGACTCCCGCTGTTTTTGCAAGCATAGCGTGCTCTCTCGTTTGTCCACCCCGATCGAAACCCGTCTCGAATTCGCCTTTTCTCGCTGATATTACGAGAACGGCGAGATCAGCCTGTGCCGCACCGCCGATCATATTAGGCACGAAACTTTTGTGTCCCGGCGCGTCAAGAATCGTGAAGTGCTTTCTCTCAGTCTCGAAATAGGCTCTGCCAACCTCGACGGTCTTTCCTTTCTCTCGTTCCTCCTGATTCGTATCCAACGCCCAACTCAGATACCACGTCTCTCTGCTCCTCTCCTTGGCCTCTCTCTCGTATTTCTCCAGCGTTCTCTTGTCCACCATTCCCGTCAACGCCATTATTTGTCCTCCTATGGTGGATTTTCCCGCGTCTGTTTTGGGCACAAAAATTGCCCCGATGGAAACAACGATCAACACATGTTTTCCTTTCTCTTTCGGATAGCGTTTGTATTTAAGTAAAAGATTAATCAGAAAATGCCTCGAAGCAATTATATCAACTCTTGTGTAGTGCTACAATTTTGCCAGAAAATCGGCAGAAAAAATAACTGAATTAGAAATTCATTTATAGATCCATCCTTTAATCTTGACGATTTTCTTCCTTCACTTTTCACTAATTCGCAGGAAAAAGATTGTATTTTTTTTTAAATCGAGACAGTAAAATTGAATTCGTTGTAGCATCTTAAGGAGTAAACTTGATATTCCTGCATCAAGATTGAACACCGAATGTTTTTCGACAGACGCATAATTTTCTCATGCTCAAATGCTTTTTAAACAGCGTGTAGAAATGATGTTGAAGTTTGCATCGTTGGAATGGAACGAAAATGAATTATTTTCAATTGTTCGATTTTTTTGGCTGTGAAAAACACTCAAACGCTTTTATGTATTCTCATCAGAGATTTACGACCTTATTGTGCAAAAAAAAAGAACGCTTTCGATAAGCATCAAAATAACATGATGAAAAATGAACAAAAAATCGTTGTATTCCATCGATGCAAACGTCAGCATCATGTGTGCAGGCCCCACGACAGACCAGAATACTTGAAGTTTAACGCGGATGCTTCTACTCTGAATTCTCTGTGAATGTTTCCAAAAATGGATTTCTTCAATAAGATGTGTAACAGCTTGAAGATGTTGCAACCATTACTGATAGTACTTGGTGGTACATGTGTAAAATGGCATCCCGATGTCACAAAACTTATTGAAGTTAGAGCACAAACAAAGCAATCGCACAGCAATATTTCCCAACATTATCTTATGTGATTAAATACGTTCTCAAACTATTACTAGTGAAACCCCAGAAGAAAAATAAATAGCCCTGAAACGAATCTTGCTCAACAGGCAAGATGTATAGATTTCACGAATGACGCGAGAGTCCATTAAGCCCTCAGACATGGCAATTGCTACCATATGTTTCTCACTAACGGTATCTGCAATAATCCAAAGATGTCGAAAATGAGTTCTACCCTCACAAGAATAATACAGAGAAGAACCGCAACGTGAAATGATGAAATAAAGCAAAAAAAATATGTATACATCGTTCCCCAAGAATGTTAATGATCTGTTGGCAGCGATTCTGTTGTGGGAGCAGGCTTCGCTAAGAGATCAAGCGCACAGACAATTAACTCACCCACATGGCCGATGAACACGACATTGACGTGTTCTTTTTTGCTCTTAGTATCTTCGGTAACTTTGACAATCTTCTTCTTAGGTATCTTGACAATGGCTTCCTCATCCTCCTCGATAAAAGCTTCCTCGTTCTCCGGTGTAAGGAGAGGATCGCCATCGACGGCAGCCTCCTCCCAGGAGTCTGCCGGCTGATGTCGCGGGCTTGTATTTGTTTGTTCGCAATCGGAAGTTGGCTCGGAGGATGAATTAGGTGGCGAGATACCTCCGCCGGCCGGCGGTTCTTCAACGCTTATTCCAGCAGGATCTGGCGGCAGAGCGGGTGTAGCCGCACCTGCGAATACGAGTCGGCGCGTTAAAGCGACGAGCGCGTTGGTCCCTGTGCGTTTGTCAACCGGCGTCAAGTCTCGACGGCTCGGCAGCCACGATACAATCGTTATGCCGTCGAGAGAGAAAAAAAGATCATCGGAGACGTGCAAATAAAACGTAAAAAATAAACGAAATAATAGCAGAGAAAACGGCCGAGGGAGAGGACGGAGTTCGATGGAGAGCAGCCGTTCGATACGAATCAAAAGCAGCGAAAAAAATTAATAGGAGAGGAATAGAATGGCGGTATCGCAAAATGGGTTACCCCGTGACTAAATGACAGTTTGGACGTTGAGAATGAAGTAAAATTCGTACAAGGGTGCGAAACGGGAAAAGAAAAAAATAATAATTCTTTTCAAGAAGCAGAAACGAAAAAAAAACGGGAGAAAGAAAAACACGCAGCCGACAAAATAAGCCACATCGAAGTTGTTTTTTTTCTCTACGAAGGAGAAAAGACGAACTAACCGTGATGAATTTCAGGAGTTACGAAGGTGGTCGGGGTTGTATTAACAACGGCTGGCGGGGTGTCCGCACCGCCACCGCCGCCGCCGCCGCCGCCACCACCACCACCATCGATAGTAGGATAAGCCGGCGTCGGATTGATGTTATCCGACAAAGAGTTTATGCAGAAGGAAGGCACGAATTCCGCTGCATTGACGTTCAGTGTCGAAAACTTGCCCTCGATGAGTTTACCATCATCGGTTGATGTTGTATCAACGTTATCCGCCTGCTGTTCCCACGAGTCCGGTGCCACGCTGTTCGCCATATTTTTTACTCGTTCACCAACACTTGGACCACGGGGGGGGGCCTTCTTTTTCTCTTTTCCTCGTTAATTATTACAACAATAATAATAACACAAAGTAAATCTCGGTCAACACCCCGTTGTGGAACGTAAGGATACGGGATAGGGTGGGGGTGACGGTGGAGGGAGTTTTTAAAGCGTGCGGTGACGAGGCGACGACACACGCGGAGTACGTCTATCGCGATCAACGAAGAAACAAAAAAAAAAAATTATATATACCCACACACGAACGCACATAAACTCGCGCTTGATTACGACTCGCGAGATAAAATGTTCGTAACGGTGAATCGGTAGCGAATTTATAATCTCACCGAATTCCGAGGAACCGATGGGAGGGAAAGAACAGGGGGTGGAGGGGGGGAAGAAGAGCAAGAGCTTACGCCAGGGGTTATGGGCGCTTGATCGGTATGTTCTTAAAAAAAAATAGTTTATTCGCAGGTTATATACGTGTGTATTGCGCACAGCACGCTCGAATTGGTATGGTCGTCCGCGTGCGAGCCCCGTGGTCCTCGCAACGTTTTACTAGCTGCTGGCTACTCGACCGCCGGAACTGCCAGACTCAAATAACGTACTGCCTACAAAGATCAACGCGTGTTCACGATTTTTTGTCTCTTTACAGATGCACATGTATATATACATACGAGCGTGTGTTCATATACGTATATATGCATCTCGATATATGCATATAAAAGTTCTAGAAAATGGATACGTGATAAATTTCTGGTGTACCATCCGATGCCAGTTATTTGTGGTGCGAGGGGAGGGGGAGATTGTTGAACCTACAGGTTGCCTTCGTGATAGTAGGCTGGCAATACTGGGCTGTGTTTAGGGTGATGTGGAACTCGTCATCGTCTGTGCTGTCAGCGCCATTATTACTATTCATCTCGCAACTACATTTTCGCATCCCCCTAAGGACGTGTCATACGTCCGGTCGGTTAAGATGCTACACTTAAGGCCATGTGTCACACGTTCAGTCGGTAAAAATCCTACTGCCAAGTTTTCTCCTAGACGGATCATATTTCGGGCAAAAGAAGAGAAAGCGGTTGTTCGTCGTACAACAGAGCGGAACGTGTTTCTTTTCTTTTTTCCCAAAAATCAACCGTTTCAGAAATCATTGGGAATCTGCAAATCAGCTATCTAACTCGCACTCATGGCCGCTCGATCGGTGTGACCACGGTCTTACATACAGGTCTGGAAACTCTGCCAGAATTCGCATGGTGGGGGTAGGCCGCTTACGGACGAAAATATTCGTTGAGAATTGACACTACGCGGCGCTGAAATCTTGCCCCCAGTTGAACATAACCACCGAAAATAATTTTGTAAACAAAAGCGACTCATTAGTGGATTTCCTGTGCTATTGACTTATCGAAAGTGAAAAAATGCCGAGAATCTGTGTTGTGCCGGGGTGCAAAACTGGAAGCAGAATTGAATTATCGAAGCACTCGTTATTTCGCGTGTTGTAATAATAAAATGCGACGTGGTATAAATGATTTCATCATTTTGTTATTTACCCATAGTTCGAAACCTTTACCAACGACCAAAAAACCGATAAAAAATAAAAACATTTATTTAAAAATTAATTAGAATTTTTATTTGAGAGAAAGAAAATAATGACATACAAAAACAATACAATGCGTATAAATAATTAATACATAACCAGAAACCTATGCAAATGCAAAAAAAGCCCACTCTTCGGGGATCGAACTCGGCTCCTCCAAAACGGTAGCTCAGCACCCTATCCGTGCGACTACGATTATCTTTACATGAATAAGACAGTTTTCTAATATTTAAGTTATAGCCACGCTTGGGGTTTAATTAGATTTGGCGGCTTGTTGGGTTGGTTTACCGCTTAATTTTATTCATTATAATTAGCTATATTGGTAGATATACCACCAATATATATATATATATATATATATATATATATATATATATATATATATATATATATATATACTGCAGAACCAATAATTGAAATGAGGTGTTACGGAGACAGGCAGATGCAGAGTATTGCGGCGATTAGCTCTGTCTTTTTTCAATACCTCCGTCTGCCCCCGTACCACACTTCGCCGCCAACTCTTTTAAGATAGCAGCGCTCCTAGCGGCCAGTGCATTAAAAAACTTTCGTCAGTAAGCGATACCCCCCAACCGACGGAGTTTCCAGACCTGTATGTAAGACCGTGGGTGTGACACTTGGCCTTAAGAACATGGCTCGCACGTCCGGTCGGTAAAAATCCTACGGCCACGTTTTCTCCTAGATGGACTACATTTCGGACAAACGAAGAGAAAGACGTTCGCTGTTCAACAGAGCGGAAGATGTTTTGTTTTCTTTTTTACGAAATATCAACCGTCTCGGAGAACACTGGGAATCTGCAAATCAACTATCTTTCTCGCACTTATCGCCGCTCGGCCGGTGTGACAAATAGCCTTAAGGTAGTCTCGCCACAGTCACGTGGAAAAGTTTATTCTCCGCTTAATCGATGAAAGCTTCGAAATATTGCGAAATATCCTTATAATATACGTTGTACATATAATCGGGATATAAAAATTTATAAAGTAATGATGAAAACGCCTAATATAATGTTTACCTAACCCTCACTTTGGTATCAGACTATCCATTCCGGCTACTAATCACGTAGATACTATGCGTATTCGTTCCGAGCCCTGTCGCTTGGTGGCGACATGAAAAAAGATTGTGGCGCACGAAGTGAACAAAAAGTTAACTATTGTGGGCGACTTGTCATTACATACATACATACGGAATTTATTATTAAAAAAAATGGACATTCTACATTTTTTAATATTCCCCATTCTTGTTCTAGATTGGTTTTCGACAGGCTTTCATCATTATTAATATATTCTATCACAGCTGCGATATGTTTACATTTGCCGCTTTTATTATATACGCAATCACAGAAAACTTTGGTGACTTTTCGATTTGCATTAATCTGAAAATTTAGATGGACATAATTATAATATGTATATGTATAAATATTAACAATGAAATAGAAATTACTACTTACATTTTGTAATCACGGTCTTACATACATATGTAAGACCGTGCTCTATACGATAACTGCATCCATTTTCCCGTAGCTCTCCAACATTAAAGTAGTTCGGCTATTTGAACAAGTACGGTGAATGTTCACCAATTTTTGCGGTAAATGATAGTTCAAAGTCCCCTGATTACAATAAGCACATTTTCGGGACCTCTTGCGAGGCAAAATTTTGAATTATTTGATTTTTAAATTTTGATTTTTAACACAGTACCTTATGGAAGAACTCACAATAATGTTAACTGTAAAAAAACTAATCGGTGGTTGAGCTTCAGAAAAGTTTCCATCATAAAGAAAATTTATCACAGATTCTGTTTATTTCAAAAAAACATTACCTTACGGCGCTTTTAAAAAAGAAAACATAAAAAAACTTTTGTTTTTGACGTGTCGGAAGCGGATGGCAGACATTACGTTGCACTGCTGGTAACAGCTGATTGAAGCTTCGGGCAGAGTCGGTAATCGCGGGAATTTCAAATTCTTCTCGAGAAACTTTAAAAGTGATCAACATGTATTTTTATTTTTTATTTTTTTTTCGTGAATAAATCAAGGTTTACAAATAAATTGTCATGTATAATCTTTTGAAATATTAATTTTTTAACCATAAAAAATCTTCATGCGAGTCGGTGCAACTTGAATACAATAAATAAAGGCGAGGACAAAAATTTGAGAACCTTGTTTATTCAGTCAATGTTTTTAAACAATATAAATAAGAATGAATTTTTCCACATTAGAAAAACTCAATGGAATTTTACAATCACTGCACCACAAACGTTTTCCGAGCAACGCTGTATCAACTATTCTTCGACCAGCGTTGTTTATGTTTGTTTTCACTTTTTGGCCGAGTATTTTAGCTTTTTTAAAATTTATTTTTGAGATTGACTCACGTGCTTTAATTCGTCGAATAGCTTCGCTTTTTTAAACGAATTTACCATTTTTTTTTCTCGATGCCATTACACAGATACATTTTCTTTCGCGTAATACAAATGTTAGCCAGGTTATGTGTATTAAAATGTCACCGCTACCGGCATGGCGGGGGTGAGAGGGGCAGCGATCCGACTTTATCCGAACATTACTACAATCATGGCGGACTCAATCACTTAACTAGTCAAGTTGAAGTATAAATTTTATCTTTTACGATATTTTTAAAGCATTTTATTACATTCACGTGATAAATATATTTTCAATGTGAGTGTTTATTAATTTTATTAGTAATTTAGACTTAAATTTAATCAATATAAATTAGTTGCCAACTTGACTAGCCATATGACGGCCGAACTACTTTAATAACATGTTCTTCTTTTATCAGTCGCTTTCCTTTTTTAAGTTTCCGGTTGAAATAAAATGCTGGGGCTTATTTTTTTTAATCCTGTTTTTATGAGAATATTAGTTTTTCATTTCAATCTCAATCTGTGAAAAATAACATAGGTTCATTTTTTTTTCGTTTAGGTGCAACAAATGTATGAAATGTTTATGCCTTTATGGTTTTAACCGTTAAGGCCTTAGGCCACTCTAGAGGCAAAAAAGGGCATATTTTGTGATTTTGTTTTAGCGAAACCATAAAATTAATCGGAATTACAAGATAGGGGTTTTATTATACACTTAATTGACAATACAAAATTATTTTTTCACAACAATACATGTTAAAATGGCGACTGTGCAGCATTTTTCCGATGACGTCTTTATTTCTGGAAGGTCAACGGCCGGACCAACAGCTCCTATCATTTTGGAGTTATGATGAGACACTAAAGTTTTTTCGATTATATATAAGAATAGCTATAGAAGTACGTAGGATTTTTGTGGTATATTGTTTTTTCTCAAAATGGCGCATTTCTAAAACAAAAAGTATAAAATGCCATGAGAAAATCGTCAGAAAATTATTTATAAAAAAGGAACTATGCAATATATTAGGTGTAGTAAAAAGAAATCCATCATTTTTGTATGAAATTGAAGGCAAAAATAATGGATTTTTTTTTACTACACCTAATATGTTAAAAAATCCTACGTAGTGCCTCAGAAAATGTAATTCTAAATATACAGTTAAAATTTCAAGTGAATCGGATGAAATTTGTTTGCGTTATGAGTCCGGCCTACTCGAAAAATTTAGTTTTGAGATAAATGCGTTTAAAGTTAACAAATGGGTCATTAAGTCCCGGGAATGACCCACAGATGGCGCCGCCAATGCCATGCCGCTTTTGTCTTTCGGTAGTACCAACCTTCAAAAGATACGTGTAAAAATTTCATGACATTCGGTTCAGTCGTTGTCGAGATATTGAAGGTTAAGTGACGCTACATTTGTTTTTGCTTAAACGATGGATAAAAACGAGTTTCGTGTGTTAATCAAACACTGTTTTTTAATGGAAAAAAATACCATTCAAGCTCAGCAATGGCTTGAAAAGTGTTACCGGGAAAAATGCCCATCGCAAACAACCATTTGCCGATGGTATGCGGATTTTAAACGCGGTCGAACAACCACCGAAGCCGCGGAGCGCTCAGGTCGTCCAATTGAGGTGGCTACGCCCGAAAACATCCAAAAAATTCTGAAAATTGTTATGTCCGATCGTAAAGTGAAGTTGCAAGAGATAGCTGACATCCTAAAGATATCAAAAGGCACCGTGTTCAAAATTGTGCATGAAAATTTGGGTATGAAAAAACTTTTGTCCAAGTGGGTGCCGCTTTTGCTCACAGTGGAACAAAAACAACAACGAATTGATTATTCGGAGCGCTCCTTGAAGCTGTTTACGCGTGATAAAAAGGATTTTTTGCGTCGGTACATAACAATGGATGAAACATGGATTCATCACTATACGCCGGAATCGAAAAGAGCGTCAGCCGAGTGGAGGGGAGAGGGCGAAAGCCGGCCAAAGCGTCCGAAGACACAAAAGTCAGAAGGCAAGTTCATGGCCTCTGTATTTTGGGACACGCACGGAATTTTGCTCATCGACTTTCTTTCGAAGGGCCAGGCGATTAACAGCGTCTACTACATTGCATTATTGGATCGATTGGATGACGCGATCAAGCAGAAAAGGCCTCACATGGCGAAGAAAAAACCGCTGTTTTACCAAGACAATGCACCGATCCACAAGTCGATGAAAACGATGGTGAAATTGAACTATTTACGAATCGAATTGCTTCCACACCCTCCATATTCACCAGACCTGGCCCCATCTAACTTCTACCTGTTCGCAGATCTCAAAAAGATGTTCTAGGGAAAGAGGTTTGGCTCCAATGATGAGGTTATAGCCGCAACTGAAGCCCATTTTGAGGCAAAAGACAAATCGTTCTATAAGAAAGGCAGCGAAAGTTTAGAAAAACGTTGGAATGATTGTATCGTTATGGAAGGTGACTATGTTGATGAATAAAGTCGAATATTGCAAAAAAAAATGTGTTTTTACTGGTTAGTCCCGGTACTTAATGACCCATGTGTTAGTAGAAAGTCACGACATGAATCAAGAGGGGTTGCGCTAGAATTCGAAAATCGAGTGCTTAGAGATTTTTCACACCCATAATCTTTTGGAATATAATTTTATAGGTAGTAAGGTCGATTTATAACAAAAAAAGAATCGATTTTTGGAAAATTCTAGAATGGCCTTAAGTTCGCTGTGCTCGATTTTCACTATATTTCAGCTAACAATAAGCATAAATGCATAAATATCGCACACTCACGTCAGTCTATGTATAGCCGTACATGTTAAAGTTCGGTTAAAAAAGTTCATGAATTATTTTACTTACCTTTTTTTCTATTGACAATGTGTCAATTGTTGTACAACTTGTGATTCTTATGATAAATGTTGAAAACTAAACTATTTCATTTCGTAATAAATATATTTTTGCGTCGTTGCTTATTATACAGTACCACCGTGTACAGTACGTAACGGTCCGACATTAGTACTACACTTGTGACCACTAGATGTCGACACGTGTAAAGCTCGGAGCGAATACGGGTATGCACACACTACTGTAATCTAGTTCTAGTTTGCTCGCGTCGTGGCGCGAGCGTCGCTAGACATTGTTTAATTCAAATCGCTATATCTCTGAAACTAGACGGTCAAAATTCATGATTTTTTTTCACCCATTTCGTCATATGTTCATCTGCAATTGAGAATAAAAAAGAATCTATAAAAAAGTTTCGAAGTTATTGTGTGAAATATGAAACTTTCCAATTCTCCCCATAAGCACACGTGTAAAACCGTGAAATCTTTTATTGCCAATATCTCGAAAACGGAACGGTGAATCCTTTTGAAATTTGGCAGCTAATCATTTAATAGTCTTGATTGAGGCCTCAAAATTGAAAAAAAATCTATAGAAAAACGCCTTGGCGCGACTACTACCTTAAAGTATTCCATTTCCGAACCCGAATGTTTAAGGAGTAGACGGTTGAAATTTATGTGACCGAGAGATTAAATTGGGATGCATTAACTGTCTTTAAATCAGTCAACTTCAACAAAATATCGGAGATTTTTAATGTTCAAGTTAAACCTTTATCCATTTGGTAATACCTAGAATGTGGAGCGACAAGAACGCCGTTTGGATGGAAGCTTAGTTTGCGAAGTTTTTAGAGGCGTGCCAGGATAAGGAGATCAGACTACTCTATCCTCCGTGGCCCCAGTTTTCTGCAGGCCCAATCCAAAGAGGATTAGATAGAGTCAGGGGGCTGGCACGGATTGATATTTTTGCTATGCAAAGTGACAGCTTTTTTAGTGTCCTACTCTGCCACTTGCAGCGCTAGTTGTACCCTTACAAAGCTGATGCGTGCGCAAGAGCTATGCATATATACACACGCACAAATATAATCAAGCAATACCCATATAACACCATCATATACATTAATGGTGTTATATGGTATAAATATATACACACACCATTTATTATGCTACTATTATTGTTTTATTAATTTATCTATTATTCATTAATTCTCGATTGACTATTAGTCTATTGACTAATGATCGTGACAACAAACAATCATGAAGATAAATATGATAACGAAACTATTTGGTACCAAATTATAAATTTCTCAAATGTTCATTACTCAATTTAAGAATAGAGCTCCAGCTTTCATCATATGCTCATATAACGAGAACTGAAACACGTTTGAAAACTTATTCACTAATATTTTCAAGAACCGATTATTTGGCGATAAATAATTATATTGTCCATACGTACCTCCATGATTGTTTACTGACATCCTTATGTTTGTATACTCGTTCAGCTTTCACATTGTCATTATTTATAGCCTCTTTCCATAGTCTTTGAATGCCAGTATCGGCTGGTACGTTGAAAAAATGCACCTTTTCAATGTTTTGTGGGTACCCTGAGGTACAACCGGGCACAATACACGGCATTAGTGCACGGTTACGAACAATTTCATCAATTCCGCACCGCGATTTAACCTCCAAAAGTCAAAATGGTGGTTTTGTACGCCGTCCGGGCCTCGCGCCCGCGCAATAGGAATATTGTAAGGTAACTACTAGTGCCACAGGTAGAACTAAAATAAGTGGTCAAAAAGTATAGCATTTTTATACACAGTAGGGCCGTGCCAGCCCCCTGGATAGAGTGGAAGCTGACTTATACGATTTAGTTTTAGTCTCCAAACAAACGACTATTCGCGCATGCGCATTGTCTGAAGGGCAGAATGGCGTGCACCACACAGCAAAAGGACGCGACGCATTCAATGGAACAAAGAGGAAATAATACTTCTTGTCGCCAAAGTGTTTAAAAATCGTAATGCGTGTAAAAATGGATCGATGTCATGTGCAAGGATGTGAGCGAAAAGAATATGAAGACAGGAAGCATAGCTTCTTTTCTCAACCGAAAAGTCCCACGAGGTACGTAGTGGGTACGTACGTATAGAAACGACAAGCGATAAATCGTAATAAGAATACCAATGAAGAGGCTGATATGTGCGCGTCACGATGTGCCTGAAATTATATTATATCTCAGTGTTGTATGGAGATGATAATATTGTGTGATATAATAATATGCGAAATGATAGGACAAATTTGTGCAAGTCATGATATTTTTCATAAACAGTATTATTTTTGCAATATAAATCGTTGCAACTTCTCAAGTATAATTATTATTATTACTGTCAAATTAATTTTTTTAATCATATAAATATTGTGTCGATATATTGTCACGGACGTCCAGTTCATATGTGAAAGTGATAACAATAAATTTATACACATTCGATATTTGTTTCTTTTGGGTTAATCCTTTTATCATTCATCATATCCATGGTGTTATTTATTTCAGTCCCACATTTTAAATTCGCGCCACAGTCCTCGCGGTGGGCGTGATTTGTTGAAGAGAGGGGGAAAATAGTTTGAGACCGAGATTGGAGAGAGCGCTGCAGCCAGTATACGGAAATTTATATTACGCTCTTATGGCAGCTTCCACTCTATATAAATCTCTTTGGCCCAATCAAACGGAGAAAGAGAATAAAAACAAGCGTCGACCGTCGATGGTGTGTCGACGTAGGGTTTTATCAGTTCCAAGCTTTTCAAGCACATTAAAAAGTATTTATTTTGAAACGTTCAACGTCTTGTCAGACGTTCGCTTGTAACTCAAAACGAATCATTAAGGGGAAACTTTGGATTTCGCGCTTTATACAACGCGAATACTTGAACAAAATGGGCAATTTCTGCACGTCTTGCTGCAAGGAATCATCGTCGTACGAAGACCTCACCCCTGATCCGGTAAGACGTAGTTACGGTGAGAGGTAGAGGTTATGGTGAAAACGCATTGTTTTTACTTTTCGTAATATTTCAACTCGTGTTTTTTTTTTTTGCGAATACGATAAATAGAACTCAGACTAAACCAAACCATTTTTGCCGGATCCTACGTGCTGTCAAAGTAAAAAGACTAAGAAAAGCTTTTTAACAATTAGTATTGATCTCTACTGACCATTTATCCCTTATTTAATTTTGATTGTGTCATATTTTATCATACTATCTTTTTTTCCTCTTACAATTTTTTTTGCCGTATTTTATTTTTTATATGGCATAAGTATTGCAGCTTGGTGATGAGTCACAAAGAATTTAGATTTTTGGTGATTCGAAAACAAATGTATAGTTCTGCCGTCATATGGAAGAAGGTGGCATATACAAAAAAAATCGAAAATGAGTTTTTGGTACCATTGGAATCAGTACAAAATTTCCTATTGTTCTGTATATTAAACAAGGCGGTAATTATACTCGAACTATGATTTTGGGATGGGAAAATGGCAGCTTCTGCAAACATTCCGTACTCGATAAAAAGTAAAAAGGCGGTGTCTGTAGAATACAGGGCAAATAGGCAAGGTCTTTTTATCCTTTAATGCCTCTACTATAATTGCAGATCCCAGCATTTCTCATGTCTGTTTTTTTTTCTCATCTCATTTCTATTCGTCTTCCCTAAAGCTCAAGTACGCGAATCATCTGCATCTCGCAAAAATTGTGTGTTCAAAGGATATTCCGGATGAATTCATACTTAAATATAAGTAAACGTATGACGACGATGAAGGATATAAGGATTTGAACTTCCTGAAAACCGCCAATATGAGAAAGGACAGTATACCATTACCAGATGCGCAAAAGGGTCCGGTCGGCTTTCCAAAAGCAAAAAAAGAAAACATCATCCATAGTCTAGGGAAAATTCTTCCTGAAAACCAAAAGAGATTCTGGAAGAATTTGCCAGAAACTTTGCTTAGCTCTACAAAAAAAAAGCGCCAGCGACACCGCTATATTGATTAAGAAAAAATTATGCTTGATTTGTGATCTCAATAAACCTATTTTTCAATTCTTAATTTTGTTTTATTGAAAATCAATGCTGTAATCAGCTTAATTATGGCATAAACTAATTAAATTCGAGATTTCTACATAGGTGCTGCCTTTTAGATAGCTTGACATAGTGTTAGTTCATTAAAATGCAAATTCTAATAGTGGCAACTACGTTTTTTCATCATAACTGCTTCAATTTTTGCAAAATTAATATTATTATTTTTTTACAGTGAAACAAGAGTTAGCCTATCCTACCAGTACAAAAAGTTATAGAAGTTGCATCCCAGAGCTTGAAATATCAAAAAGTTACGTTTTGCTATTTATCTCAAAACAACATCATCTGTAGATGTCGCCTTCTTCCATATGACGGCAGTATAGTTCTTCTTTATCAAGTATAGCCTTGCAGGTTTTTACACAGTTTCCCCCTTTGTACATTGATATCTTTTTACACGTTTCTTCCTTTTTTTTGTTAACATTTGTCTTTTGTCCTTTTTCTCCTTTATGCTTCCCTTCTTACCATGCATTGGAATACTCTCACATTCTCGCATAATTCTTTGATCGATTTGTCCTTCATTCTTTTATTCATTTTTTCCTTTCCGTGCCTTCCACTTATAGCCTTTTAGCCACTTTTCCAAACCATCTACCACTTATTCATTTTTCCTTTTATTTTCCCATATTCAAGAATGTGTTTCAAACTTTCTTCTTCCTTTCCACAACACCGGCATAGAATATCTGCATATCCTTTTTTATCCTCTTTTCCTATATTTCCGTATCTTAACCGCGCCCGTGTTTCTTTAGTTCTTCCCTTTATGTATTTTTCTTACCAGTACTCTTCCATTTCCATACGTTGTGTTCGTTTCTTGTACTCCCTACAATACGATGGTATTGAAGGTTGCATTGTTGGAACCCCGGTTTTTTATTGGCACATTCCCGACATGGAAGTCTCTGAAACCTTTTTGACAATCCTTAATTTTTAATTCATAACCAAAAGCTGCAAAAAACGGATTTTAAATAATAAAAATAAAAAGATGAAAAAATCAAGAAGAATTTTTGCTGTATTTCAACTATGCAAACTTCAAAATCATATAATACGTCGACTTCTCCATTTTGTTCCAGTCTTATTGTATTTCCTGATCCGTTTTTATACGTATAGCTCTTTCGATTATTTTTTTTACTTTACCATATTACTTCCACTCGTCCCTCCTTCATGGTTCCCTTCATTTCAAGTCTTCATTTGGATGGGTTTTTCATATAATATCACTCTGGCTTCTTTTTTTAAACACTTTTTTGGCCCTCTATCTTCCGGTATTTTTATTATCTCACATGGGTAAAAACAAATTAATGTATTAATTTATAATACACTAGCTGTACCCGGCATGCATTGCAATGCACATTCAAAGAAAGAAAGTGTCTCTGTTTTTATTTCGTCTATTGAAGTTCTTTTGGATACACAATATTTTTTGTTTTTCCGTTTGGTGCGTACACGAATAAATCAGAACGGTTTCCGACGCGTGAGCAGGCCACATACAGCTGTCCATGTTCGAAGCATGTATTTTCCAAATTTAGTCCACACACTATTAACGATTGTCCCTGTGCTTTGTTGATGGTCATTTCAAATGCGAGTCGCACCGGAAACTGCAAACGTTTTAATTCGAATGGCATATCTGTCGAAATCATTAGGATGCGTGACAAAATTACATCCAATTAAAAAATTCAATCTGATGAACAAAGCGCGAACGCATAGAAGACAATTATCCGATAGGCCTGGCGCACCACCTATTGTACGTTGATGGTACCGTGTCAGAAACTTTCGCGCAAGCGCCAACAACAACTGTACAAAGTTTCAACTCAATCGTATGAATGATACGCGAACATATAGAAGACGAACAATTATCCGATACGACTCACGCGCCACCTATTGTACGTTGATGGTACTATGTCAGAAACCTTCACGGAAGTACCAACAACAAGTGTACAAAGTTTTAAGTCAATCGGATGAATGGTATAGGAACGCATACGGGACAAACAGAGAAACATTCATTTTTATATATATATAGAAGATTATAAATTAGTGTAATAATATATTTAAATTAATGACAATATTTGATTTTCCAAATGTTACGTTAACGAATAGTGCATCTATGCACGAATAGTGCATAGCTGCTTATAAAAAAAACCTGCTAAGTATGCTTCGGAACTCACCTGAAGCAGTGTTCCATAGTCGTTTCTTTCTGTAATTATTTGAACGATCAATATTGAATTAACACGTAGTTATTATTATTGCGTATGTTGTACTAAAATCATTTGATGCACACTAATTACGATTTCGTATAATATTCGGCAATCATAATTCTACTATAGTAGAGGACAATTAAAGCGAAAGGGGACCCTTCATTCGATGTTTGATATTTTATTCATGAGGCTCCGAAGAACATGCGATAAAGTTATTTCATCGCATGTTCTCATCTCATTTACTCATGAGATATGAATTACTAAGTTATTGCTAAATCGACAATACAGTAACTCCATGAGAAGACTATACTCTTATGGAGTTACTGTGTTGTCAATTTAGCAATAACTTAGTAGTTCATATCTCATGAGTTCGTTTATCGAAGTTAGCTGAAATAATTTTAATCAACATTTCTAATAAAATGCTAGTAGCTAGCATTTTTCATGGGATTGAAGTTTGCATCGTTGGAATGCAATGAAAATTCTTTTCAATTTCTTATTTTCATTATTATCCAAAATGATATATTGAAAATTTGTTGTAGATCGCTAAATAAGAATCCTAAAAAATGTTTCCGTGATTTTTGTTAAAATCTGCTATTTGGGATCTGAAATTTCCGTGATTTTTGTTCAAATCTGCTATTTGGGATCTGAAATTTGGGAAATAAACAACAAAAACTATTTCCGTTGCATTTCAATGATGCAAACTTCAACGTCATGGATTTTTTCAAAATTTTCAAATCATTCGTTGAAAAATAAGAGCGTGCAGGACACATTGCACATTACTATGAAGCTCGATATTTTGTAAATGAGGCTTAAATATGAAAAATGGTAAATGGCAATGCAATTTCATTCTGAAAGACCTGTTCAATGACCCTCTACTCAAAAGGGCGCACAAAAGATCGATTTTGGGGCCAACTATAATACAGAAAAAAACCCTGAAAAAATTGGTTTTAAAATGTTTACTACACTTTAATTGAGATTCTTATCTGAAGCATCTACTTGCGAAATTGTATGCATATATGCTTAGAACTGTAGAAATTGTGAGGGTGTAACAGACTGATGGACAGACATGACGAAGTTCTAAGGGTTCCTTGTTCAGCTATGGAACCCTAACAAGCGATGAGAGTGCGCTTTTTGAAGGCTTATTTCTAATCCGCATAGAGACACAAATAGGAACAAGAAAGGTAAACTTTTTTGAAAGTCTTGCAGGTTCGAATGATATTGACAAATATTTCAGTTACCAAACAGTTCAATGAGAATTCTCTAGTCAACTGTATTGACTCGTGTCTGAATTAGGAATTCAGACACGAATAGGAATTATTCCGCATCAATAGTACGTTACGACGGTGGCTTGCAAAACAACAGAAGTCGTGATGTTGAAGTATGCACCATGGGAATGCAATGAACATTTTTTTAATAAAAATAAATCGTTTTTTGATCTACCATTTGAGGAAAAAAAACCACGCGGAAGTTTCGTTAGGACCTTTATTGAAAACTAGCTGTGCCCACGACTTCTGCCGTGCAGATTTTTAAAAACTTTACATTAAGATATCTTCTAATTGAGTGAGCCGATCGCAATGGAATGAAAAGTAAATGTTACTTCACGTTAAGACTTATATTTTTCTGAAAACTCCATCCTAATTGGGTGAGTAGTTTTTGAGTTATGCGCGCACAAACAGATACGCAAAGTTTACAGTTTTTTTTATATGTGTAGATATATTAGCTGAATATACTGAAAAGATTTTTGAGTAATGTCTGTTCGAAATTATACAAAAAAAAAATTTTTAGCATATCACGTTTTTTAAACGGACTCAAAAGTATAAAATAATTTCTCCTTGCCCATACACTCCTACACTCCTTACTAGTATCTACTGCATGCGCCCCACGTTTTTCGTTTTAAATCTTTCAAGTATTTTCATAGCTATTAAAAATTCACAATCACAAATTTTCAGAACAATCTGTATGGGGTTATAAATCTGTATGGGACGAGGAGAAACTATTTTATACTTTTTAGTCCGTATTAAAAACGTGGTATACTAATTTAAAAATTTATTTAACTAAATTTTTTCTGCTTTTTAGTCTTGTTTTTTTTTTATTTATATTTATCTAGTCCGTCTGTTTATTTGTCATCCAGTTCTGAGCTATGTTTAAAGTTTCAAGTCTCTAGCTCATCCGGAAGTTGGTTTTTTTTTGTTTGAAGTTTTACTTGCATAGCCTTTTCGGCTTTTTACAAGACTCCACTGTTTTATATCCTTCCACTGTATCTCTTTTTATTCCCCAATTCTCCCCTTCCCCCTTGCGGCCACAGCCGACTTCTCCCACTGTATTGTATTCGCCATGACATGTCTGTCATGGGCATAGGGAAACTGTGGAAAATCTATACCGATACAGCCGGTCCCAAGGTCGCCTCCTAGTCACGGAACTAGTCGCCTTTTGCCGAGAAAATGTCGAAGAAAAACATTTCTCGACCAAAGTAACGCGACTGGGATTCGAACCCGCGACCTTCCGATCCGCTGGCCAGTACGCTAACCACTAGACCAACGCACCGGGTCCCGGAAGTTAGTTTAATATCGATTGCAAAATTTGTACCGAACAGACAAACAAACAAACAGACAGACAGACAAGAAAGCGAGTTAAGGCGGGATCCTGAATTAGCCGGTTCGAAAAATCGATATTTTGAGGAATTTTTTTCGGGTAAAAAAAAAAGCAAGTTTAGCGAAATTTTCAGATTATTTTATTACATGTCTGAACATAAGAAAACAATTTTTTTTAAAGAAAAATATCAACAGGCAACCGATTTTTATGCACATTCGTGCCACTGCTGTTTCCATGCGGCGTGACAAATGGAGCTCGTAATTTTCATCTGAAATGAAAAAACCAAAAACCATTTTAATTGTGACATATTTTTCTTCTATATGAACTAAAAAAAACGAACAAAATTTTGAAATTTGAATGTTTTTTCGGGTTTGAAGTAGAAAATGTGCTTTTTGTGAAAAAAAAAATTATTTCAACTTGCTAAAAAAATTGTTAAGAATTTTTTTTTTCGACAATGTTTTTAGTTCAAATAGAAAAGAAAACGATACTGAAGCGAACAAGCTTTGGTTTGTTTCGATTGGACTTCTAGTTTTTTTGTAATCAGATACGCCAAATTAGAAAAATCGTAAAAACGAAAATTCGAGAAAACGGGCTCCCGAGGGAAGGGAGCGCGCGCCCTAACTGCCCGAGCGCCCGTATACCTGCTCGACACTCCACTACGTTCAGTGCTGTATCTTTGGAAATATTTCGAATTGGGCTATAAAACTTTGTCTAGACATTCTTAGATACATCAGCAATAGATTTAAACAATTTAAAAAAAATCGATTTTTTGGACCTTCTAATTCAGGATCCGGCCTTAATATTGCATTGTCATCCAGTTCTGAGCTATGTTTAAAGTTTCAAGTCTCTAGCTCATCCGGCAGTTAGTTTAAAATCGATTGCAAAATTTGTACCGAACAAACAGACACACAAGAACGCGAGTTAATTAATAATAAAATGTAAAAAATGTGGTAATAATAAAAAAAGGTACAAACAAAATTTTTCTATTTTGGATACGACTGTATGAACAAATAGCCGTAATAAAGATTTTCTCAATCAGGAGACGCGCAGACGTCAACAAACGGAAGCTGCTGAAAAACGATTGGCTGAACAAGAACAGCGCGGAATAGGCAATGTTAATGCAGTTAAACGACAACAACAGTTAGCTGCTGAACGAGAGAAACATGAGATGGAGGCTGGGAACATCGATTCACAACCCACTATGAAAGTAATACCGCATTATTTTTTTTGTGCAGTTCTTACTATCTTCGTTCTACTTTAGCAACGGCTTTCCTTCTACCTAAACTTTAAGGCCAAGTGTCACACCGACCGAGCGGCCATGAGTGCGAGAGAGATAGCTGATTTGCAGATTCCCAATGATTTCTGAAACGGTTGATTTTTGGGAAAAAAGAAAAGAAACACGTTCCGCTCTGTTGAACGACGAACAACCGCTTTCTCTTCTTTTACCCGAAATATGATCCGTCTAGGAGAAAACTTGGCAGTAGGATTTTTACCGACTGAACGTGTGACACTTGGCCTTAATCTTCTATCAACTTAAATTGAAGGTATTCCTTTTGCGGAGGACCGTAGTCTGTGGGCGCATAAGCCAGGGCCCCTTTGAATCATTCGTAGATTACGGTCGCACTTAATAAAAATAAGTTACAATCAATTGTTATATCCAACGATGAACTGGAATGAAAAGTTTCGCATACATTTTTCTAGATTTCGACATTTTTACATGTTCTCTGAGAAGCTGTCGTTACGAAAATTCTTCTGCTAGCCACATTTTTCTAAGTTTTATCATTAATATTTTCTTTGCACCTGCGCTGACCCCCTGTTTTGATTGTCATTACGGAATCTTCGGAATTTTTACAGGGTCAGAGCAGTTTATGTCAGACATCTAGAGTTATTTAGTATATAAATTATGAGATAGGAATGTGACCAGCATGTCATCTTTATAAAGTTCTGCATAAATTAGACGATTTTTAGTCGTAATTTTTTTTCTTAAAAGTTCGGTAATTTGGCTTGAAATTTTTCTAGTATACTGGGATGTATTTTTACTTAATTATAGATGAAAATCAGTTAATTGTTAGATATTGGGGTTCGTGAAAGGAATACCTCAAATCACTCTGTCAAGTACATTTTGCTTGTCTGGACGAATACTTTTATTGCCGTAAATTTCTTTCTCTTTGATCGAAACTCAATCAATATCACCATACGTCGTTTCATTAGAATTTTATATTACAGTGGCAAGTCAACTAAGCCTGCGTGGCTGGGCAAAGGGGCCTGATGCGCTATGCCCCTGCAATACATCGATGAACCTGTAAAATTGTGGTAAGAGAATATACAAACCAAGTATTTAAATTTATGAGACCTGTTTAATAACGAAGAAAGAAAGAGTCGAAGGAAACTCATCGAACATCGATTGTTGTTGGCTTGCGTACGAGTCGTCACAACAAAATCTCCAATGGAACGAAAAAAAGCAAAGGAAAAAGTCTCCGTTTCTCATATAAGACGCTCGAATGGAGATTGATGGAAAGAAATTGTAATATAATATCGCCTCGCGTATCAATGTCAACACAGATGGATTATCCGTCGCTTTCTATATCATTATTCGCACTTATTGCAGTGTCAATCTTGAAGATATAGTATTTGGTACATGTGTATCATGACGTATATACACACAAGTATACATATAAATATATAAAGAAATAAAAATAAGATAAAATATGTCCAAAGGTATATGTACATATATCGAATTAAATGTGAGGAATTTTGTGTGAGCTCACTGCCGTTCCTAGGAACTTTATGGCAAGGGCTTTTCACTTAAGAAAAAAAAAACTTAAGGACACATCGTTGATTCGGGTCCTTGCATTTACATTTGAAGGCGTTTTTTGCCACAGAATTGCTATACGAACGTTACTCGTAATACGGCCTGTATTCGTTTAAATCGTTTATTACGATATCACATTCGAGTTGCGGAGGTGCCTTCGAACAAATTTTTTAATACAAATTTTACGACACGTTTCATTCTTCTCTAATCGTTTACGATCGTCTGTTTTGAATATTATTTTCACAGTTTATCATTGAATTGTCTCCAAGACGTATTTTATCCCGGCCTCTTCTAAATGTTTCCAAGCTACGAATATATATTTATGGAGCGTTTCCAAAACGACAATTCTATAAAACTCGAAACTGTCGATTATGCGTCAATTGGGTTTTCCTTTGCCGAAAGTGGCAGTTCCGTTTGCGAGTGTAACAGGGATTTATGCACGGTCGAGATTAAATCACGTATCGTCAAAACTGTATTGAAAATCAAACGATGGAGCATTTTTGTTGTTGCTTGTTTTACAATCAAATTTTTAGAAGTTAAAAACAACCAAAAGAGGAAGCACATATAATTAACTCGATCTTAATATCTATGGATAAGCATCACGATGTAGCTGTATTATATCACGCGAACAAGTCTGATGAACAATTCGACTTCTCACAAATATGTATTTGTGTTTAATTTGATGTGATATAATTTATATGAAGCAAAAAATATATTGGTGTTGAAGGAGTAGTAGAGGATTCGTCTGTATTATTTTTTTGTGTTTGTTTTTTTATGCTGATTCAAACATTTTAGAGAGCAAAGACGAGGACAAAATTTAAATGCAGGATGTTTGTATTAATTTCATTCTATTTTTCGATTTTTTTTTTCATCTCTTCAAGATTGATGACTACAGTCGACGATTATTTCACAATCTTAGATCTAATGTGCTGCAGAATAAATACTGTCAAGCTTTTTGACATTTTGATTTCTCAACGTAGCACAGGATGGAGGATCTTTGTGGAGAGCACATTGTGCTCGCAAAATTTACAATAAACGGTTGATTTTACTATATATAATACATACAGTGTTTGGAGATTCAAGTTTTTTTTTCTTCCCGCGTTTCTTGCCCTTTAAAATATGGAATGTAAATTTCGATGTATACTTGACCAGAAGTGACTTCCGCCGGTAAACAAAAATGTACCACCCGTCATTTATGCCTGATAAATACCGTTTATTCGTGTACCTGAAAATACTTTCACTCGATTGCCGACCCACCGTTTTCAAGATTTCGCCCAGATTGCCAAGAAAACAAAAATATTGAACGAAAATCGGGAATATAATTTATCCTTGAAAAATAATCGATCTGTTGTAGTAATGTTCAAAACAATACTCGTCATAATCGCAATGACGTCGCTTGATTCATCGAAATCGGTATATTAATTTGTATCTTTCAAAAAATAATGCTTATTGCAAAACCGACCTAGCTTTTATCGTTCGTATTTTAAGCATCCGGGTGCACAATACTGAAGCAATGGCGATAGATTTTTGCCGGTTATTTACACGTCGAAACGTGATCTTAATTTCAACGTATCACTTGGGTTGATCGACGAGCCCCAGTCCACTCGCAAATCATTGAAGGTATAAGAAATACTGAACATTTCCATTATTTCGAAGAACTTGGTGGCCTATTTATCGATTCAAAGTTGTACTTGAACGTAAATTTCCTCCCAATGGATACCGAAGAATAAAAGAGACAATTCCCTCGTGCAATAACTTTCTTTTGTTCTTATCCATCTTTCGACGCATACAGACAAACGAAATTGACTCGTTTCCATTTTTACAAACTTCTTTTCCATGATTTGCACGGTTGGCATAAACAAAATTATTGTCGATAGTTGTTGTACGAAAAAGATATTTTTATTCGTCGAAAATGTATGTTGGGAAGAAAAAGTTGCCACTTTTTTTTTTGTTAACCTCTTACGACAGTTATGTACAAGTTTACTATGTCGTGAAACTATTTTCAATAAATTATTCGTCGAATCGTGCTCGTCTTAAGGTACAAATAATTTTTTTTAAAGGCTCGACGGGAGAATCAAATGCATTTAAGTCACATCGATAATTGATCTACCGAATAATTATCGACATGAATTGTCTTTTTGTACTTAGACCTTAATTAATCTTCTTTGTGGATTTAACGTCAGAAAAATCTGACGTAAATGTTTTTTCATATTTTTCCGATTCGATGAACCGACCAAGAACGAAACAATTTTTTTGATGACTTGCACTTAATTTCCTTCCCGTGCGCTATTTGAATTTCGAGCGATGCACCGTTGTTCAGAGCTAACCACGTGTGAACGTCACTCGAAGCTGCGGCTGCTCCTGAAACAAAAAACATTATTTTATCCCTTATAAATTATTTTATGCAAAATACAAATTATCTTGTGCCTTCAGTCCCGCTTTACCGAGTAACGCTCAGTTTTCCAGGATCTGCATTTGAACGGGCACGAAGTAAAAACAGAAAATGTTACCTAAAAGTTCGTGAAGGGTGATGCGTCGACTAGCTAATAATTCCTTGCTGGCACTTCGTATTTCGAATATGAGTAGAGCCTGTCGGGGCACACTGTCGTTCTCAAGATGAAAATCTATGCTGAACTGAGGATTCGGCATTGCTGGTAAAAGGCGTGATTTCGCTATCGTCTTACCACCGTTCACCGAGGATACTACTTTGTCTGGACTCGTGCACCTGCCAATTTACATTCGACGAAAATCCACATGAATTTCCAAGAAAATCGGATATTTCTTTTTCGTGCGTTCCATAACAGAAAAAAAAATTGAATTTCGTAATAGGATCGTGCGCCAATTTTTCATGAAAGTGAAACAGGACCCAGAAATTATTCAATTAATTCATTAATTCTTAATTATCTAGCGATAAGACACGAGTTTTATAATTTTTTCGTCAATAGTAACTCAAAATGTACACTACCGCTCAAAAGTTTGGATACACCAGTCGATATTTCTTGCCGCACTAAAAGTTAGATAGCTTCGTCAAAAAAAAAAAGATAACCAAATTTACCGAACAGCGTTTTGAAAGGCACAAATTCATCTTTGTTTTGCTTTTTTGAAATATTTTCTGTTTTTTTTTTCGACCCGGCACACACACTTTTGTACGTGACCGTCTTTCGGCTATTTTTCGACCATCGAGAATTGGGCGTATAACTTATAGAACATTTTTTTATCATTTTTATCTTAAATTTATTTTTTTAAGTTTCGTACGTTTTTTTCGCCAAGTTATTTCATTTTCGATTTAAAAAGGGAAATTTTGGGAAATGCAATGTATCTGAAGAACTATAGGGTTTAAGGGAAAATGTCAGAGATGTAAAAAGTTGCGTAAGCTTATACTGGATTGTCTGGAATTTTTCCGAATTTTCCTATGAGATTTTTTTTTTAAGTATTTTCGCTCGAAACTCTGAGGAGTAGAATGGCTTAACTCGAAAAGTATGGCGTTTAGGACAAAATATCAAGAGGAGAAACTTTTTAAATTTTCTTGAAGTTTTTAAAAAAGAAATTTGAAGTTTTTTTCATCAAAATTCGGCCGAAATTTGGAGAATCTATTGTTTGGACGATTCTCTGAGTTTCTACCCCAAAAAAATGCGAAAAATATATCAAAAAAAAAAATTCTGAAAAAATTTAAGCGAATTCAAAATCGTTAATAAAAAAAGTTTCTCACCCTGATATTTCGTCCTAAACGCTATACTTTTCAAGTTATGCCATCCTACTCATCAGAGTATCGAGCGATAATAGTAAAAAAAATCTCAAAGGTATATTCTGAAAAAATTCCAGGCGATCCAGTATAAACTTACGCAACTTTTTACATCTTTGACATTTCCTCTTAAACCCTATAGTTCTTGAGTTACCCTGCATTTTCCAAAATTTCTCTTTTTTAGCCAAAAAATAGATAACTTGGCGAAAAAAAATTGTACGAAGCTTAAAAAAAAACGATAATGGAGCTTCTGCTACCCCTTTCAACTTTATGATGGATAAATACTACAAAAAAAATGCCATAAGTTATGCACCTAATTCTCGATGGTCCAAAAATAGCTAAAAAACGGTTACGTACAAAAGTGTGTACCGGTTCGAAAAAAAATCATAAAGAAATTTTGAAAAAAAAAGCTGAAATCGTTCCCTTCAAAACGCCGTTCGTTAAATTTGGTTATCTCTTTTTTTGACGGAGCTATCTAACTTTTAGTGCGGCAAGAAATATCGACTGGTGTATCTAAACTTTTGAGCGGTAGTGTATTTTCTAAATCAACGAAGGCACGGAATTTTTGCATTTTAGAAAAAAAAAATTGGTAGGCAATGGAATGAAAGTATATTTTTTTTCGATGTTATTAACGTCGATTCTGAACGTTTTATATTCTTTCAGATAATTGGGGTCGATACTGAAAAAGGTTAATTCCTCATTTTGCGAGGGAAAATATCAAATGTGATCTGCTCTTTTTTGGAAAGTCGAATTCAAATTTTTCAGAACTTTCAGCAAAGAAGTTTCGATTGTAACTGAATTTCTTACGTTTGAATCTTGACTCTGCAGTACAGTTGGGCAATGTGAGCCACGTGAAGACCTTGAGCTTGCAGAACTTTTCCTTCGACTCCAGAGTATTTTTCCCTCGTACCGTTGACCGATAGTTCTAAAAGATGAAAATTCCCGTAATCCCAAATTGGCTTTATGTTTATTACAGATTTTTTTTTCTCTTTCTTTTTGTTTTTAATCGAGTGACAGTACCGTTTGGACGAATCCTAACACGAGGACTCGATTGTCTCATTTTACCGAGCATGTCCGGCTGTGAAACGGCATGGGAAAGACCAGCGCCTTGAAGAAGTTCAGTTGCGTCTGCTTCCCCACCCCCCCGTCTCTCTAAGCTCATCGCGACGGCTTTCGTTGAGACCCCCTTGTCTTCGATGTTAACTTCGGAACGAAATCTACGAAGTTTCAAGCCCCTTTTCACCTGAAAGACATTTTTTTTCTTTAAAATGTATACATTTTTCATGTCGTGCTAAGTTAAAACATCGTAGAACTGCTTTCTGTTCGGCGTTGGAAGCGTGTGCTTAGTGTGCGGCTAAGCGATCACCCATCCAAGTATTGGCTCAGGCCAACAGTGGTGAAAATGGGCGATCAGCGGAACCACGCACTAACCGCACGCCCACTATGATCTCGATGAGTTTAACGAATATTTTATTTGAAAAAGCAACGGTGGAATTTTTCGTATAATTTTTGGAATATTATTAATTTTTTTTGCAAAAATAAGAATTACACAAAGCGAACCAACCTTTTGTTTCATAACCCGAAAACTACTGTACTGAGGCATTTTTTTGCCAAAGCTCTGATCCGGGCTCGGAGTCAAGCTGTGATTGGACGATCTTCGCTCCGTCGATGCATGCGTGTACGTATGGTTCGAGGGATCCACCATTGGTTCCGTTATTTCTCGATTTATCCAATTATTTGGTCCACCGTTTATCCCGATCGAGTCTTTGCTAGTTGTGCTCATTTTGTCCGAGCCTAAAAATCACGTGAAAAAATTACTAGCGAGTTGGTTTGAGGTTGTTTTCCAGTTATAAGAAACTATCTTTTGCCCCCGACTTCGTCAACGTGGACTTTAAGATTTGATCCAAAGAGGAGATAAACAAAGAGAGAAAAAAAGTAAGTAATAAAGGAAGAAGGTAGAGTGTCATAATTCTCAGGCACGGTGGTAGACTGACTGACTGAGGTAAGGGTTGGTAATTAGTATTATAGTAGTAAGAAGTTTTATCTGCATCGCCTTTTCGGCGTTTTACAAAGCTGATACACCTTTAGACATCGCTCTCTTACAATCTAACTTATAACTTTCCGTTTTTTAATCATCTTTAATTTTCACCACGCTCTCACTTTTCGCACTCCTTTCCCACCATTTCGCTTTTCTTACACTCTCTATTTTTCGAAAAAATTTACACATATTTACATATATCTCCCCTCTCAGCATCCCTATTAATTTATCTTCTATTTCCCTTTTATCCCTTTCCCCCTTGACCCACTTATATGGGTTTTCGCTTCCTTAGATATTACTCCTCTTTCTTTTTCACACGTACTCAGGTGGTCCATTGTTTCTATTTCTCGTTTACATATCCTACAAGTCTATTTCACTTCCCACTTTTTTCCATCCCTTCCTAAGGGTTGGTAATTAATGAAATAGTTATTACTATTTCATTAATTACCAATTATATTTAAAAGTGCCAACCTTCAACTCCAGTATCATAGAATGTCATTTTTGTCTACAAAACTATATGGCTTTGCAATATAGTCCTGTAGACAACATTGTATGATTTATGGTTTTCGGCAAGTACATTCAAGTTTCAAGCGCTCAATACTCAAGGTAGTAGTTTCGCCATACTCACGTTGAAAGGTTCATTCTTCGCTCAATCGATGAAAACTTCGAAATATTGCGAAATATCCTTATAATGCTGGTTGTACATCTCAATGGGATGCAAAAACTTATAAAGTTTGATGAAAACGCCTAATATAATGATGAAAACGCCTAATATAATGTTTACCCTAACCCTCACTTTTGTATCAGACTATCCATTGCGGCTACTGATACGTAGATATTCTGCGTATACGGATATGCACACACTACTGTAATCTAGTTCTAGTCTGCACCAGTCGCCTTTTGGCGCTAGCGTCGCTAGATATTGCTTAATTTAAATCGCTATATCTCTGAAACGAAACGGTCAAAATTTATGATTTTTTTTACCCACTTCGTCACATATTCCTCTGTAATTGAGAATTTTTTTTTTTAATTCTGTAGAAAAGTTTCGAAGTTATTGCGTGAACTGTGACATTTTCCACTACTCCCCATAAGAGCACGTGTAAGACCGTGAAATCTTTGATTGCCAATATCTCAAAAACAGAACGGTGAATCCTTTTAAAATTTTGCAGTTAATCATTTAATAGTGTCCTGGGTGGGTCCTCAAAATAAATAAAAATCTATAGAAAAACGCCTTGGCGAGACTACTACCTTAAGCTAATCCTTTCTTACTGCACCTCTACGCTCTTTAAAGAACGTATCTTCCGAATTTCACTGGAATAAAAGCAGGGAATTCGATTTTCCCATACAAACTTCAACACCACGTCGCATCCCTAATTAGGGGTTATTCGACAAAAATTCCACAATACGCGGGTTATTATTTATTTCGAAGAATATTTATACCAATTTTCAGGTTGATACACGCAAGGAATACAATTTTCTATACAAACTTTTACGCCCTATTTCACCTCCTTAAAAGTTTATTTTCGAAAAATCCTTTCTTAGTGCATCTCTACACCTTTTACGGAACATATCTTCCAAATGTGATGTTTCTATTTTCAGCAGTTTGTACTGTGGGTTGTCTATATGTCAGTCAGTCACGGAATTGTTTTATATGTATGGTAAGATAAATCCTGCTAAGTGCGTGTCGGAACACGTACTTTGTGCAATAATTTGAAGCACCGATGCTTAACTGATATGAAGTTATGATTATTACATACGTTGCAACAGAATGATTGGTTGCATACTAATTTCGATTTAATTCAATAATCCGAAATCATAATACTCTAATGGATCAAGTAGGGTTTAAGGGCGATCCTTTGTTTGATATTTTATTAGCGAGACGTGAAACAACACGTTAACTGTCAAGTTATTTGTGAATTTCCGTTACGTCAACTTAGCAATAGTTTGGCTATCCGTATCTTTTGAATTTGTTTATGTAACTTGACCGAAATAATTTTATTCGACAGTCCTAATTAAAGTCTAGTATCTAGAATTTTTTCGGATTTTTCATATCAACATTTAAAAAATTAGAGAAGAGGACATATTGCACATCACTTTAAAGCTTGATATTTTTCAAACAGGACTTGAAAATTCAAAATTTCATGTTGAAAGACCTGTCAAATGACCTCCTATGGAGTACACGGAAAAAAAAATCGCCTCTGTTTTGCATATGACGGAAAAAAAACTTAAAAAAAATGGAAAATTGTATTCCTTGCGTGTATTAACTTGAAACTCGTTATAAATATTCTTCGAAACAAATAAAACGCATGATTTAGGATTTTTTGAAACAACCACGGATAAGAGGTGCAACTGGTAATTGAGTTTCTATAGGCCAAATTCCACGCGGGCGAAACTGCGCGCGAAAGCTAGTCATTAATATTTTCTTTAAACATTTGGTGAGCCCCTGATTTTATTGTCGATACGGAATCTTCAGAATTTTTTACATGTTTCGCCCAGTTGACATCAGACATCTAGAGTTATTTAGTATATTAATTATTAAATATAAATGTGGCCTACATGTCATCTCCGTAAAGTGCTGCATAAATTAAACGATTTTTAAAGTCGGAATTTTTGTTTTAAAGTTTGTTAACTTCGCTTGAAATTTGACCAGTATACTGGAATGTATTTTTACTTAATTGTAGACGAAGATAAGTTAATTGTTGAATATTCAGGTTCGTAAAACGAATATCTTAACATAGAGTATTAGCTGTTTTTTTGTTCGCGTAACCTTACCTGAGTTATTGATCGTCGTTGGCTTAAGCAATGTTACAGTTCGCGGTGGAGGAGGCGGAGGTATTACCGGCTCTAGGTGTATTCGCATTTTCGATTTTTCCATGGAAGGTCTGCGTATAATACCGGACCCAAGTTCAGGCTCTATTGCTGGTTGCGAGGACGTCTCGCTCACATTACTCGCTGCGTATGTACTCTGAGTTTGTAAAAAGAAAAACAACCAATTTTTTATCGTAACACTTTTCCGAAATTTACTAGTTTTTTGTATGCTAAATTTGACATTAAACATTTTTAAAACCCGCATTGCAAAAGAAAAAAAAATCGGAGGATTCGCTTAAAACAAGAGGATTCATCGGCAAGTCCTTACTCATTTTGTTTAGTGAACTGGAAATATATTTGAAATATTTAAAATAATATGCAAGAAGTCTCATGACAAAAGTAGCTATTGGATAATAACACACATATCGTTCACCTTGCATCGTTGAAATACAAAACGAAACTTCCTTTGTTGTTTTTTATATCTTTATTTTTATTATTATAAAATTTGTTATGCAAATTTAATTTTAAGGTCCTTAATGAGGATAAAAAAAGATTTCGTCATTTTGTTTGCTTAAATTAGCCAAAAGAATATAGAGAATTGACGAAAAACAAAGTTTTTTATTGCATTCCAACGATGCCAACTTCAAAATCATAGTAAAACTCAGAAGATACGTTACCTCGCATTCTTCGGACAACACTTTGACTTTGAGTTCGACAGATCCCGATTTGGTTCCCTTTAACGTGAACCAATGAGACTGATCGTTGCACGAATGTTTTCTTATGTCTTCCAGGGTCAGTGACACTTTCCCAAGATAATCTTTCATGCCGAAAGTATCGTGATCCCATAACACCTGATCATAAAATGAAAGCATGCATTTTCGCATGTTAAATTCGGAAAAGTCAGTTAAGAATTTTACAAAGTAATTTTTATTTCGTTGACAAGAATATGGTTTTTCTATAGTTATTCGTAGGATTTTTTTGGCCGAATATTTCGCCACAGTTTTTTTTTCATGAATCACTATCAAAAAACAGTGTACAGCATTTTTCCTTACAACATCCAAAGTTTCCCCGAGTCTGGGCAGTCCCATAATAGAACTTTCGTCCCAGCAGGGATTGAGGGTCTTTTTCTTGATGCTACTTTTGTACTTTGTTTCGTTGTTCAACTTGAGTTCGCAAAACGGATCGCTGAATCCGTTAAGATCCTTCGCAACGAGATCCTTCGCTCTCAGCACGGTCACTTCCATCAATCCACTTCCGGTCGACAGAAGAGTTGATATGTCCGAAGACGTCGGATCATTATCGCGATGTGTCAAAAGTAATTTCTGCACAATCAATTCGTCATGATATCACAATATAAACTCTCTTCTAAAATGAAAAAAAAAAAACTTGACCTCTTCAGACTCAAAAATGTATACGTGATGCAACACAAAAATACTTGAAATATTAAAATATTTAAAATATTCCTATCTTGGTTATCATGGTGAGAAATAAAAATAGTAGAATAATTCAAAATGTTAAATAGAAATAATAAGCCTTAAAGGGTTACACCACCTTGGCTCTCGGAAAAATAGATATGAAAATAACTTTTTTTTACGCGACTTTTAAATATATAGAATGATTTTTATTTTTCACAAATATATTATAGTTTTATGAACAAATTAAAAAAATATATAATATTTTTTTTTTTCATAGCGGAGATATTAGTCGTCTAGTAGGACTCGCTTTTCAAAATGGTGGAAAAAATATCTCGAGATCTACTAAACCGATTTTGATGAAATTTATACCAGATATCCTCTATAATATTATCGAGGATGTAGCAAACGATTTTTCAAATTAGATGCCGCGTTCATTTTTTATTAATTTTTAAAACTCGAAAATTTGGTAAAAATTTGCGTTTTTTGCCGAACAGCTGTCATTTCGACAGAAAAAAAATTATTTTTTTCCACATACTACACTTTAGTTATTTCTTTATAAGACTTTTCTTTCAATGTTTCAGACGCTGCCTGACTGAGAAAAAAATTTGCCGTCGGCAAGGATTTTCAAAAGCGAGTCCCACTCGACGACCTATATCTCTGCCATCTTTTAATTTGGTTACTCGTTTTTTCTTTTCAATTTGTTCAGAAACCTATTATGTATTTGTGAAAAGTAAAAAATATTTAATATATTTAATCGTCGCGTCAAATAAAAAAAAAATCTACACCTATTTTTTCGAGCGCGAAGGTGGTGTAACGCCTCAAAAGGATTTAAAAAAGTGAACTTATTAAGTTCCGTTACGATTTTTTCTCACGATCGATAATATTTAGCTTAATCAGCGAGAAATAAAATTAAGACGTTTTAGTAGAGATGGCAATATCGTACTGCTTGCTGCATCCAAGGAAGACTGTTTCTTTTTATCTTTGGCTCATCGTCGTTCGCCGTCGGAGCTACACTATTCCGACGACTCCTTATTATTTGCTGTACACTCCGGACTGGATAAAACAACACTGAAACGTTCATGGTGGATCCGCTGTGCGAGCCACTGAGAACTAAATCTTTTCTTACTACCCATCGTGTATCCTGAAAAAAAAAATCCTTTTCGTATACTGTACTGGAAAAATAACGAGCATTCTTAAAATTGCATTGTTTATTTTAAAAATCTATAGAATGTTCGAAGATGTTTAGGTTCTATTATTTTTTTAAATCAATTTATCGTTAATATTGTAATATCAGGAAACACTTATCTCATCTTTGATTAAAAATAAATCAATTTATTACAGAGAGTATTAGAGAAATTATTGCAATTAAAGTGACGAGTATCCTAATTTACCAATAATTTTTTTATTTCGTAAAATAATATTCGCGTTGATTTAAATAAATTAGATTTCAATCGAGCAAGTATTTTCTCTTGTCGTAAAGATGATGAATGCCATGATTGCAGGAGAAATTCCACGAAAATCCGTTTCTTTTTATTTGTTTATTTTTGTTACTACCAAAAATCTTTTTTGCAAATTCGGATTGTAGATCTTCAATAAGATTTTTAACAAAAGTTCATTGGATTTTCGCAATTAGAATCTTGAAAAAAAAAGAAGATTTTTATTGCATTTGAACGATGCAAATTTTAACAGATTTTGTTGTTTTATAAGATAAACCTGTTGGTCAGTAAATTTTTGTTGTGCAACTTTTCAGAAGGCTGTCGAAAAGATTGAAGGCAAAATTTTGAAAAACCTGTGAGAGTGACATCATCGCAAGCCCCAACATATCAGTGTCAGCCATTTTTGAAACGTTCCACGAGTAAACGACGAAGCTCAGAGAAACTTGAGTGTAATCCTGAACGAGAAATTGTGCTCTTGATTCCCATCGAGGTGAGGTAGTTCCTCGTACGTAGTGCGTCGTTTTCACCTGCATAAACATTTTTAATATTTCAATCAATTGAAACAGAACTGAATTATCGATTAACCCGTTTAGGTTCATGTTTTACGAACCTTTTTACGATTATTAAACAACAAGCAGTAAGGATTGCACTGGGATGCCTCGCTGTTCAGATCCTTCGCGGAATGTATGTGAACTACGAGGACCCCTGAAAAATAATAGCACAATATCCAGTTTGTATTATGCATAGGGAAGATTTTCGTTTGAACCTCCTCTTCAAAGCGGACAACAAAATTCAATCCCAAACAAGGGTGGATGTTTTGGTAATCACCTATGAGAAAACTACTTGTGCGATTTACTTAACATTTGGTATATCGTTAGCATATTGGATCTATCCATAATTCTGTAGCGAAATTCCGACAGATGTCGTTCGCAGTTGTTTCTCCGCTCACACATGCATCAACCATATGAAGTGTAGTATATTAAGTGAACGCTGAAACTTGTGCCGACATTTTGAAAAAGTATCCATCGAGATCCGTCACGCAAACAAGTTTAATTATATTTTGAACATGGAATGAAAAAACGTGTATTTTCGATGAATTTCGCTTTTATATTGCCGAAAAGGCAAAAACCCGTCGCAAACTCACAAAAAGATATGCCCCGTGTACGGAGGGAATGCTGTAAGCGAAAGTGTGTGTCGGAAGTAGTTCGCGAAATTTCGTTGTGGAGATTTTGATCTTCAAGACGCTCCTCGCTCCGGTCAGCCAGTCACTACTGATGTCGATAAAATCAAAGCTTTAATCGTCTCCGACCAGCATTTGATGACTACAGAGATCGGACCGCAACATTGACCAATCAACTGTTTCGAGACACTGCGACCACTTCTTTGTAGCGCGATTCCAAATAATTTTTCTTCTTAATTATATTTTTTCTTTAAATTCTGCACATCTTCTTGTTTTAGCCATATTCTAACGAGATAACGAAAATAAAGTAAACCGCATAAGTATTTTTCTTACAATTAATTTTTAGTGTTTCCAGTTGTTTCTAACTACATTGCATCCTCTTAACGCACTCTGATTCTTCTATTATGCCGAATTTTTATTATTTTTTTTTTGCAATTCTAACAAGGAGAGTTACGTCAGCGTCTCTGATTTCGGCCAAACCTATATATGTTGAAGGGCTTGAAAAACTAAAGGAGAAGTATTTTTAAAATCTGCTGACACGCGGTTTCAATGAGGTAAAATCACCTTTCAACGTTGAGATATCAAGGGGTAACAATGCAGTTTTACATTGAAGGAGTTAACTGATTTGAATGCAAAAAAATTAAAACGTTTCTTATCCGAAGGGAGGTAAGAGTGGGGGCAATATGGCAAAGGATAAGAGACGAAGATATAGAGGGAGTCGGAAAAATAAGAGAGGTTTACATATAAAAACAGACCAGGAAATACAACAAGACTGGAACAAAATTGACGATTCGACAAATTGCAGGGGGTATAAAAATCGAAAACAAAATATAGAAATGGAAGAGTACTGGGACGATAAGGGCATTGGGGAGAACTCAAGAAACACGGGCAAGGTTAAGATGCGGAAATATAGGAAAAAGAGATCAAGAGGTATACGCAGATACTCTATGTCGATGCTGTAGAAATGGGAAAGAAAGATTGGAACACATCCTTGAATGCAAGAAAATAAAAGTAAAATTATTTATATAATGTTTTTTTTAAAGAACCACGTTTTTAAAATGGACTAAAAAGTATAAAATAATTTCTCGTAGCCCCATACAGATTCCTAACCCCATACGGATTGTCCTGAATAATTGTAATTGCGAATTTTTAACAGCTTTGAAAATACTTGTAAAATTTAAAACGAAAAACGTGGGGCGCATGCAATAGATAATTGATGCATGAATAGTTCACGTAAGTCCCTAACAATTTTATTGCACTGAAAATGATATGAACTATTGTATGAGTTTTCTCAACCACAGCTACTCCTTACACTCCTTAATGTTATCTATTGCACGCGCCCCACGTTTTTCGTTTTAAATTTTGCAAGTATTTTCATAGCTATTGAAAATTCACAATCACAAATTTTCATGACAATCTGTATGGGGTTATAAATCTGTATGGGGCCACGAGAAATTATTTTATACTTTTTGGTCCGTTTTAAAAACGTGGTTCTTTTTGAAAAAAAATTGGTTAAATCATTGTTTTCTGCTTTTTAGTCTTGTGTGTGTGAAATTTTGCAATCGATTTTAAACATCTTGTTGAGATTATGACAGAGACATGTGGCAAATTTCAGATTTATGTCAGTTTCTCGTCACCTGATCATATCTAGAATAGAAAATTGTTATACCTACCAACCACTAATATATCAATCTGTATGATTGTTATTTTCCGGAAATATAAATTATTTCTTTATTTATCCATTTTTTCGCAATTATTTCCCTCTTTCTCTTTCTCTCTCTCTCTCTTGGACACTTAATTCTTCAATATGAAACCTGTTTCAAAGTGTTAAATATTGCATACATTATTTAAATATAGACAATATCTATTCGTATATTATTTGATTTATATTATTATATGCTCTTTTTTATTTTAAAAGAAATTTTGATTTCTTTTAAAATTTAATGAAAATTTCATTAAAATAAAGTTTTAAACATTAAACAAATTTTTTAACCGATCTTATATTGCATTGTCATCCAGTTTTGAGCTATGTTTAAAGTTTCAAGTCTCTAGCTCATCCGGAAGTTAGTTTAAAATTGATTGCAAAATTTGTTCCGAACAAACAGACAGACAAAAAAGCGAGTTAATAAAAACTTGGTAAAAGGGATAAGGAAGTTGTAGATAGTTTGGAAAAGTGGTGAAGAGGCTTCAAGGGAGAGGCACTGAAAGGAAAAATTGATAGAGGAATGAAAGGGAAACCGATAAAAGAATTGTGCAAGTATGTGAGAGTCTTCGAATGCATGATGAGAAGGGAAGCATAAAGGAGAAAAAGGAAGAAAGATAAATGTAAAAGAAGAGAAAGAAACATGTAAAACGGTATCAATGTACACAGGCGGGAACTGTGTAAAAACCCACAAGGATATACTTAGAAATAAAGAACTACTATTACTACTACTGATACTAATTAACTTTGGCTGATCTACTGAAATGCTGCGAGTTTAAGTGAAGTTTATTGTATAATTCTGCATATATACGAATAAACGATCAATGGATTCTCGAATTCACCTTCTTAATTTACGATTAATAGCTGGCTTGAGACAAAAAACCTTCATATTAATTTAAGACGATTATTTCGAACGCACATTGATATTTGAATTACAAGGAAAGAGGTTCTGTGTGAAAATGATCGTATTGATGTGCGAGAGATAGTTTAGACCTTTAAACTTTTTTTCTTGCTAAAATAGAAAAACATGTAAACTTAAATTTCCTTTTCTCTCTAAAGTAATACCTGTTCCATTCAAATGGATTCGCAAGTTCTAAATATGGGATGGAAAAAGTAGAAGTGGAGTGGTGGTTTAACCCCTTGAGGTATTTTTTTCTTTTTCAACACCTCGTGGGTTTTTTTTATCCCTTTGAATACGAAACGTTTTCGTTTTTGTTTCATTTAAATTGATAAAGTCTTTGTATGTCAAACTGCATTGTTACTGCTGGTTATGTCCAACTGTAAAGGGTGATTTTATCCTTTAAAACTGCGTACTAGTAAATGAAAAAAATACGTGTCTCTTAGTTCTCCAAGCCCTTTAACATATATGAGCTTGGACAGCTTGGACGAAATCGGACGCCGACCCTGACGTGACGTTCCTTGTAAGTGAATATTGAAGTTGCAAAATTCCTTACAATTCAAAACTTTTTCGTGTATTAGATCTTGTGTTCTCTTAAATCGTCAATTAAAAGTCACTCGAATCTTATTTTCGACGAGAAAATGATTTTTTTCCAGTAAATGCGACAACTATTCGTAAATGAATTAGGTTTCCCGAGTAGATTTGTAGTTTACGATTGTCGAATTTAACTTATTGATTTCTAAATGCTTCTCGCCTATGTAAGATCTTTCTTCCGATTAAATCGCCAATCAAACGTCACTCGGATTTCGTTATTCGCAACGGCAAGATTATTCATTCTTGCAGACTAACTCTCCAACCATTGGCTTATTAATGTAGTAAGTTGCATCAATGGTTTCCCGAAATTTCCACTGGATGAATTAATGCATCGCAATAAAGCAAACATTAATATTTGTAATTTGGAGACCATTTGAAGAGCCAACAATATCTTTGTGTTTTGGCAATTTATGTCGAAATTCGACAAAAGTCGAAGCTTTTTATTCGACAAGCTTTCGAATGAAACATAAACCGTCCTGCGTGAAATTGCCGTTACTCTCTGCGTGCATCTCAAAGATGTGAGAACAGGTCGGGCATGCAAGCACTCGTGCCACAAAATAGCCGACACACACATCATTGGCGTAGCCAGCATTTTTTTCTGGGGAGAGCCTAAAATAGGCTGGCCTGACACAAACTGATTTTGATCACAAACATCTTTTTTTTAAAATAAAATGTACATAACAGTCGATAATTACGTAACATACATGAAAATATGAAACTTGCTTTGACCACACGTTCATGTAAACATTAATTTTAATTTATGCTATACCTTAAAAAATAATCAACTGATTTTTTGTCATTCTTTAATCCAGTTACCAGTCTTTAAACTTTACTTTCATTAGATACTCAAATTAATAAGTCTTAGTTTTCTATTTTCTTTTTTCTACAAATCGATCCAACACTTTTTCAGATGGGTTTTTTTTTTAAATAATGTCATTCTCCATTTTCAACAGTGACATATTCTAAGCCACATTTATATCCATCTCATGGCAGAAAAACTTCTCTAACAGCCGGCGAAACTCACTGCGTAGGAAAGTTTATATAAGTTAGGGAAGTACTCCTTTTTAAAATGATTCCTTAAATTTTCAGCATATATTTCATCATTTTTTAATTGAAGTATGCATTTCATGACCATCGCTTCAGTTTCTAATAAGGCGACCTTGCCAGGCACGCAATCGATGTCGGGACGTCCTTTCAGGGTAGGGTAGGGTTCGGTTCCAATTGTCACCCCCTGCCACCGTTCACTCTGGTGGGCCCTCGTTTTCGCGAAATCGACCAAACTAAATTTGTGTGACGATTTTTGAACCTCGAAAATAACAAGAATTTTCGAAGCGGCGCGATAGCCTAGCGATTAAGGTGTTTGGCTAGTACGCTGCTGGTTTTGGGTTCGAGTTCTGCTACCGGTATTTTTTTCTAAATCGAAACGCTTGTAAACGTTATTTATATTTATTTATTTTAATTTAAATCCAATTTTTTTATATTGCGTTTAGAATTCTTGCCCGCGTGATTGTAATCACCGTTTCAAAAATTTTGTATATCCAATTTTTTTCTTATATTCTTCATCTAGTTTGTAATTATTGCTCGCTTTTTTTTATTGTTTCTATTTACTTCTATTATTGTTAATATGAGGAAATTAAAAAATTATCGCTCTGTCGATTAAATGAAAATACAAAACACTATATTCACATTATATGGGAAAGTGTATGTAAACGAAAAAAGGAATCGTAGAAAACCCAAAATCAAATAAAAAGCGTAAATAAAATAATAATTGTATTAGTACAGACGAAAATATCAAACTACAGAAGAAAATTAATTTAAATAAAGAAAATATATAAAAACAATAATAGCGAGCAATAATTACAAACTAGATGAAGAATACAAGAAAAAAAATTGGATATACAACATTTTTGAAACGGTAATTACAATCACGCGGGCAAGAATTCTAAATGCAATATAAAAAAGTTGAATTTATATTAAAGTAAAGAAATAAAAATAACGTTTACAAGCGTTTCGATTGAAAAAAATAGCGGTAGCACGACTCGAATCCAAAACCAGCAGCGTACTAGCCGAAGACCTTAACCGCTAGGCTATCTCGCCGCTTCGAAAATTATTGTTATTTTCGAGGTTCAAAAATCGTCACACAAATTTTGTTTGATCGATTTCGCGAAAACGAGGGCCCACCAGGGTGAACGGTGGCAGGGGGCGACACTTGATACCGAACCCTACACTACCCTGAAAGGACGTCCCGAAATCGATTGCGTGCCTGGCAAGGTCCCTTTGTAAGGCCGACGTATAATTTATTAAGATTTTTCATGAAACATTGATGAAACTCTAAATCTAATATATCGCTTTTGCCCACATTCATTCATTCATTATGAAATTTGAATATTTATTTAATTTGCGTAATGAAATAGTTACTTTTTATACAAATTACGAATTTACGACGAAGGAAATACTTCAAGTCTTATTGAATTATTTCTTCATGCTGGCTCGGGTGAAACTCAAAGAAAATTAATCGATTATTTGACTTTAATTATTTTGGATCGATTTTATTCCTGGGGGAGGGGGGCACCGGGCTTTAGGGGGGGGGGGGGGCATTCCCAGTTTCCTAGCTACGCCAATGATAGACGTTTTGATTTGAATAATCTTCGGGTGTTTACCTGCACGACACTGGCAATTTTTACGGCTCGCTGAAAATTTGAAGTCTGTTATCGCTATGTCGTACCTGCGAAATCTCCTTAAAATACAATTCCATAAAGAACCAACATTCAACTGACAAGTCATTAAATATCTAAAATTGCCGTTGGATTCGATCTTCTAAATTGAAAATGAATTATATTGACCAAGCTCTATATTCTTATTGCCGCGATCGAATTATCTACGAAGAAGAAAAAATCATTACCTGCGGCGTGCAACAGATCTTCCGACACTTCCGGTTGGGGCAAATCCGGCTCGAGTGTAGGCAGCGTGGTGAATTCTAGCTTGGCATTTATATTTGGAATACTCGCGTTGCATCGCGAGGGTTTTTTCTGCTGTAACATCGTCTCGACGCTGTGAAAATAATTATGAAGTGTAGAGGAAACATTTCATCCGTTTTAATATACAAAAAAATATGTTCCCATTCAAAATAAATCTGAACGCAAAATGATAAAAGTTCACAATTTGCACAAACGTTTTCGAAGTTTCCCAATTGAAGACGCCCAATGCGAGCTCGAAGTGTGCAACAGTGATTGTACTGACAAGACGCTTCTCTTTCAATTTTATTACGACTCGCTCGTTCTCGAGAGGTCCAACTAGAAACGAAACTTCCGCGAGCCAGGATTGGCTCAGAGGCGCGGTAATACGTTTTTGATCCCCTATTGCCACGACGAGCCAACGCTCTTCATCACCAAAAATACCTACGGGCAGAACACAAAATATCACAGAAAATTCAAAAAATGGATTTTTTTGTTACACTAACAGTATAAACGATAAGAGCAGTAATCATGATGACAAACGTAGACATAATAAGAGTAATAACAATAGTAACGATATTTATTGTAGTAATAATGATAATAATAATAGGAATAAGATCTACAAAAACGATAATGGCTATTACTATAATGAAACTAAGAATAATTTTCTTATTTTTAGTTACGAATTATTTTTCGTCAATTATTATTTAATTAATTAGGATAAATTGATTGAAAGGTAAAACTAATGTTGTTAGCTTATAAATTCAACGTCACAGAATTCAATGCTTTGTTAACCCTTCGTGGTCACCCTGGTTAGAATCGACCCGTCGATCAATTTTTGGCGTAAATATATAATAGTTCCCGGCTTCGAATGGAATTGTATTCACCATCATACCTAGAGTTTGAAGTATTCTCATACCATAAATTCTACCCTCTTCACATGTCGAAATAAATACCTCTTTTGGAATCCGCACTATGCTACTATTTTTTCCCAAAAGTAGCATATCTAAGGAGTATCACGTCCAAATTTTAGGTAAAAATGTTGAATATTCACGGAACTATGATTTTTTGAGCGAAAAACTTTTTTGCGTTTTCACCTCTTTATGAATTTTTTTAAACTTGTCGCCATTTCATTTCTTCTAAATAAAATTTTCGTACATCATCTAGAAAGTTCAAAGCATGTTCTGTATTTTTTTGAACCACTTCGGACGAATAGCTTGGTCACAATACTTTTTTGAAAACTGACTGGGTAGAATCGACCCAAACGTGACCACCGCGATTGAATCTGGAAGTGTGACCACGAAGGGTTAAATGAGATGAGTACGTTAAAACGACAAAGAATTGAGTACAATAAAGCAAAAAAATACATAATTCAGCAACTAATTAAGACACAAAGATGCAATAAATTTTGTTTAGTTATCGCTTTTAGGGATGAGTGAAAAAAGTTACGTCACCCGTGTTAACCGCACCACTTTGGTTGAGCGTCATAGTGAGAACTCCCTGCGGTGGTGCGGCTGATCCCATCGAGTCCCGGCTCGGTCCGGGGCGTTCCTGAGCCCTGAGATCAAGCTCCAAATGTCCGGGGTCTACAAGCCAACTTGCAAGAGCGTCCGAGACAACGGCATGTATCCAAGTCTTCACCAATGGTACCTCCATCATTTGAACGGCCCGTAAGACTTTAACGCTAAACCAAACGTCCGGCTTTTCGACGAAGCTCACGCTGAGGTGCGTCACGTGCGGAAAGGGCGCCGAAGAGTCCATCGTAAGGGTGGCCAAGATCGTGCCTGAGATCGAAAGTTTCTCGACCGCGAGGTCCACGTCCATGCCCATCCTGAGGGGCCAATCGAAATGAAAATCGAACGCGTGCGAATAATCGCAAAACTGGAAAAAATCTGAAATCTCTATTGTTTTTGAATACTATTATTATTTCTACTTTCAACAATCCTGCGAATGAACTTTCAATTTTGTACGATCCCAATCTTTTTAATTTTTACTTCGCACTTTGTGCTTTACTTTTTTCAATACTAACCCCCCTCCCCCTTCGTCGATCCCTGGAGTATTACTCATAGCGTAATTCACCACAGTAAATAATTGGAATTTTCTAACTTACACAAATTTTTTTTCTGAATAAACTCATAATAACGAGAATTTATATACACTACGCAAAAAAATTGAAGAAACAAGCAATTTTCAGATTTTTTAAAGTCATTTTCAAAAGTTCGTGACTATCTGAAAAATTATCGTACAGAGATGGTTAAAAAAAGCAGTTTCAAGCTTAAAGTCTCCAGTTCTCAATTTTTTTAAGCCACAATTATTTTGCAATGAAAAGAAATATTGCGAAACAAAAATTTTCGAAATTTTTTTTCGACTTCAAAGGTGTGCGTGGGCTCGAAAATTTTTTCATGACTATGCCAATGCACATACACAATTAGGGTACACGGACCAGTGAATGGACGAGGACCAGTGAATGGACGAAAGCTGATTTATATTTAAAATCAGTAAAGAATATGAATTGTTGATAAAAACTCGAATCACAATAATTTAGCGAAAAAATCACAGGTGTGGTTAAACTAATTTCTTAATTTAATATCGCATTTTTACGCCACGCCGGATTTTTCTAGTTTATGGCACTTGCACACCGCGCAACTTAGTTACGATAGAGCTATGCATAGTACCTGTTCTAAGGTAACAATAAAAGTTTTTATGAGTTTTAAGAATATCACTTTTATTATTTAAGATAGAATCAATCTCTGATTTTTTGCAAAAATGTTCAATAAATTCGTAATAATAGGTCAGAATTAGACGTGTTTATTCACTGGTGCTGTATTCCAACCTCTTTCCAGTGAATGGACATATGGGCTCTGTTCTGATAATTCTCAAAGCAGAGTGAAAAATTTAGCTCGTCTGCTGAAAATTACAAAATTAATGCCTGTTAAGAATTGACAATGTACATTTCATCAAATGTTGTCATGAAATCATTTCATTTCGTTTTTTAAATTTTGATAAAATTTATTTTTCTGTTTCTCTGTCAAAAGAAACTTTGGTAGTTTTCTGGGAATGTCACGTTAAGTTGCAAAGAAGCTTTGCATATTTTTCACGAAAAATTTTTGTGCAACACAGTGATCTCCGAATCCGGCATTTGATTAAAATAAATAATAAATCGTTATCCTTCACAGCGTTAATCTACACAACACGTGCATTTCCTCCATTCACTGGTGATTTTGTCATTCCGCTACTTATTTGCCAACTCCTCTAATATTGTTTGTTTGAATTATTTTGAATATTTTTTCTGCTATCAGAATTATATCTTTTGGTAGCTACAACAATTAGAAAGTTCTTTCGATAATATTTTCAATTTACAGTCCATTTGATTCCTATAGTGTCGTTATTCGCCCATTGACTGGTCGTCTTACCCTATCAGTCGTTGAATGAAAAGTCGTACTTCTATTTTTGAACATCGATATCTAATAAACGAATGATCGTACAGCAAATCGAAGGGTGATTTTAAAAACTTGAGTTGGTGCTCTGTAAATTTCAATTGTTGCATCAGAGGAAGAAAAAAAAAATTAAAACCTAGAGGCTTCAAGCTTTAAAAGGCTTCTTTATTCATCTCTGTACGACCATTTTTCAGATAGTTACCGAGTTCTGAAAATCATTTAAATATTTCTAAAAATTTTTTGTTCGCAACTCTTCCTATAAATTCAATTGAAAAAAATCTGAATACCTCGAGCCATCGTAATCAAATTCATTACAAACCAGCCGTCAAAAATATTCCATGCATGTAAAGAAAAAATCAGCCCGATATTTAGAAAATTTATCGACTCGAAATAAAATAAATTCCAACTGTTCAGAATTTTTTTGAATATACCACATTTTATAAATCTTGAACCGTTACATCAATTCTCCCAAAATTCGATCTGATCAGAGTTTTGGTGGTACTGCGAAAAATGTGATCTTGATATGCCTAAATTTGTTCAAATTAGAGCACTAAATGAAAAATCCGTAAATTGGCCCCGCCCTTTTAACATTACGCAGAAACGGAATAGTGAACTTCTTGTGTTTTATTTTGTTTCTCGTCCCCAGGAAGCGAAACAATGTGCGCTCTATGAAAAATACATATTATACCCTTTGCCGAACAATCTCGTGGTAATGAGCATCCGAAACTGTTCGCAATCGAGTCGTAGGTCAGCCTCGATAGAGAGCCGAGAAATCCCTGGTTGACTCGGGAGGGCGTCCTCATCGCTGTTATAATCCACTGTCCTTACGCGGGTGATGCAAGGGGTTTGTTCACCAAGTGTCAGTTCTCGCAACTCCAAAGGACCTTGTGAGTAAAACATACCGTTGAGTGTACCATGTGTACTAATTTGATTTATCAACGATTCGCCAATTTCCTAGATTACAATAAAATTATTATTTGAGACTCAACGTGATCCAAATTCTTCATCCCACGATTTTTCACGTTCTCGAACCATCGTGTGAAATGCATTTCAATCAATAATTATAGATAATATTTCAAATTTCAGATTTAAGATCGTTCAATTAAAAAATAAATAATTATTCGAATTTCGATGCAATTGGATTCGGATTACAATGAAAAATTGCTCAATGAATAATCAAAAAAAGATGGTAAAATCTCTTAACATAAAATAGATCAGGAACCTTATCAAGGACTTTGCTTAGATATTTCTTAATTTTAATATAATTTACCAAGTATCCCAGGTTTGGCGTCGTTGAGAATGGGCTCTAGGCGTTCCTTTGCAAAGGAAAATATGCCCGCAGCACTAAACCTCCACCTGGGGAAAAAAACGCCAATAAATATACCTGAATTAGGATATGATGTATAATCGCTATAAAATATGTACATATGTGTGTGTGCGTGTATATATATATATATATATATATATATATATATATATATATATATATACAGTGAAACCTCGTTTATACGTTTTTATCATTTATACGTTAAATTTCCCAGCGTCAGTTTTTTCTCAGTTATACGTTTATCAGTGTTCTGTGACACAAAAAAAACACGCAAGTGTACAACAATTTTTACAACCCGTACCTCGATTTTTTCCACTGTAAAACTCTGGGATCGTGCTATGTATGCATGTACTTAACCGTGATTACATATCTCTTATTAATACGAACATATCGGTTATTTATTAGTCTAAAACGCCAAACCTTTGTCAGAAACTTGCGATAAATAAATATTCTAAACATAAATTGAAAAATTTGCTCATTACTTCATTACTGCCAATCAAACTTTCAATTGCAATACATACTATATTTCACTTCTAAGTATTTTTCATTTATACATCATACTTGCTGTACCCTTTGAACAACGTACAACTAAAGTTTCACTGTACAAATATATTATGGTGACGGCAACTGCTAAGTAGAACGTGACTATAAAAAAAAGTGACTCGATCAATTATTATCACTCATTGTGGCCATTTATCTTTGTCATTTTCCCGCACATTTAAATTAATTCATGGTCTATTCCATCTAAATTAATTACATCAAAAATGTAAACCTTTTCCCTCCTCGTGATATACGCACGGAAAGTGAATTAAAGAGTGTAAGCTAGCCGGTCTCGACGTTGCCGCGACGGGTTTAAAATTGTTCATTGAAATATTGTGCATTGAAAGTAATTCGTTCGAGAATTGAGTTTCGGAATACCGCGCAACCTTTGCCTCATCGTGAATGTCAGTGAAAATTTTGGCGAAAGCGAAGCTTAAAATGAAATGACAATAAGAGATTGGCGGGAACAATCTCGCTAATGCTTTGTGTATTGAACATTTATTACGAACAAAATCCAATATGCAGAAACGTGATTTGCACCGTTTTGCGTATCATTCTTTATAAAGGACAGTTTCATAAAGGACTGTTCAATTTAGATATACGTTAATCTTTTATGTATATAAAAAAACCTTATGGTCTCCCATATCACGGATATAAAATGCCCGAAATGTCGAAACTCGTGGTCCACCTGGCCGGATGAGACTTAAGAAATTCCTCATCGTGTATCATCGATCAATTATTCACATGGGCTGTAATACCAGGCTAGTTGGGATTCGGTTCATTCAACGGCTGTAACTCCTTCGATGCTTATTATTTTCTTGTGGCAACTGCCGAAACCTTCCAAGAGGAACTTCTTGCCATTCATATATACCGCAAATAAAAATGTGTTGTTTCCGTCATAAATGAATCATACATAAATTGTTAGCTCCGATAAAAAAAAAATTATACCATGTTGAGATAACGTAAATCAAAGTTGTATAGGAATGTCTTGTTTTCACCAAAATGTTTATCGGATCTGCCGGAATTCAGAAAGAACTAGATATTTTCAAAAACACAATAAATTTGTACTGTGTTTTCGCGCGGACAATTTTGAAAGACCGTCGAAGTTTTATCTTTGCGGGCAAACGACGCTGCTGATTATTGGCTTCCTCGTGTCGGTCTTCCAAAGCTATGTGGAAGCAATGCGAAAACTTAATTTGTGCACTTGCTTTCACGTAATGAAAAATAAATAAAATAATAAATATATGAAATATATGGAATATATGAAATATATGAATATATGAAATATATGAATATATCACGTAATATTTTAGAGCCAGCGTGGTTTTGAAAATCGTAATGGAAATATTTATATTTCTTAAGAATTTGAATTATTTCCATAAATGTTTTTCCTTCGGCTTCCAGTCTGAACAATTTCTTTGAAACTTGAAAGTTAAAACAGCTCTTTAGAGTTGTGGTAAGAAAAACTCGGGATTGCCTAATTTCCGAGCGTGACGATTTTTCTGTATAACTATACGCATTAACAATAATTCTTATCGACTTTTTTATGTATTCAGTCTGATTGTTATTTAAGGGGTTCGGTTACTGTGAAAATTTAAAAAAATCGTTCGTCGCTTGAGGAAACTCAAACTGAAAAGGAACGTTCAACGCATGGTGCAGTAATCGCAGATTGAAGATAAACTTATGATTACAACGATAGAACTGCTAATAAAACTTTAAACGCGTTTTTCTCAAAACTATTTGTCAAAACGGTGTACGCGATTTCTTGACATGTAATGAACGGATTGATTTGAAATTTAGTACACTTAGTCAGTGCAATAGTAGTTTAGTTTAGTTTATCGACGTTTTTCTTCGTAACATTTTTTTTTCATTCGTTATTACCGATAATGTAATTTTTCCTCGAAAGATCGAAAAAAAAATTAAATTTCTATGTTAATCCGCTAACATAGAAAGCTCAGTTTTTCAAAATAACCATGATTTTTAGGTCGTTACAGTAGCCTAGCCCCTTAAACGGAAAATCAGCGCTTGAATCAGGAAATATACATTTTGATAAAAAAAATATACTTGAAAAAATATTGTGGCTGAAATCGGAACGTGTTGCACCGGAAGAACCGCTGCACAACGTGTAGCTCAAACGCCTACTCCCTATGATTTCATGTACGGTTAACGCGCATGGCTTATTTAGAGGTCTCCTAGCATGATACTGTATTATTATTATTATTGTTATTTAGTTCTCTTTCTGTTGTCCGGAATAAGACTCTCTATGCTCTCGTTATCTAGTCTACGCTTGAATAAAATTTCTGCCCACAAATTGTGGCCAGGACATGCTATACAAATCCTTTATACAATATGTACAGTACCGGTCAAATGTTTTCGATCACTTTGGATAATAGCGAAATTCTCGATCAGTTTGGATAATTGAGAAATTATATTAGAATAATGTCATTCATTTTACAGATATATATAGTATTTTCGTAAAATAAGAAACAAAATGAATTATATTCTAATATAATTTTGCAATTGTACAAAGTGATCGAAAATTTGGCTATCATCCAAAGTGATCGAAAATTTACGATTGGTACTGTATGTGTGTTCCATTCTTTTTTTTTTCATTTTACTATGCTCTACGAACGATTTAACACTTCGTGGTCACCATGGGTAGAATCGACCCATCGATTAGTTTTGGCGTAAATATATAGTAGTTCCCGGCTTCGAATAGGACTGTATTCATCATCCTATCTGGAGTTTGAAGTATCTTCATACCATAAAATTTACCCTCTTCACATGTTGGAATAAGTACCTTTTTTGGTACGCGCACTATGTTGTTTTTTCCCAAAAGTAGCATATCTAAGGAGTATCACGACCAAATTTTAGATAAAAATGTTGAAAATTCACGGAACTATGGTTTTTCGAGTGAAAATGTTTTTTTTTGCGTTTTTACCTCTATGAATTTTTTTTAACATGTCGCCATTTTATTTCTTATAAATAAATTTTTCGTACATCATCTAGAAAGTTCAAAGCATGTTCCGTAATTTTTTGAACCACTTCGGACGGATAGTTTGGTCATAATACTTTTTTGAAAACTGACTGAGTAGAATCGACCCAAGTGTAACCACCGCGATTGAATTTGGAAGTGTGACCACGAAAGGTTAAAGTCAACTAGAAACATTGTCATTTAAAGTCAACTAGAAAAATTGGTCCTACCAAATTGATTAATCACCTTTAAGAAATGATCCATGCCAAATAAAAGGTGGTCGTATTTTTTGTCATTTTGTTCGCGTTGTCCGAAATTTTGCAATTTTTTAAACAAAATTGTCATCGTTTATTGGCGAACGGCTGTCAAATGAGGAGCTGGAAAATATACTTTTGAATAATCCTGAAAAGACAATAGTCTTTTTAGGATTATTAAAAAGAATTAATTCTTAAGCTCGAGCTCGAGGTAAAAGTTGGTCCAGATGGACTCGAATACCCCGTTGCTGTATACCTCAGATACCATATACGTATGTAATACAGATATAGGAGCAGGCGCTCGAGAGGTAGATATGTGTATGTTTAGATTGGAATGTGGTTTTCTTGTGAATGCCGGATTGAGGAGAATGTTTCGTCACTTGTCTCCGGATTGACTTAGACCAATGCAGGCCAGACAAATGTGCGCATGTGACGTTATTATAGTTGCATCTTTTGATTTCATTAACAATTAGAATAGCGGCGCATTAGTAAAGATGTCAAAGCGAATTGGAGTAATTAATTTTTTTTTAGAAGATTGCATCAAAAATTGTTTTATGGTAGTAGGGACTTCGAAGTGAGGACAATTGTTCCGTGGGCAGTTAATGGAATGTTTAAACAATATTTTAAGATATAAATAAATATATATATATACTTATATAAAATTTCTTTAAAAAAAACATTTCGTACACATTGAATTCAAATGAAAGTACTGCGTAGTATTGAAAAATTTTAATTACCATCGGTTGACTAAGAGGCTGAGCCATTCGGCCGTCTCGTCCATATAAAGGGCTCTCCTTCTCCGCAACCTCGCCAATTCATGCTGTACAGATGTCTGGAGCAACCTCGTCAATCGTGTTTTGACTATGGTACCGGCGATACCGAGTACGAGTAGCAGCCAAGCAAACGATAATCCCGCAGCTCCGACGATCCAAGCTATCGTCACCGTCACGCCCACATAAAGAGCCCCACGAAAAGCTTCGCCGTCTCTCTGCGAATCCACGAAAGTGCATCGTTTTAACTTTTAATCTTCCTCCACGTCACATTTTCTTCCTTCCGTATCGTAGGCAAAAAAAATAAACCTATTCTACCTAACGATCCGCTTGCACGAACACTCATTCCTCTATGAAAGTCTCTGCGCTGTGCGTTACATGGAAAAGTTAGGAATAATTGCCGAGTGATGCAAAAATTCTATTTTGAGGTCTCAAACTAGAAGAACTGTGTGTTTGCAAGTATACACACACATAAGCATATAATTTTTATTGCGCGTGGTCAATTTTTAGCTCGAGCCCCTCATTCACTCTGATTTTTTCTACACTATATTACATGGAATGATCTTTCATGTACGAATACCCACGCAATGTTGCGTGATACGATGAAAGGTATAACTCGTGACGTCACGTGGCGAGAGTCATTAACCGCATAGTTCAGACATTATTTTTTAAGAGATTCAAACTAGGTAATAACACGTTAGATTGTCCTTCATTCCATTATCTTAATACATAAGGTTAAAAGGTGCCTAAGAGTTAAAAAAATGTTATACTTAAAATATTGTGGGCAGTGAAAATCTCTAAGTATCCAAAACAGTTAGAATCTTTGCTGGGAGGCGAATGCGCAGCGCATCAAGCTTTCCGAACAATAGCTGCCTGAAGCGCAAAATAGGCACGGATGAGCTTCAGAGCGCGCAGAAAGGAAACAGAGGAACGGCACATTAATGTGGAAGGCCAATTGTATAGTGTAGACATCGCAGATTAGAGGTAGGGAAGAGTGAGGCACAATGTGTCACGGGACACTGTGAGCCACATGCGGTTTCTCGGAGGTTTGTAAGCTCGTATATTCTGAAACTTTACGTGATAGGCCGTGATTTATATTTGGTTTCGCCAGGCCTAAAAGAAACTCGATAGTACCTCGCAAAGAATTATTAAACATTAAAAATTGATTTAAGGCTAGGAAAAAAATATTTCGCTCGCCGGGAAAACGTAAAATATAACGATACTTCCTGTAGCGGCTTGGGTTTTCGGTCCTAATCAATAGTTTTATTATTTATGATGCACTCAGTGACGCGTGTTTTTCCATTCGTAGTTTAATTAATAGTTATTTTAATTAATAATCAAATATTTTACTAGTGGGGTGAAATTTGTCACCGAGTTGTGGGGCACAACGAGTCGACTCCCAATGAGGAAACAAAGAAATTACGATGCTCCGAAGAATCGCAATGTGTCACGGGCAACTGTCATCCACATGCGATATCCCGGAGTTTTGTAGCTCGTAAAATCCGTATTTTTTGTGTTCGACCGCGATTCATATTAAGTTTCAACTGGCCTAAAAGAAAGTCAATAGCAGCTCACAAAAAATTATTAAAAATACCAAATTAATTTGAGCCTCGAAAAAAAAATTTGCTTGCCGGAAAAACGTCAAATATTGTGGGGCAGTTGTGTAGGGCACAATGTGTCATCGAGTTGTTGAGCACAATGAGTCGACTCCCAATGTTATTGGCAAATAATACCCGTTGTGAAATTGTCGGTATGTATGAAAATCTGTTATGTATGTTAAAAAAATATGAGAGTTTCAACCGGCTCTTGTACTCTACGTTTTGCAGCATTTGACACACTGTACCGACCTATCTGAAACATTGTACCCCACCCGTGGGGCACAATGAGCCAAATCGCAAATTTATTTCGATCTCATTATTTTAGGATTTTTAATCTTTCTGCAAAAAATATGGTAACTTTATTGTACGCCCCAAGGTCTATAAAGTGTATAATCAGACTACTTTGGTAAGAGTGAAAATTTGGTAGAAAAAAAGTGACACACTTTTCCCCACCTACCCCTATATAAGAATTTTTTTATGATTTTACAATACTGAAAACTGTTTTGCGCGTTTTTCGCGAAAGCACGTCTTTTTTAACTAGACGGAAACATAATTCGAACAAATCTTCACCAAACGATTTGAAAATTTAACTGTACATTCGAAACTAGATTTTCTACAGAAGTACTTAAAATTTTTTCGTTAAATTGCATAGTTTTTTTTTGTTATAACCAATTATCTGATTATTTTTTCCTGAAATTTGTAATCTTTTTTGTTTCTAAAATACGCAATTTTAGCAAAAAATCAATATATCGAAAAAATCCTATGTACTTCTGATGTTGTTCTTATATATAATTGAACAAATTTTGGTTTTTTGTTCCAGTTCTAAAATGGCGTGAGCTGGGTATCCGCTCCTAGAACCTTCAGGTAAAAAAGGCGTCAACGGAGAAATGCTGCGCAGCTGCCATTTTGTTATTAATCACTACGAAAAAATTATTTTGTATAGTTCATTAGTAATATAATAAATACCTGCGCATGGAATTTCGATTTATTCTATTGTTCCGCTAAAAAAAATTACTTTGGTCCAGCTTCTCGGCGTAATTCATGAATTTCTTTGATGTGATTTCTATAACAGATTTGATTATCGATACTATTGATACTGCTTCTTGGTTCCAGATCTCTTTCCGTTCTATTGCTAGTTGAATATATTTGGTGAACTTATCCTGCTCCTTATGTACGACGTTCGAGTCGTTGGACAGGGCGATATCCATGCCTTTTGTTCTTTGCGGTCCGAGTTCTTCATTTATTATTTTTTCTGCTGTATTGTACTTCTTCGTGTAGTCTGTTCCAGTGAACAGTTGGCATGCTTTTGTGATGTGTTTTATTGTTCCCTGGGTACGGTGTAATATTCTGTGTGCTTCTGTGTTCACAGGTTCTTTTATTATATATTTTCTATAGTTTTTTTGTAGCTGTAACGCTTTCCTATATTGACGGAACGTCTCCTTCTGATTCGGAGAAGAGCTAACCTGTTGTGGACTAGTTGCACGATAATTCCTTGACTATGTTTGGGTTTTGTATGATGTTATGATGATTGGTGTGCAATGCTTTTCGAGACAATCTTTCCTTTTTTCTGTTCTATTGTGAGAGCGTGTGCGTCTCCGAGTATGTTTTCCTGTTAGGGGTTTCATGGGATAGGCTGTTTGTCTGCTCTGGCTATAGTTTAGAGTAGTGTTATTTCGGAAGTATACTCTTAAATTGGCTAATTATATATTGTGTTGCTGTTTTATGCCCATGAGTCTCCTCTTTCCTGCCTTTCTGCTAATTGTGATGCTCTTGATGCATGAACTTCGATGTAGGTTATGGTGATCGGTGAATGTTCGGCTTAATGAACCTCTTCAGTGCTTCCAGATCTATGCTGGTCCATTTTACTATTCCGAGTGAGTAGGTCAGAATGGATATTGCGTATGTAGAGTCTGTTTGACAAGAGCGCGTACGGCGAAACGTAAAAACTATTTGGGAGAAGGCATTGAAAAAAAATACACACACACTACATGATATCAACCGTGATAATTTATTATTAATAAGCGGTCCAGTCGCCTCCGCTATTAATAATCGCATTACTTGCCACCAGTGTTGGGCGTTAATCAATTAAATTTCCAATCAGCTTATTAATTGACTAAAAAGTACTTGCAATTAACTATTAATAGCATGTTGCAATTAACTATTGATAGCATGTTGCAATTAATTTATTTGAATTAATCTATATTAATTGCAATTCGCAATTGAAACAATTGCAATTGACTTTTTTAATTGTTCTAAGAAACAATTAAAATTAACAATTAGCCTATTTAACTTAACAGATATAAGATACGACGTGTTTATTGGGGTTTTGTAGGCTTACGCAGCGCCCTATACAATAATCAGTTTTAATTGTTAGTTTTTAATCAAATATACTAAAAAGATTGAAAATTGATTAGTTTCTAATTGTGGAAAGTCACGATTAACAATTGATTAATTGTTAATCGTGAGTTTTCATAGTTACAATTAATTAATTATTAATTGTTATAGTCGTGATTAACAATGAATGAATTGTTAATCTTCAGTTATCCTAGCAATTAAATTTTGCCCAACACTGTTTCCCACTAATTTCATGGCATAATCTGGTGACAAAGACCTTTCTATGAGTCGAATCTGTCGGAATAATTGCTTGACGTTTCAGATCTTTAGTGTCTATTAGTGTGAGTAGACCAGGTATGATCGATGGGAGCACGTACCCAAAAAGAAGCTTTATATGAAAATATCACGTTGTCCCAATCGCGGTCCAAACTTTCTTTCGCCAAAGTGAGTTTTTTTCGACATGTTTTTCGAGCAATAATGGTTCGTCTGTGACCACGGTCAGACGATAACTGACGCTTTCTATACAAAGCATCTTGGCGGAAGGGTGTCGCTACCCGGTCGCGTTCGAATCTACCCTCTAACGATTTCCAGCAAAAGATGTAGCCATACACGCTTTTTTCAAACAGACTGTATTGATGGCTTTGGAAGAGTACTAGAAGTTCAGTTATGACTTGAGTACGCAGTCGGTGTTTTATCGTTGGTTTTCCTGAAAGTTGTTGCTTGATGTGGCTGTACCTGATCCATTTCATGTTCGATTCCTATCTGCCAATTAAATTTACTTTTCATTCATTTTTTCGTAGTTTGATTCGGTATCTTACATTTATTGATTACAGCTGTGGATGCCGTATAGATCAATGTATGTATGTGTTTTGAGTATTTCGTTATATTACTGCTGCGGCTTTCGTGTACATCAATGCGTGTATGTCTTTTAGGCAGTGTTTATCCCTCGTGGGCCGCTTTAGACTTTTATTGAGTACGTTTATTGTGTTTAATGTTTATCTTTTGAATATAAATCGCCCTTCGTTTTGTCGTGCTGATATCTTTCTATTTTGTTAGGTTTGTCCGTATTTTCGTGACTGTGCCTTTTTGTATTCTCGTACTTGATATTTTTTGTATTTGTATGTTTTGCTGTGTCATCGTTTATCTTTTCTGTCTATTTAGTCCATCCTGCCGATTATTCTTCACGTCTATGGTTGGCGATGCTCTTGGTGTAAGTCGTTGAGTGTAATCCTGATCCATATACTGTGTGGATTGTCTCTGTTATGGTGACGCTGTAGTAGCAGTTCATAAAATTACTGTTCATGTCGATGATCGATGAGACCCTGCCGTAATCTTACCGCTTTGGTGGTTGCCAGTTTGTCGAACAAAACACTTTCAGTAAAGCCGTTTGTATTTGTCGGGTCGTTATCGCCATGTGATCGAGTCTATGCATCCCACGATGCTCTCGATCGTTACATCGCTCGTCTGAGATTTAGTTTTTTCTTCTAGGAACTCGGTGTACACACTTGTGAGGAAGTTGTCTCCTCGAGCGTTAATTTTTAGACGCCTTTTAAGATCTTTTAGGGCATATCCGGGGCCTATATTCTTCCTCCGTCCCCCAAGGGAGCAAATGTTATTGCCCGCTTGGTGGCCCATTCGTTACTCATACCCCGGAGGATTTATTATTATTATATAAATATCAATGACTAATTTTTGTCCGTGACTTCGTCCGGAGGATTTATTATTATTATATAAATATTAATGACTAATTTTTGTCCGTGACTTCGTAGCCTTTAGGATTCTATCCACAAAGGAGATAAACAAAGAGAGAAAAAAAGTAAGTAATAAAGAAAGAAGGTACGAGGTGTGTAAATTGGGTAATGAGACTGACAATGAAGCGTTCGATCTGGCAACACTTGAGACTAGGGTTGCCAGACGTCCTTTATTTTAAAGGACGCCCTTCTTTTAGATCCAAGAATGGATCTTGTCGTCTATTTCGAAATCGAGAATAGAGGACAATACATTGTCCTTTATTTTGGGAAAAATGAACGCATGCGTATGGCAAATACGTTGAGTCGCGTCAGCGGTTTACACAACTTTTCCTGCTGTACAAGCATATTTTCTTGCAGCATCTGACATCTCCAATCATATTTTGAAATATTATGAGACAAATATAGCCGACACCGAGATGCTAGAAGCAGAATTATATTTAGGTTTTTTCGTCAACACGTTGACAATTTTTGAAGAAGCTGTGCGCCAACTTGAAGGCCCATACGTGCTAATGTGCGACGTATACAGAATTATGGATAGTTTGAAACGAAAGATAAATCAACGAATTGAAGATGCCTCTTCTGGAATGGCAGTCCAGCAAACTCTTCGAAAAGTGTCCACTTTCCAGGCTGAAAAATACACTACTATATTTTTGGAGTGGTATCGAAATGTGCTGACGTATCTGGAATCGCGATTCGATTTTTCGGAAAATAGTAATTTCTATTGTTTGCAGTCACTGACACTGACGAAAGAAGTAAAGTACCAGGATTTATGCAACATTGTATAAAAACTACAGATACTCAATATTAACGTAGATGCGTTGTATGAAGAGTCATGTATATTAAAGCCTCTCTTGACGAAGATAATAGAAGAAAAGAAGCGTGAAAATGTTCTTGAAAAATGGCTTCACATTCTAAAATCAACGAATGAAAACAAGTATCTGCTAAAAATAATACAATACGTATTTTCCATTCCGGTGTTTAACTCCCAGGCCGAAAGGATTTTTTTTCTTGTGTACAAATACGTAGATAAAAAACCGAAATAAGTTAGATATTCACACTAAAAGCGGAACTACAAATAAAATCGAACTTCAACAAGCAATGTAAAGAATTTTATAATTTCATTATAGAAAACGAACAAGCTCTTAAAGCAGCAAAAAGTAATACCAAGTATTCTTCAAAAAAAAAGTAATTTTGTATTTGTTTTTATGATAGGTATTTTTTACTTTCGTTCATTATTATATAACTAAGTACTTACTCTTGGCTTCAATTAACGACTACGGTACGTTGCGTATTAAAATTGTTCTTTTCATTAACAAATGTCGCTACTGATACCATAGCGAAGCATTTTATTAAAAACAACATAATGTCCTTTATTTTCATTCCTAGTCCTTTATTTTATCTTATCAAATCTTTTAAAACACAAAACGGGAGCTGGTAACCCTGCTTGGGACGCGGGACTTGGAGGGGCGACAGGTGAACATGTGATACGCCTTCAGTACGAGTTTGAACTAGCTACAGTCATTTGGTTGTCTGTAGCGATTTTTTTCGTGACATAGTTTTTTCTAGTGCATTTAAAAAAAGAGTGACATCAATTTCGAGCAACAGTGTGCTATCAGGTTTTGCTTCAGACTTAAGGCACGACGGAAAATTTTGCAAAACTTCAGCAGGCCTACGGAGACAGTGTTTTGTCAAGGGCCCAGGTTTTGTCAAGGGCACAAACTTCGAAAAAGGGTCATGCGAGTGAGACCAAACATTAAGAACAAGAGGGTGTTGCATCACGTAAATGCACCTTATCGCACAGCAATTTCGATAAACGAGTTTTTGGCCAGTAGAATATTTCTGTGGCGCCTCAACCTCTTTATTTGCCTGACTCAAGTACTTGTGACTTTTTCCTCTTCCCAAGATTGAAATGTCACCTCAAGGAACGTCATTTGGGGACACTCGAAAACATTCAAACGGCTGTAACCGACCAGCTGAAGGCTAATCGAGTATCCGAGTTCCAGCACTGCTATGAGGATTGGAAGAACCGTCTCCAGCGCTGTGTGGCTTACCAAGGAAGTTATTTTGAGGGAGACAATATTTAATTGTACTTCTAAACGAATAAAAAAAATTGAATAAAATCAGTCTCATTACTTTATTTGCGTACCTCGTAGAGTGTCATATTTCTCAGGCACGGTGGTAGACTGACTGACTGAAGTAAGGGTTGGTAATTAATGAAATAGTATTATAAAAGTGCCAACCTTCAACTCCAGTATCATACAATGTCAGTGTTTTCTACAGAACTCTATGGCTTTTCAATATTGTTTTGTAGACACCATTGTATCATTTATAGTATTCAGCAAGCACATTAAAATTTTGGGCACTCAATACTCTCGAACAGCTCACATATAGTTGACCATGTGGGAAGCTAATCCTTTCTTACTGCACTTCTACGCCCTTTAAGGAACATATCTTCCGAATTTCATATAAAAGCAGAGAATTCGATTCTCCCATACACATTTCAACACCCTGTTGCACCCCTAATTAGGGTTTTTTTTTTAAATTCTAATATATGCGTTTTATTGTTTGTTTTACAGCATTTTTATACAAAGTTTCAAGTTTATACACGCAAGGAATACAATTTTCCATACAATTTTTTACACCCCATTCCATCTCCTTAAGAGTTGATTTTCGAAAAATCCTTTATTAGTGCAGCTCTATACCTTCCAAGGAACATATCTTCCAAATTTCATGTTTCTATCTTCAGTGGTTTAGGCTGTGCGTTGTAAATATGTCAATCAGTCAGTCATAGAACTGTTTTATATGTATAGTAGAACCTCGATTATCCGAACCTCGATTATTCGAATTTTCGGTTATCCGAACGCTTCGGCGCCTTATCGGAACGTTCGATCATCCGAACATTGTATCTACGAGTGTATTCCAGCAGCAGCTTCCAACAGTTTGATCCTGGTTATCAAATTTTGGATACCATGGGATTATATATTTAGTGCAGAGGTTCAAGAGGATGACAATAACAATGATGATGATAATTGCGATTTATCTAACTCGGAACGGCGTAATAAACCGTCTCATAGCGGAGCATTTAGCGCTTTAGAAACCACCCTGGAATGGTTTGAAACCCAACCAGAAAATAGTCTCACACAGCTGCTGTTCTTGAAACGAATTTGAGACGTAGCGGCCAAGAAACGCGCAACTACTATACGACAGTCAAAAATTTATCATTATTTCAAGCTGCTATTGTGATCTAACTGCATAAGCAGTGGTGATATAAAAATTGAAACTTTATTCATTATTAATTGCTATCAAATAAAGAATTTAGGGTCGTTGGATTAACAAAGAGAATTTTCGATGCTATTTAAATTATATGAGTTGATTTTGGCGGAAATCTGAGATCAATTTTCGATTATCCGAATTTTTGATTATCCGAACGATGTCCGGTACTAATTAGTTCGGATAATCGTGGTTCTACTGTATAGATAATGATAAATATCGCTTAGTGGATAAATATTCAGAAGAAAGTTAGGGGTCATAGCAGTTTAATAAATTAACATATTCGCCGCATAATGAATATTGGTGCTATTCTGATCTGCAATGGTGCCGAAAGTCCCGACAGATGGAACCCGATGTGTTTCATCAATTAGAAAGTTGTTTGATCTCCTCGGGCCAAACTCGCAGATATACTCGATCCCGTGCGTATACAGAACCTTGCTGTATTTTTTTTATCTCTCGTACGTTGTATTCGCGTAAGTCTTGGTTGAATGAGAATATAATTTATATTCAGAAGTAACGTGCAATTTAATGACGTTACGGTTTGATATATTAGAATGTAATTACGCAAATCGTAACGGTTTTTATACGCTTGGAGAGAAACGGTATTACGGTGGTTGCAGCTGTCTTTACGGCGTATGATGTCATTGCACGATAATGCGATCAGTAACGGTGTACTTGGTCGTCTTTACTAGGTATTTTACGATAGAAATTACGTTTTTTCCTGGCACACATCCATAGCGATGTACAAATTCAAAATTACAATAGTAGAAAAACACGAGAAACATAGCATAAACGCAAACTGAAGTATTACGCCGAATGGACGCGTACGTATAATAATTGGCGATTCGTTTGGGGACCGTTGATCGATTCATCTTACTTTATGGCCAACATTACACACACACACACACATATATTATTTTCAGCAATTTACCCCCCCCCCCTCCCGCTAGTTCAACTGCAACTACTTTTTCTAACACATACATACACATGAGGTTAAAGTTGGCATCGTTCGTATGCAATAGAAGTCCATTTTTATTTGTCTTTTAGTTTCTTCTGGCACATTTTCCCTAGAAAAATCCTTAAAATCATTTCTTAACCCTTCGACTCCACACTTCCGCCATGAACCTGTGACTGCATGTGCGGTCGATCGGACCCCAGACGTTTTTCAGATCGTTGTATTTCGGTAAATATGCATTTTTTAGAGATACGTTGAAAAATACGTACTTGCACGAATAAGAAATAGAATCAAAACGATCCAGTGTGCAGGCGAAGGGTTAAGGTAGTATTGCTTTTGAAAGCGCGTTTTTGGAGGTGATTTTCAGGATGGAATAACTGTTAAACTGTTTCACTTCTCTTTCTGATTTTTTTTACACATGTTCGTTGATCCTTCATGAATATGTACAAATAATAAAAATTCTTATCGTGTTCTTTTGTATGCTTGTGTACAATGGTGCGCGTGAAACGCCCTCAATTGGCCATCAGTGTTATGGACATTGTCTGAATGTAAAAAAAAACAAACATATTCTTTATCTGGATGAGTATTGTGATGTTTGCTACCAGATTCAGCAGAAAAAGAATTAAAATGGCAGCATGCTGAACTTTGATGATGGATTTTGCCTTTTTTTTACCTTTCTACGAGTTTTATATAAAAAAAAACACTTATTTCGACTCAATTCTGCTAAGAACGTTGAAAAACACTCTACTAAGGGTCAAATCTGTGCTCAGTCGGCGAATTGCCTATCGAGATATCGTGGTTGCCGACTTGAAAAACATAGTTTCGAGAAAAATACGTTTGACGTTTGCTGCGTCTCGACCGCGCTATCCGAGTGTACCTAGGGTAAGATGGTACAGAAGCACGCGGGCGATAAGAGTACGTAGTTACGCTACTGATGAAACGGTTTGCTAATGGAAGCTAACTTTAGTTTTGTTTAGACTGCCTAACAGCGTAAGTGTTTGTGACAAAAAAAAATTCAAAGTGGAATAAAACGCAGAGGCCAGGTAAATTTGAAGTTTTGGTTGCAAATTCTTATATATTTTAAACATTTTCAAAGTATTACAAGTACGAAACGCAATTTACTTTCTTCGAAAACAACTATTAATTCCGTATGCCGGTTTACTAAGGTTATTATTCAAAATTAAAGTAATTTCGCATGTCATTAATAAATTACAGTAACAGTCATGTTTGTTAAAAATGTCGTATAAGAGTACGCAGTGCTTAGGTGTGTAGGAGTACGCGCGTACTCTTATACGACTATTGTTAAAGATTATGTTTTTTTTACTTTCAGCATGTCCCAAAGGAAACGGACTAACGACCGAAGTCTATGGCCAATTACGAATCTTGAAAATGCAAGGAAGCGTGTTAATGATGGTGAATCTTTAAGGATGGTAGCACGTTCATTGGCAGCGACTAAAGCCACTCTTCGTGAGAGGCTAAAGAGATCCATACCAGCTATATCTCTGGGGAGATACGAATTCACAAACTTCACAAACTCCGCAAAGTTCATAAAGTTCTCGAACTTCGAGAACTTCACAAACTTCGCAAAGTTCACAAACTTCACGATCTTCACGAACGTTCCAACTCTCTCTCTCTCACTCTCTCTCTCTCTCTCTCTCTCTCTCTCTCTCTCTCTCTCTCTCTCTCTCTCTCTCTCTTTCTCTCTCTCTCTCTCTCTTTTTCTCTCTCTCTCCAGGTCTCCAGATTGAGGGTTGAGTACTCTTATCGACCCTCGTACGTACTCTTGAACGTCCGTATGTCTAAGAGTTCGTAAATCCCTTTTTGTAGTTTCGAGTTTGTTATTTTTTTTAAATTAAGATTCCTAATTGTCGCTCATAAATTAATTAGAATTCTAGATATTCTTTCAATTAAAACAAAAACTTATTCGTGAAATGAATCTGTTTGTTTTTTTCACCGCTTTGAAGCTTAGGTGCGTACTCCTATACCAGCTTACCCTACTCCTTAGGCCATAGGGCCACCCTATGCGTTTTCGCCGCTGCGGTTATGACTGATGCGATCAACCGGTTTGTGACATTGCATAGGTACTAATGATAGCTGCCACACTAGTGCGGTATTGCTGCTTCAGCCGGACGTCGTCGCAGAATGTTGCGGCAGACTTGGTGCACCGCATCGCCGGAGACGAGTCAGAACACGTTAAATCTTATGTCGACTGTCACACTACGCAGTTTAGCCGCAGCGTTTTGTTTAATTTATGCACAGTAAAAATGACTATGTTTGATACCGATAAATTTATTGAAAGTGTCCACGAAAAAGTGGCAATGTAGTATAAAAGTACAAAATATTGCAGTGACCAAAATAATTCGTGAAAAATCCTCGATTGAAATTGGCGAGACGTTTTATGACAATTGGTAGGAGTTGGATATAAGCGAAAAGGATGAAAAGGCATGTTATAAATAGTATTTTTTGCAGATTTATAACTTATTTTTATTAAAATTTTAGTAATGACAGATAAAAATGTAAGATTTTCTATTGAATGTCGGAGCAACAACCCTTCTGCTTTTATTGCACAAATAATTTGTCAAAAATTTCATCGCTCTTATGTTAACGCATTGGCTGTTCAAGCCAGTTCAAGACGGACTGCGTTGAAATCGTAGCAATGTGTCGCGTAGTAGTCCGCCGGATAAATCGCATCTGTTATCACCGCAGCGGCAAAAAGGCATAGTGTGGCCGCGGCTTTATAATTTCTTTAACTCAGCTAATTTTATGAGTACCATTAAACGAGTTTTCACAGACGAATTGAACAAAGTCTGTAGAATAATGAAATGTAAAGAAAAATGATTTTATCAAATTTCTAAACAACCATACTGCCTTAAGGGGGGAGATACCTTTACAACTTACAAAAAAATGGAGTTTTTTCCATAAACGTTAGTCCAATGGCTTAAAAATATCGTACCAAAAGTTTAAATCAAAATTCGAAGCCGGTTGGAAGTTATAGCCACAAACGTGACACAACTTCCCGACGCTTGAGGGCACTGCATACGTAGGTGTGCGTTACGGACGGGGCTACCTATCTTTTATACTCTACTGTTTCCAAATGCGTGCACGGTTATTTTTGAGCATATTCAAAATACTCAAAATGCTAATGAAAGTTTCAACTCAACGATCTGGATCTTGGCTCCGAAGCACTTGAATTCTGGACTGAAAATCATCGAAATTTCATCCTATCTTGCGGCTGGACTATTCAACGAAGGATATACATTGATTTTGAAAACCATGCTTGCATTGAATATCATAATCCGAACTCAGTGCAAAAATTACGCGAACAGCGCTGACGCTCGACGGGTGCATCGACAAGAGCGGCGCAGCTCCTTATCGACCAAAGACGCTCGAAAAGCACGGAAAAATCAAATGGCTGAAGAAAATCAATTCTTCGAAGAAGCTGAAGGCTTAGTATATGGCCCTGGAATCGCTGATTAGCCGGTGAGTAATTGTTATCATTGACTTTTTCCGTGACCAAACTTTAACGCGTTTTCCTCAAAACTACATTTTTTAAATTGGTATACATCCTCACGTAAAAACTATTCAAACAATCTTGACCAAATTTGGTACATGACTGAACAACATCACTACCTAGTCTGTGAACCTAAATGTTTTAAAAAATCGGCCAAGAAAAGTACTTTTCCATATCAAAATAGAAGAAAACTTTCATAAAAAATCGCAATGTCTATTTAAAAATGGTATGATGCTTCCAATTTTTTATTTGTTACTTTCTTTTTAGGTTTACAGACGAACTATGAATGTTTTCAATGAAAATTTTCAACCCTTTTGGTTTCAGATGAAAACAACGAACACCAGAGAGTATGCCATTTTCGAAGTCCCGAGTCGATCTGCTTCAAAGCGGGATATCTCAGAAATTTTTTATTTTTTTGCAACTTAAAAAATACGCTTTGGTAGATCAAAGTACACCCTAATAAATGCTAACGTTTCAAAAAACTGAAATAGTTATTTCCCTTCGAAAAAAATTCCACAAAATCATCGATTTTTTAGCCTTGTAAAGGTATCGCCCCCTTAAACAAAGGAACACACAAACCAAATAACACTTTTTTAACGTTAGGAGTTTGAATAAGACGTGCGATTGTTAGGTGCAAAGTTATTTGCAGCAATCGCACAAGCCAGTCTCTGGTTAAGCAGTTATCCATCCAAGGATGGGCCCACAGCAACGTCGCTTAACATGAAAATTCGCCAATGGCGCAGACCCACCAGGCGTCCACCACCTTCGGTATTTGTCAATTAATTATATTCTTAAGAACGATGTACCGTCACTTATTAAAATATAGGTAAAAAAAATTGCCTGACTTCTAACGCAACAAATTATGAGTATATCTCTTGCAAGTATCCTTTGTCGATCGCGAGTAAAATCTCATCACCTGAAATGAGGTATGTATATATTTGAAAATTGTTTTTTCTTGGCGTTCGTAACTTGGCGCATCTGGCTCTCGGGCACGGAGAACCCCGGTCACGTATCCGTTGATACGTTTTATGAATACCAAAGACAGTTTCTAGTGCGAGACAATGTAATGAAGGATCGAAGCCAACGAAAGACTTGGAATTCACGGACGAAACGCCTGTCGTATAATCCCTTTGAGTCGCTTGAGAACAAAACTCGTCTTTCCGGGACAAAAGACATACTTAAGGGGTTACACCAACTTGGCGCTCGGAAAAATAGTTATAAAAATAAATAAGAACATTTCCGCGACTATGAAATATATGAAATAATATTTATTTTTTCACAAATACATTATAGTTTTATGAACTGATTAAAAAAAAATTTAATGGCGGAGATATAATCAACTTGTCTCGAGATCTATTCAACCGATTTTGATGAAATTTATCCCACATATTTTCTTTATAACATTATTTAAGATGTAGAATAGGATTTTTTTTAATTGGATGCCGCGTTCATTTTCTATTAATTTATAGAACTCAACATTATAGTAAAAATAAGATTTTTTTCCAAGCAGGTGTAATTTCTACAAAATAAAAATTTCTCTATGCTATACTTTAGCTATTACCTTTCTTTACAAGATTTTTTTTCATTTTTCAGATGATGCCTAACAGAAAAAAAAAATTTCATCGGCACGGATTTTCAAAAGAGGGTCCTACTGGACAACTTATATCTGCGCCATTTAAACATTTTTTCTTTGTTTCTTTTAAATTTTTTCATAAAACTATAATGTATTTGTGAAAAATAAAAATGTTTTTCTATATTTAATAGTCGCGTCAAAAAAGAAAAATTGTATATCTATTTTTCCGAGCACCAAGGCGGCCTTAACTAAGAGACTTTTCGTGCTCTCGTTCCTATTCATCCAATAGCTCCTTTTTTCGGTTATTTTTTTTCTTTTCTTTTTGTTGTACAAGTTGCATAAACTTTATTCTCATTATTTTGTGCATGGTTTTTTTTGCATCGAAATGACAATTTGCAAAGTTTATTCCGTTACGAAAAGGCTTAATTTATTTTCATGAAGTGAAAAAAGGTGCAATTATAAAGAGCATGGTGTATTTGTGCATACCCATGAAAATCAAATGATTCGCAAGCTTTTTTCTTAAACAATAAGAAAAAAGTCACCTTTGTATGTTGTTTTTGGATGACTCTGTACAGCTTTATAGGACCGGTACACAGAAATTACGAAGTCCCTGCGGTTACACTAGCCTTATAGCAATGTACACATGTACCTGAAGAACGAGAATACTCGGCTTTGTCATAAAACCAACAAAACCTCATCCGCTGCTCAGACAACTTTGAGCGGCGCGTAGCCCTCGACAATACAACTATAACAACAATAGTAATTATGTGCAAAGTAATGAATTGGGTGACGCAGAATCGAATTTTGTGAAATACACCAAATTATGAGACATACTATTTTAGGAGCAACGTTTCCAAAAATTCTTTAAGAGATTCATTAAATTACATGAAAATTTGCGAAAATCTTTCGAATTTTTACGCAGATGTTGGTTAAGGCTGTTGGAAAGGCTAGAGGTTAATAAAAAAAATAATATTTTAAATATAATTTATTATATTATTCAACGTAATACAATTTATAAGTAACCCAATAAATATTAAAGCTCGAATAAGAATACTTTGTCATTTTTCGAATTTCTAAAGGGACCTGGCCTGTTTTGGGGGGTCACACCACCTTGACGCTCGGAAAAATAGGTATACAAATTTGAATCATTTTTGGCGCGATTACTGAATATATAAAGCAATTTTTATTTTTCACAAATACATTATGGTTTGACGAACAAATAAAAAAAAAACGAATGAAAAAAGTCTAATGGCAGATATATAAGTCGTTTAATAGGGCCCTCTTTTCAAACTAGTGGACAAAATATCTTGAGATCTACTCAACCGATTTTTATGAAATTTATACCACATATTCTTTATGATATTATCTATGCTGCAGCATCCGTTTTTTTTAAATGAATGCCGCGTTCATTTTTTATTAATTTTTAAAATTCACAATTTTGATAAAGCTCAGTTTTCTTTTCAAACAGCTGTCATTTATACAATTTTTTTTTATTTCCCTATGGTATACTTTAGCTATTAGCTTTCTTTACAAAAACATTTATTTTTCTAATTTCAGACGATGCCTGACAAAAATAAATTCCACCATGGGCAAGGATTTTCAAAAGAGGGTCCTACTTGCCAACTTATATCTTCGCTATTTCTTAATTTTTTATTCGTTTTTGTTTCAAATTTGTTCTCAAAACTATAATGTATTTGTGAAAAATAAAAATTATTTCATATATTCAATAGTCGCGTTAAATTATTCATTTATTTATTTTCCGACTTTTTCTAGCACTAAGATAGTGTAACCCCTTAAACGATAATCATTTGAATCATCGTAAAAGTTGTAAAAAAAAAAGACAAAAAGTAGTACGAAAAACGGTCGTGAATTCTCAAAGGATGAAACAAAAAACCGAAAAAATTACTTATAATTGAAACGGTGTTAAATATAATAATTGCAGATAATATGATCATGGGTTTACTATTTTTGCGGACATACCTGACTTTTGTGGTCGACCACAAGCGAGAGTTCTTCGTCGGTAACTGGATCGTCCGATATCATGTTTGGGCAACCGGATGAGCCTCCGTAGACGTTGAAATCGTTCAGGGGCCGCGGAGGCCCCCCCAAAGGACCCGATGTAGATACCGCGGAACTGCTGCCACCGTTGCTTCCGCGTTTCCCTAAGTATATATATATTAAAACTATAAGGGGTTCTTTGTAATTTGAGACTTTTTACAACATTTATTTACAGGTCGTTTACATTAATGAAACTATGTAGAAAAATCATATTTCGCCCTGAATTTGTTTGTACATTTTCTGGCGTATAACTTGAGAACTGCTAAATCGATTTTATTAAATCTCTCACAGAAGCAAAGCTTAGAGTGTGGAATAGGAATTATAATGCTGACTGATGTGCTATATAATTCATTGTACCTACAATAAACCAGAAAACAAACAAATGAATAAAATGTTGAAATTCATTGGAAAAAAGGAACAATGAACAAGCAAAGAAACGAAAAATTACGGATAATTGAGAGTTGTGTATTCGTATGTTTTAACCCAAACATTCCTAGGTTTTAACCTAAACAATGGTAAAATTACGGATAAACAAAAGTTGTGTGTTCGTGTTCTACGTTCGTATCTTAAAAATCATTATTTTTAACATACGAGCGAAAAACAAATCAATAAACAAATTAAGTAAAAGAGGAATTAAAATGAAGAAATAGAATTAAAAAATAGAATCAAATGGAACAAAAGATTACGAATAAAAAGACATGTTTTGTCTGTAAATAATAAATAAATCAAAGTTTTTTTTTGAATATACAGGGTGTCCAATAGGAAGTTGCTAAAACTAAATAAGTGTCTCTTCCCTCCATGAATTCAATAGGGGTCCCTTTTTCTAAGGCGCATACCTGAGGCCCCGCAGTTTTATTCCAGCCGTGGTTGAAGCAAGTACGCGCGCGTCAAAATGAGTGAGCTCACCACGGAAGAAAAAGTACATCTTATTGAGTGCTTCTTCTCGAGGGGAAAAATTTATAGTAATGCGTATAGAGGGTTTCGTACTAAGTTTGGAACTCATAGAGTTGCCAGCGAAAACACTCTGAAAAGGTAAGAATTTAATATTTATTCATATTCATCTATCCCACAACTTGTGTTTCAATTCAATTAAACTGCATTGAAGTAATTTTACGTTAATTTTTGTAGGATAATCGATAACTTCGTGGAGTATGGTACACTCCAGGACCGTAGACACGAGTTGCCAGGTCCATCTGTTACGGTGACTACACCAGAGAAGATCAACGAAGTTGAGAATTATTTCAAACAAAATCCAAATGATTCGATTCGGAAAGCTGCTCAAGCATTAAAAATAACCAAATCATCATTACACAACATTTTTAAATATTTTTTAAAGTTTCATCCGTATAAAATAAGCACTCATCAATTGTTAACTGAACGTGCCATGACGAAACGCATCGAATTTTGTAACACTATTACGGGAATGTTTGAAGCCGAAGAACTTGATGAGAAAATTATTATTCATTCCGATGAAGCACATTTTTGGATGAATGGGTACGTAAACAAGCAAAATTACCGGTTTTGGGGAACGGAAAATCCCAACATATCCCTAGCGAAGTCCCTTCATCCACAGAAAGTAACGGCATGGGCAGCGATTTCAGTAAAAGGAATTTATTTGCAATTCTTGGAATCTACGGTAACAGGAGAGAGTTACAAACAGCTTTTGGAAACGAAATTCTTCCTTTATGCAAAAAAGAGGAGACGGGTTAAAATTTTTTACTTCATGCAAGATGGAGCGACGCCGCACCGGACTCATGTGGTGTTTGAAGCTAAAACCCCAGCACAGTAGAAGAACTGATCGCGGCCATCCAGGAAGTGGTTCGCGGCATTACGAACGATATGTTGGACATAGTTTTTCACAGTTTTCAAAAGAGAATTGATTTTTGTGCACAATCTAACGGTTCGCACTTCGAAAATATCTATCATTAATCACTGTACTTTTTCGTTATTTTTATAAGATGTAATAAATTGACATAAAAAATATTTGACTGGGTTTTATTTATGTGCGTTTAAAACTGCAGAGTTTCCTCTATTTAAAGCAATTTGGCTTTTCTGATTCTGTGCAGGTGTTTTGAAATGACAGCCGATTAGTTTCAGCAACTTCCTATTGGACACCCTGTATCTATTCTCTTCATATTTGTGTATTGCATGATTGGTGAATTTTCTATAATAATTACATGATCAAGTCGGAATATATATATATATATATATATAGATATATATATATATATATATATATTTAAAAAAATATAATTTGCTATGTGACGACAGTTACAATGGATACTGAATGACCGCATGACTGATGTTATTCGCGACTGTTAATTACGTTAACTAAATATAGTGAGAGACTAGCTTTCGCCCGCAGCTTCGTCCGTGTGGAATTTGGCCCATGGGAACTTCATTACCAGTTGCACCCCTAATTAGGGGTTGTTTTAAAAAATCCTATAATATGTGTTTTGTTACTTGTTTTGAAGAATATTTATACCAAGTTTCAAGTTGACACACGCAAGAAATACAATATTCCATACAAACTTTTACACCCCCTTAAGAGTTGATCTTCATAAAGTCCCTTTTTAGTGTACCTACCTAATAAATTTCATGTTTCAATCTTCAGCGGTTGAACTGTGCGCGTTGTCTATATGTCAACGACGTTGACGATTGCATCGTTGGAATGCAACGATTTATTTTTCATTTTTTATTTCTTCATTATTATCATTGTCCAAAGCCTTTTTTTTATAAATTGAGCGAAAACGCTTTTTTGTAAATTGAATGAAAAAATTTAAGGCCTTAGGCCACTCCAGAGGCCAAAAAAGGGCATATTTTGTGATTTTTTTTCAGCGAACCCATAACATAAATCGGAATTACAAAATAGGGGTTTTATTACACACGTAATTGACTATACAAAATTATTTTGTCACAGCGATACATGTCAAAATGGCGACTGTGCAGCATTTTTCGATTGACGGCTATATTTCTGGAAGGTCAACAGCCGGACCAACAGCTCCTATAATTTTTAAGTTATGATGAGACACTACAGTTTTTTCGATTATCTATAAGAATAGCTATGGAAATACGTAGGATTTTTTTTATATATTGTTTTTTTTGTCAAAATGGCGCATTTCTAAAACAAAAAGTATAAAAATGCCATGAGAAAATCGTCAAAAAATTGTTTATAAGAAAGGAACTATGCAATATAATTTAAAAAATCCTACGTAGTGCGTCAGAGAATGTAATTCTAAATATACAGTTAAAATTTCAAGTGGGTCAGTTGAAATTTATTTGAGTTATGAGTCCGGTCGACGTGAAAAATGTAGTTTTGAGATAAACGCGTTTAAACGTTAGTATAAAGTCACGACATGAATCAAGAGGGGTTGCGCTAGAATTTTAAAATCGAGTACTTAGAGATTTTTCACACCCATAATCTTCTGGAATATAATTTTATAGGTAATAAGGTACATTTTTAACAAAAAAAAAATCGATTTTTGGAAAATCCTAGAGTGGCCTAAGACCTTAACTGATTTTCACAGCTCAAGGTATTACTGGATAGACCGTCGGGCAAAAAGTTAGTTCAAAATGGGCGAATCGTGGATTCACAAGTCTAGATCATGACGTACATGTTTAGCCTTACAAATAGCTAATTGAATAATGAATTCACATATAGAAATGTTAATTTTCCACTTTTAATAATAATTAAAGTCAAATTTGACGATATTGGCGTGTGCTTGACTGAGGTTTTCTCAGTGACTTTACATCTTTTTCAACTGTCCAACGAAAGGTTTCTCAATTTTTAAATTTAATTAATACGTTCAGATCATTTTATTATTCTAAATAATTACCCAAAAACTCAATATATATTGAGTTTTCCAATTATTGCTATTAATTCATCGTTAAAAAAGGCAATACTCCTTATTACTTTAATTCATTTCTCGACAATTACTCAGTCGATTTATTTGAAACTTAGCAAAATCAATCATTGGCCCTAAACCTTGATGATATAATATTTTCAGAATTTACGGCGATTTAGTTCCATTCGTTTTGCAACCATTAACGTCTGCAGAAACTGTTTTACCATAAGCGACCGTGTTAAATTCATATGTGTATGACTATTAAATTATATAGTGAAAAATTCTAAAATAATTCATGTATTTTATTCTATCAAGAACTATCATTCCTCAAATTTTCAAGAATTTTGGTGATTTTTTCATATCCATCCAGTAATACCTTAAATCGGCCGAATAAAACTAAAGTAATTAAAAAGAAATTAATTTTCGTTGCCTTCCGACGTTGCAAACTTCGACGCTATATATGTCGGTCAGTCAGACAGTCACGAAACTCTTTTATACGTATAGATTACAATCGACTGTCAGACCGAAATCTAAAGGTCAGACGGAAAATTAAAATGTTCGATATTGAACACATAAGATAAGTGTATTATTCTATATTAGTGTATTAGTGTGTAAGTTGATTTGTTTATTTATCGACAACGGAAACAGACGCTACCGAGTTACAGAATCGCGTTACAGGCCCGACAGCCTGAGCGGTTCCTGACATCAGTTACGAAAAGCAGGTAAAGGGCAGTACTTTTTCCCGCACTAAATTTCTACAAGGGTATAGTGGCATTTCTTGTAAAGGTCTTCTTTCCTCGTTGACCTAGATTACAATTGCAGATTATATCCGTGTATCGTCGCGTCGACGACCACGATTTTCGTGTCAGTGGAGGGACGTGATGAATGTTTTGAGATAATTTCGTAGCATGCATCCACAATCCTACTGCCGTTTGCCCTCCCGACAATTAAGGCATGCCGATCGATTCATTGTATTGTGTGCGTGGTACGTGAATATCTATGAGAACACATGGATATATAAATCACGTGTCCCTGCTTTCTTAACCTCCGTGTGTCTATCAATTCCCTTGGCCTAACCGAAACGAAGTCTAGGTAAAAGCAATGAGAGACGCTAACTCACGTGACTTAACAATGTGCTTCATAAACACACAGTCATTATTCTCCATATACACGCAATTTACAAATGTAAGGCACTTCTAGCCATGCAATTTCATCGTGCTCAACTTAGAAATGTGTCACGCCTCTGTTCAGTTTCTTAGCAAAAAATGTGCTGTAAATCCTTGCCATCTCCCCCGAGAGGGACACTTCATTTTAGTTAATTTTTAACGGGAAAGGTGTTTAAAACTGTGCAGAAGAAATCACAAATCACGTAAATGATAAAAATTCCGTCCAAGTTTCCGAAAAAAAACTATCTCTGGAGGTTTATGGAAGGTTTTCCTGCAGTACCATGTACAATACTGCCTTCATATGGAAAAAGGTGGCATTTACAGATGATGTTGTTTTGAGATAAATAGCAAAACGTAACTTTTTGATATTTCACAGCTCTGGGATGCAAATACCTATAACTTTTTGCACTGGTAGAATGGACTAACTTTTGTTTTACTGTAACAAAAATAATAATACTAATTTTATAGAAATTGAAGAAGTTATGATGAAAAAACGTAGTTGCTGCTATTAGAATTTGCATTTTAATAAACTAACACTATGTCATTGCCATCTAAAAGGCGGCATCTAAGTAGAATTCCCGAATTTAATTAGTTTATACCATAATTAAGCTAATTACAGCATTAATTTTTAATAAAACAAAATAAATAATTGAAATATAGCTTTATTGAGATCACAAATCAAGCATAATTTTTCCTTAATCAATATCGCGGGGTCGCTGGCGCGATTTTTTTGTACAGTTAAGCGAAGTTTTTGGCAAATACTTCCAGAACCTCTTTCGGTTTCAGGAAGAATTTTCCGTAGACTGCGGATGATGTTTTCTTTTTTCGCTTTTGGAAAGCCCACCGGACTATTTTGCGCATCTAGTAATGGTGTACTGTCGTTTCTCATATTGGCGGTTTTCAGGAAGTTTAAATCCTTGTATTCCTCATCGTCGTCATACGTTAACTTAGATTGAAGTATGAATTCGCCCCGAATAGCCTTTAAGCACACACTTTTAGCGAGATGCGGACAATTCGGGTGCTTGAGCTTTAAGGCCTTAGGCCACTCTGGAGGCCAAAAATAAAAGCATATTTTGTGATTTTTCTTCAGCGAAACCATAAAATAAATTGGAATTACAAAATAGAGGTTTTATTATACACATAATTGACTATACAAAATAATTTTTTCACAGCGATATATGTCAAAATAGCGACGGTGCAGCATTTTCCCGATGACGCCTTTATGTCTGGAAGGCCAACGGCCGGACCAATAGCTCGTAGAATTTGTGAGTTATGATGAGACACTAAAGTTTTTTCGATTATATATAAGAATAGCTATAGAAGTACGTAGGATTTTTTTGATAAATTGTTTTTTGTCAAAATGGCGCATTTCTAAAACAAAAAGTATAAAATGTTATGAGAAAATCGTCAGAAAATTGTTTATAAAAAAGGAACTATGCAATATAATTTAAAAAAATCCTACGTAGTGCCTCAGAAAATGTAATTCTAAAAATACCGTTAAAATTTCAAGTGAATCGGTTGAAATTTGATTGAGTTATGAGTCCGGCCGACTTGAAAAATGTAGTTTTGAGATAAACGCGTTTAAAGTTCGTAGAAACTCACGACATGAATCAAGAGGGGTTGCGCCAGAATTCGAAAGTCGAGTACTTAGAGATTTTTCACACCCATAATCTTTTAGAATATAATTTTATAGTTACTAAGATACATTTTTAACAAAGAAAATGGATTTTTGGAAAATCCTAGAGTCGCCTAAGGCCTCAAGGAAGACGAATAGAAATGAAATGAAAAAAAAAACTGACACGAGAAATGCCGGATCTGCAATTATGGCGGAAGCGTTAAAGGGTGAAAAGGCGGCAACTACAAAAACAGAGAAAAACGGCGGCATCTACGTGTAGATGCCGCCTTTTGTCTTTTTATCAAGTACGGAATGTTTGCAGAAGCCGCCATTTTCCCATCTCGGAATCATAGTTCGAGTGTAATTATCGCCTTGTTTAATATACAAAACGATGGGAAATTTTGTACTGATTCCAACGGTACCGAAAACTCATTTTCGATTTTTTTGTAGATGCCGCCTTCTTCCACATGACGGCAGAATACAAATAATTATTAAAGACGGTTAATGCTTAGGACAAAATAAAAAAAGTGGCCGATGCTATGGATGTGTTTTTTGGTATGTGTAGCAGATTCGAGAATTTATCAATCAAAAATGGTTTTATTGAAATTTTGGTTGTTCCCACATTCTGCAACATGTACGCGCAGAATGCAGGAACCCTTAATTTTTCATACGAGAATTATCAAGCTTCGGCCGAACCTTCATTTTTTAGTGGGCTTCACGATGTACGAGGGAAGAAAAAAAAAGAACACTTGTTACGATAACGCTGTCATAACCCTCTCTGAAAATGATAGGCCTAAAAAATGGACCGCAAGCCATGGAGCTCTGCCGGAAACAAGATGATGTGCGAATCGTAACCCCCAACCAGCGAGCTCCGTCGAGTCACAAGCGGCAAGAATAGCTCTAAGAAATTTAAAAAAATATGCTGAAGTTGAAGACTACGAAATCTACATCGTTAATTAATTGTTAAATGTTCTATATAAATGGAATGCTCAAAACTTCCAACGCTATTTGATTGAAACGTCTTGTTTTTCAACTGACGGATATGACTTTGAAGAAACTGTCGAACCGATTGCTCTAAAATTTCACCATGCTATTCTCCATACCTATGCTCGGTAGTAAATTCATTTAGATATGTTAAAAACTTCTTATTTTTAACATTGCAAAAAAGTCGAATATATTCGTGCACTTAAATTTTCAAACCTTGGATGCACACTATTCTACGTATTTCGAAAAAAAATAATAATTCACTACGGACAAGAGGTGCTTTCGTGTAAATAAAGAATCTCTTTGAGTTTGTTTGTGTTAGATGATCTTGTAATCTTAAACCACGTACGCTAGTCGACAACGACGTGACAGGAGCGCCATTTTCAAGCATAAGGAAGAAATCGAAAAACGAAAATTGTTTTGTATAGTATTTTAATGTAAGAATGAGCAGAGATCAACGTATCATTTCATTCCATTATCTTCACTGTATAATCAACTTCTAAAAAAATGCCGTTTTTTCAGTCAGCACATCGGAATAATCTCTCAATAAGTACAAAGACTTCACTTCGTCATTACTCCGTATTGTCATCGAAGCGGTGTTTGCGGTCATGAATCCCGTGCTCGCGCTTCAGAGTCATAATCGGGATGATAATAGAATCGCAGCATGTTCGTAATGAGTGTACATACACGACAGGAAGCCCTTAGTGTACATACAAAAGCATTGTTTTGAATCTTCAATGTAACCTTTACTACGCAAGTTAAAAAAAAAATGTCCACACTGAGTCCGAATTTTAATAGTGCACCCATTATAACCAAGCAAGATGTCGAAAGACTGATATCAGTCGTCTTCGTGCGTAGTCACGAACGAGGCCATAGTCATACTAGAAGTATTCGGCCTTGGCCAGGCCTTGAAAGTACAAACGTCAAATTAATTGGCAAAATGTGTGCACACCGAGTTCTTACGTTTACAAGTCACAGAGGAGGATTTATTTTCTTCTACATTTCGACCTCTCCGACGATCGATATTATACGGATTTGAGGTTACACCACTTTGAGACTCGAAAAAAATATGTATCGAAATAAATAAATACATTTGACGTGACTATCAAATATATCAGACATTTTTTATTTTTCACAAAAAGATTATAGTTTTATGAACAAATTAAAAAAAAACTAATAAAAAAATTTACTTGCGGAGATATGTCGTATAGTAGGACCCCTTCAAACGGGTGGACAAGATATGTCGAGATCTCCTCAACCGATTTTAATGAAATTTATACCACATATCCTTTATAATATTATCTAGGATATAGCACAAGATTTGTTTATTGGCTTCCATGTTCATTTTTATTTATTTTTAAAGCCCAAAATTTGGGAAAAAATCAGATTTTTTTTTTCAAAGAGGTGGCGTTTCTATAAAAAGAGTTGAACAACTTTTTCTCTATGCGACATGTTAGCTATTACCTTTCTTTAATAGAAATTTTATTTTTTATTTTTCAGACAATGCCTGACAGAGAAAAAAATTCCGCAGTCGGCAAGAATTTTCAAAATAGTCCTACTAGACGACTTATATCTCCGCCAATGAAAAAGAAAATACATTCATTTTTTTTTAAATTTGTTCATGAAACTATAATATATTTAGGAAAAATGAAAATTACTCCATTATTCAATAGTCAGGTCAAATTTTTTTATTTATTTTTATATCTATTTCTCCGAGCACCAACATGGAGTAACGCCTTAAGACTTGCGTGAGCGTCCCGCGCGGAAAATTGACGGGACATCCCTAATACAATTCGAGGCCTCCATCCGAAGGCTTATTTGTGGATTCTGTAGTAGGGGTTTCTATAAAAGAGCCAAACCGGACCCCATATTAGCAAATGGCTGGGTAGGTAGCTTGACTAAAACTATTGTCTAAGTACGGAGACCAAGTAAGGGCCTTTAAGGCTCAAAGTTGTGGAATCCCTAGTATGGATTTCCCCAATACTACCAGACTGCAATTACAGGGGCAAACCAGTATAAATAGCTTGTCTAAATAATGTATGGTATAATAATCATCGCAATCGATTAAATATAATCCATCTAACACAACAGGCATTTAATTTCTCTCTATCCGTCTGTCTCTCTTTCTCTTTCTCACTCCCTCTCTCTTTCTGTCTCTCTCTCTCTCGCTCTCTCTACCACCCCCCTTTCTATTTCACGTGTAAAATCCTTCGCAGATCTTTCTACTACCATATACCATACACTAGGGAATTAATTCTGGATACTCCTAAAATTTTTGAAATTTCGTACTGTGTACGTACTAAAAAATTAAGGCTGTAGTGCCTCAAACCAACACGCATCCAATATATTCATTTGAACAACGTGGGATCAAACGTATTGAAATATTGGACAGAATTCCAAGCCTAGAACGTATTGAAACAACACATTTCTTTAGTAAAATGCACCCACACGTACACGCTTGGCTGCAATAGTTTTGATAAAGTATCTTTGAGGCAATTTTAAAGGCCCTGATTAGTTTGCTTAAGGCCGTCTTCTAGTCTAGAATTTTGAAAAAATCGATTTTTTTGTTGCATATTTTCAATGTTTAGTATTTCAAGAATATACCCTCCAAAGGAAATTTGGAAATTCCAAATTTTAACGGAGTTACAGCTGTAATTAGTGAGGTGGAAACTTAAGGGGTTATACCACCCTGAAATTTTCGAAAAATCGATATGTTATTTTAATTTTTTTTCTCATAGTTTGAACCTTAAAGAAAATTTGAAGCTGAAATCTGTACCTACAATATTAACAAAGATATTAATTTTTTTCTACCGCACTGTGCAGCGCTCCCTTAGATAGATTCACACTTGTATGAAACTAGTACCCGAGCATAGATTTCTTCTTGGAAGGTCCTATTCCACTGTCAATTGGAGGTTTACGAGGATATAATCAAAACTGTAACCAAAGCATAAATGGTATGATATGGAAAATCGCACCGAGAATAAGTTTCAGCGGTATGAAAGTAGTTTAAATAGCTACTTACATCGCTACATGTATTTATAATGATGGCTATAGTAATATTTTATTAATATTACACGTATTGAACATAACCGTCGGAAGTAATTGTTATGACATGTGTAATGGCGAAGACGAGCATCGTATATCGCTTGCTGAAAAATGCGCGTAAGAAACTACGAAAGAGGCTAGAACAGATCGGATAAGGTCAAGATTATCTCTCGAGGACCAGCAACTTGCTGAGGAAGGACCTCAATATGGAGTAGGAATAACCGATTGACTATACAATAAGGTATGTCACAAATTTTCAATTTTTTTTTTACTGTTGAAGCCGCGCCAAAACTTTAAACACGTTTTTCTCGAAACGACATTTTTCGAATTTGCGGGGAAGATAACTCAACAACAGTTATTCCGACCCGACTAGAAATTTTGCTACGGAACTGACAAGGGCCGGATCCGGCATCCGTATCCCATACTACGGCATTGATCAGGCGGCCGGATCAGGGCTTTCTCAGGCGTGTAACGCTTTTTGGCATCCGACCCGGATCCGGCGGCCGTTTACGGCCCTGATCCGGCTGCTGATTACGGCCCTGATCCGGTCCTGATCCGGCTGCCGTGCCTGAAATGAAAAATAAAAAAGGCAACAAATGATGAATAAAAATATTCTGGTAGTATTTTTTGTTTCCATATGCTTTACTTATATTACTGCATATATTGGATTAAAACGTGTTCTGCCTCGTTAAAGTTTTTGTCTAGCCTCGGTTTCGAACCTACGTCTTCTTATTGTAGAGCTGAACGCGCTACCTACTTAGCCATCCTAACACTTGTAGGAATTCTCTTTTCTTCGTTGCTTATATTATCATCATTTTAAAAAATGTCAATATTTTTTTATGGCGTTGTGAAGTTAGTATCGAAGTTAGCAATGCAACGAAAATTGATACTTTTTGACCGCTGAAAATCTTTTTGCCTGATTAGGCACTAAAAATAATCCACACGTTTTTACGTATTCTCATTAGAGTTTTATGACTTCAATTTGCAATAAAAGGCTTTTGATCATGATCAAAATAAACGAATGAAAAATGAAAAAAAAAAACAATCGTTGCATTCCACCGATGTAAAATTCAACGTTATTTTGATTCCTTTTTTAAAGAATTTTTTTTTAAAGAACTAAAAAAAGGGGAATTTGGTATTTACGAATGTATAATAATTTCGACAACAATAATAAACTCACTAATATTTTTATTTTTATCTATCTCAATTCTCTAGATTTGATCTAGATTGCCAATTGCCAATATAGGCAATCTCAATTCTCAAGATTTGTAGGCAATTCTCTGCTTGGCTCTAAAAATACCATTACAAAAATAATAGATATTATGCATGTTAATAAATAATAATAGATATTGTTAATTTTGAAAGTAAAGAATATATAAATGAAAATGTATATGTATATATATATATACACACCTAGTACGAGTGAAGAATTTACTTCTGTTAGCCGTTGTTTTTTTTCTGCGTGTACAGCACGCCACTTTCGCACCCGTAACTGTCGCAATAATTTTTTTCGGGACTCTTTTTTATCCATTTTGCACTATTATTTCAGCCAGGAAATTGGAAAAACGCATATATCCGCGTGCATAAACCGCCAAGACTCTCAAATATGACAGCTTCAACACGAGGCAGATCAAGCTGCAGTCCGGAATGCCGTAGTACGGCACGCCTGATCAGGGCCGGATGTCCACCGGATCTGTGGAACCGTAGTACGGCACGCCTGATCAGGGCCGAATGTCCACCGGATCAGTGGAACCGTAGTACGCCCGTAAAAAGGCACCCTGATCAGGCTACCTCACTACGGCCTGATCAGGGGTACCGTACTACGGCATTCCGGACTGCAGCCTGATCGGGGCCTGATCAGTCTTGAGGCTGCCGGATCAAAGTTTCTAGTCGGGGATTGATTCGAACTTTATACCACACATTTGTAACATAATTATCTCAATCCGTACGTAGAATTTTTTCTAATGTTAAACGTTTTTGTTTAATCAATGTTTTTAAGTAGAAATTTTATGTGAAACACAAACATAAATTTTTGCGTGATACCAAAAATCCATTTTTTCTTTTTTCCAGAAAATCCTATGTAGCGCCGTGTATTTAACCTAACTCAACAAAATATTTTTATTCTTTTATGTTTCAGATGAACCGTGAGGCCATTAGGATTCCCGCAGAATGAAGGTGGAAAAAAAACTTGACGCGCACGGAGGCGTGTATCTCCGCCAATTATCAATATTTTTAGATTTAAAAAATACATTTAAGAAGCTGAAAACATGTAGTAAAAGAGTGTAAAGATAGAAATAAAAAATATGCGTTAGTTTAGCTACTAAATATTCATGAATACCGAGTCTTATTCCAGCCTCTCAGGGTGGTGCAACCCCTTAAATGGGCCTCGGTAGCAAAGTTTGACGGGCCACCGATAACCCATGTGAGGCTTCTAGACTAGGAGCCTAATAAAGTTCAGGAAAATTAAGATGGACCGGATCAAATCCCTAACTCCATTTCCGCACGGGATTCCAAAAAGACTTTTTTCCACACCGTGAATTTCTGCACGATCAGGAACGCGAACTCTATGGCCCTGGTATTGCAAATCAAACGTATCCATGAGAACCAAGTTTTATTGCGTTCCAAAACTTTAAATGCGTTTTTCTCGAAATCATGCTTTTGAAGTCAGTTGCCAGGAGTGTACAAAATGTATCGCACAAATCAGGTTTTCATTTTTTTTTTAACAATCTACAGACCAGCCCTCGACCAGGTCTCGAACTAGCGGACTTTTTAAATTTCGTCTCATTCAGTTTTTACAGCTGATAATATAACAAACAAAAAATACACGGGAAAAGTGACTTTTTACATAAAAGTCTGCCATATTGAAAATGTTCAAAATTTCGAAAAACCCTTGTCAGGATTCCGACAACTGGACTAAAAATAACGTAATTTTTCCTATTTTTGTTTTAGATTATCGGAACGGGATGAATCGTGGCAACCGTTTGACATTTTCATTCTGAGGAGGTCCCGTTCGAACGCCCTCTAGGGTCACCCACACTGGATATATTCATTAAATAAAATTACTGTCTATATCTAAGAATGAACTAACAAAAGGAAATAAATCGTTAATATATCTTTAGTAGTTACTCCTCAAAAAAATAATGAAAAACGACTTAAAAATTGGCCATCACACAGGTCGACCACCTTAATGCGGTCTGAGGGTGTAAAAAAAAAAGATCCCGGAACCAAGTTTCCTTACCTAGGGCGTAGGGCTTACGTTACGTAATGTGGCGACCATGATTTATTTTAAGTTTCCTTTTTTACCCCATCTTTTTATTGTGCTCCTGACACTCACCGTTCCGCCTTGGCAAGTTTCCAGAAGTTCTAACAGGGATTCCACATCGCCAATGATAATAAACGTACGAAACGCGATCGCAAATTTCGCGCACAATATATACATTTGCGGACCTTGCACACGTTTCGCTTTGTTCCCACGGGGAGATTAATCGATTGAGATCAATTCGAATATTCTACACCAATTAATCATCGATGGGGCATAGTTTTCAAATTTCGTATATAATTATCGACCTAGTTATTCCGATAATTGTCGAGCTGTTTAACATTATTAATTACCATAAATTATTAATTAACAAAAAAATTATTTTATAGTAAAGCTAATTACATTAAATTTCGATGAATTCAATAGTCATAAATAAAAAATTGAATAAATATAATTAAAAAAAAAAGAAAATAAATTATCGAATGTCTGTACCTTTTTTCAGTGATGGACCACGTTTCAAAGCCCTTGTCACAAGGCCCGATAGAAGCTGCATATTTCGATTTTCCAGAAAATGCTGAAGCTTGTGTATCGTCTGATCGCCGTATTTTTATTGGCAAACCTTGAACTTTGATTGTACGCGCACGTGCATTATTAATATTATTTCAATACATTTAATCGATAGAAAATTTCACTGATGTTATTGTTCCGACAATACTGTATGCATCAATTCAAATTTGCTTGCACAGTGATGCGAACGAATTTTATTTTAATTTCCAAAAAATACATTTTTGCACGGAATTCGTTGGAACGCTATTACTATGGACAAGCTGTACATTTTCATCGTCTTATTATTTTAATGGTCAGTAAAACGAAAAAAAAACACATGTTCAAAACAATTGAGTCTGCGACGAAGACTTGTTACGTTTTGAACTTCCATAATCGTACTGGCCCGCAGTGGCGTGTCATACGTCGAGGAGAGACTCAGCTCTTTTAGTCCTGTAGTTTTCCTTAGCCACAAAGTGGAAACGGACGAATGAAAACGCGCCGGCGCTACAACCCCCTTCTCGGTGTCCTTGGTATCCAATAGGTTTATTAATATACTTACACCACCGAGGATACGTCTATTGGTATAGCGCAAATTCCCGACATCGTATACGTTATTCATTCATTTTTTTCAACGTCCACTACCCCAATTGATTGCAACAAGTTGCCGAAGCTGATTCCCTTGAAATAAATTATGTATAAATACTATTCGAGTCCAAGATTATATAATTTATAAGATCTTTTCTTCTTTTTCTACTCATAGAATAATAGTAATTTATAAACATGTTCATAATCGCTTGAATTTATCGGAATCGTAGCATGTATTTTTATTTTTTTAATTGCCTATATTTTCAATATATACAGAACTAGCTTGTGCCCGCGACTTCGTCCGCGTGGACTTTAGAATTTGATCCAGAGAGGAGATAAATAAAGAGAGAAAAAAAAGTAAGGGATAAAGAAAGACGACAGAGTGTTATATTTCTCAGGCACGGTGGTAGACTGACTGACTGACTGAGGTAAGGGTTGGTAATTAATGAAATAGTAGAATAAAAGTGCCAACCATCAACTCCAGTATGATACAATGTAATTGTTGTCTACAGAACTATATGGCTTTGCAGACAACATTGTATGATTAATGGTCTGTGGCAAGCACATTCAAATTCTGGTTACTCGATACTCTCGAACATCCCACCTATATTGGTTTTATGTAGGGTTGCCAGCTCCCGTTTTGTGTTTTAGAGGATTTGATAAGATAAAATAAAGGACCATGGATGAAAATAAGGAACATCATGTCGTTTTCAATCAAATGCTCTGTTATGGTATGAGTATCGATATTCATTAATGAAAAGAGCAAGTTTAATATGCAACGTATCGTAGTGATTAATGAGTTTGTTTGGGTTACAACAGTAAGTACTTAGTTATTCAATAATGAACAATAGTAAAAAAAATACCTATCATAAAAACAAATACAAAATTACTTCTTTTTGATAGTATACTTGGTATTACATTTCGCTGCTTTAAGAGCTTCTTCGTTTTCTACAATGAAATTATAAAATTCTTTATATTGCATGTTGAAGTTCGATTTTATTTGTAGTTCCGCTATTACAGTGTCAATATCTAACTTATTTCGGTTTTACGTCCACGTATTCGTACGCAAGGAAAAAATCCTTTCGGCCTGGGCGTTAGGCACTGGGATGAAAAATAAGTATTGTATTATTTTTAGCAGATACTTGTTCTCATCCGTTGATTTTCGAATCTGAATCCATTATTCTGCTTTTATCTTCTTCAAGAGAGGCTTCAATGTACAGAACTCGTCAGACAACGCCTCTAAGTTAATATTAGGTATCTGTAGTTTTGATACAATGTTGCACAAATCCTGGTACTTAACTTTTTTCGTCAGTGGCTGCAAATAATGGTAAATACTATTTTCCGATAAATCTAATCGCGATTCTAGATATGTCAGCACATTTCAATACCACTCTAAAAATATAGTAGTATATTTTTCAGCCTATGAAGTAGACAGTTTTCGAATAGTTTGCTGGACTGCAATTCCAAAAAAGGCATCTTCAATTCATTGATTTATCTTTTGTTTCGAACTATCCATAATACTGTATACGTCGCATATTAGCACGTATGTGCCTTCAAGTTGACGCACGGCTTCTTAAAAAATTACCAACGTGTTTTAGAAAAAAACTTAAATATAATTCTGACTCTAACATCTCGCGGCCAGCTATATTTGTCTCATAATAGTTCTGCAAGGAAATAAACTTGTCCGCGGTAAAACTTTTGTAGAGTCTGTCAATGGCAGGATGCAATACGCGACACAACGTATTTGCCATACGCATGCATTCATTTTAAATAAATAAATAAAGAACTTCTAGAATTCTATCTAGAATGGATTGTTATCTATTCTAGATTTCAAAATAGGGAACAAGATCCATGTGTGGGTCTGAAAATGGGGATGTCGTTAAAAATAAAGGACGTCTGGCAACCCTGGGTCTATGCATAATTCCGACAGATGTCATTCGTAGTTGTTTCTCCGCTTACACATGTATCAACCATATGAAGTGTCGTATATTAAGTGAAAGCTGATACTTATGGCGACATTTAAAAAAGTATCCATCGAGATCCGTCATGTAGGGGAAGTTTTATTATATTTTAACCATGGAAGGATGTGTATTTTCTATGCATTTCGCTTTTTTATTTCCGAAAAAGCAAAACCGAATCGCAAACTCACAAACATATATGCGCCGTGTACGGAGAGAATGCCGTAAGCGAAAGTGTGTCGGAAGTGATTTGCGAAATTTCGCTGTGGAGATTTTGATCTCCAAGATGCTTCTTGCTTCGGTCGCCTTGAATTGTAGACTTCAAGGTCGAATTCGTATTGCCAATCCAAACTTGGATTTCATCCAAGTTCGTTTTTTCCGAAAGTATAAATATTGAGGGATATTCGCAATTTTTTTATAAATATATATTGACCGGGAGCGCTGTTATTGTGGCCGGCGTAGAATATGTCCCTCGCTGGCGGTCCCTATGATTGTATGTAGTCGATTGATCCGAAACAAAAATTTCGAAAAGATTCTTAAAATGTAATGTATAAAGCCCTTTGTATCGTAGGATTTTTTTTTATCAAGCCAGAAAGGTCGAAAATTTAGGTTGACAAATGAATGTAAATTTTGATCAGCTACCATTTTGTGACATTTTTTTTTCAAAAGACCGTACGATGTAAAGAGCTTTATGCATTACATTTCAAGAAGCTGTTTGAAATTTTTGTTTCATATCAATCGACTGCATGCAATCATAGGGACCGCGATCCCAGTCAATATATATTTTCAAATTTTTTTGTCAATATATCTTTATATTTATACTTTCGAATAAAACAAACCTACTCGGATGTTCCCCTTAAATGTTTCTTCGGTATAAGTTTAGCATTTGGATGCTAAGATATTAAAAAGTCGTGGCTCATATTTATCAGATAAATATTGAAGTCTTTGGATTTTCCATAAACGGACAACTGCCGCTAAAAACTTCATGGAAGACCACACCATAAAGTCACCATATTGCAATTTTTTTTAATGAAAAAATTCATGCAAATACTTTAATTATGTAATAAATTGTAACCAGAGTCTTATAAATGTAATACGATTTGTTCCTTAAAAAAATGATCAAAATTGGCTATTTTTTCGTCGTTAACATATATTTCCCTCCTTTAAAATGTGTCTATTCATTAAAAATATTTTGAATATTTTGTAACGTGGTCGTGCGAGCATTTTAGACGAGGGACGTTACAGCCATCCGAAAACCGCTACAACTGATGGAATGGTCAAATTAGTGTATCAAACTGTGATAGAAGATCGTCAATTGACTATTAAGGATATTGCTGAGGCCTGTGGGATATCATCTGAACGGGTGCTCAAGATTTTACACCAAGATTTGAATATGAGAAAATTAACCTCGCGTTGGGTGCCGCGCTTGTTAACGATCGACCAAAAGTGCGTACGGGCGGACATGTCGCGCAAGTGTGTTAGCCTGTTAAAAAAAAAAAATTGACGGAGTTTTTGCGGTGAACGATAGCCGTCGATGAAACCTGGATACACCACCATACGACTTAGACCAAACAAAAGTCAGGCAGTGGATTGTGGTAGGGAAACCAGCGCCGAGGAAGGCAACGGTCGTTCTCTCGGCAGAGAAAGTGATGGCGACCATTTTTGGGGTAGTCATGGAATAATTCTTATCGATTAGCTTGCAAAGGGCGAAACAATAAGCGGACAGTACTACGCTGCATTGGTATATAAATTGAAGGAAACAATTAAGAACAAAACGTCCGCATTTGACCATGAAAAAATACCTGTTTCACTGGATTAACGCTTGAGTTCTCGCGTGCGTGGTAACGATGTCAAAATTGAACGAATTGAAGTTTAAATTTCTTCCTCACCCTCCCCATTCACCAGATCTACCTTCCAGCTACTTTTTTCTGTTTCCCAATTTGAAAAAAACATCTCTGGGCAAAAAAATATGGGTCAGATGCCGAGCTAGAAGACGTTGTAAACCAGTACTTTTCGGGTTTAGACAATCAATTTTTTTCTGACGGTCTGAAAGGTTGGGAGAAGCGTTGGACCGAATGTATCGAGTCGAAGAGAGACTACGTCGCGAAATAAATTTTATTTTATTTCAAAATATGTGTTTTTCTTAAAAAGGCCGGAAACTTTCCAAATGATTCTCGTAGCTTGCTATTCTGATGCTCGATTTGAGGGGCTGATAACTATTTGTTCCCTTCGATTCCATTTTGAAATCAATTGTGTTCTGTGCCGTGCATACAATATTTATCAGCAAAAAAAAGCAAACCTAATCATAGTTATTGAACTTTCACTGACCACATGTGAAGCTCGCACATATCGCACAAACTCGAGTTAATAACGCAGGGATAGAGCTTGCAAATAATTTCGAAAAAAAATGTTAACCGATCCTACGCAAAATCATAATAGGGATGGAATTATAAAGGGGAACATTATAAATATTTTGGGAAGGAATATTTAAAGTAGTCGTCTCACCAAGGCGTTTTCCTATAGATTTTTTTCTAATTTGGACTCATTCAGGACACTGTTAAATGATTACCTACAAAATTTCAAAAGGATTCACCGTTCTGTTTTCGAGATATTGGCAATTAAAGATTTCATGGTTTTACACATGTTCTCATGGGGAGCAGTGGAAAATTTCACATTTCACGCAATAACTTCGAAACTTTTCTACAGATTCTTTTTAGTTCTCAATTACGGAGGAACATATGACGAAGTGGGTAAAAAAATGCATGAATTTTGACCGTCTAGTTTCAGGATATAACGATTTAAATTAAGCAATGTCTAGCGGAGCTAGCGCGAATGAAGCGACTGGAGCAGATTAGAACTAGATTACAGTAGTGTGTGCATATCCGTATACACAGAGTATCTACGTATTAATAGCCGGAATGGATAGTCCGATGCAAAAGTGAGGTTTAGCTAAACATTATATTAGGCGTTTTCATCATTACTTTATAAGTGTTTACATTCCGATAAGATGTTCAACCTACATTATAAGAAAATTTCGCAATATTTTGAAGCTTTCATCAATTGAGCGGAGAATAAACTTTTCAACGTGACTGTGGCGAGACTACTACCTTAATTTTTAAAAACCGTTTGAGGGATCATTGCAATGTAAAATTGCGCAAAAATTGATTTTTTTCTTGCATATTTCAATGATAGGATCCCTTTGGAAAGGCCCGTTGAAATTTTATTCGAAAATTTGGAGACTTTGGGCTTCTACGGCCTTGTATATTCCGACTGGTCGACGAAGCGGGTGAGCGTGCAACGGTCGACACCTGCTCAGTCCCTGTTATACCGGATTCGACTTCCCCGCCTTCTATTGTATCTTCCTTCCCTTCATGGGATCAAGAAACTTTGATTTAATTCAATCCCGACTAGAAATTTAGCTACGGGGCAAACTAGGGCCGAATCTGGCATACCGTATCCCATACTACGGCACAGTACAGACTGCCAGATCAGGGCTTTACTAGGCATGAAACGCTTTTGGGCATCTGGCCTTGAAGCAGATGCCGGTTATGGACCTGGGCGGTCGATACTGTAACTGAAGTGAGACCACTCACTTTTCACATTTCCATTTCACGTGAATATACTCACGCGATTCTGTAGTGTCGCAGTGAAAATACGAAATCACTAGACATGAAGTGATAGGAGAAATTGCTTTCTCAGACTGTACTTGCTAAAAAACGACTCCCCAACTGAAATAAAATATAAACGTCAACGAAATTTTAAAGACTGCGACATTTGTTTTTTAACTGTTCAATTTTTTTTGTAGTGAAAATGAATGTGAAAGAGAAACAAAAACAAATTATGATACACTTTAGGTGCACTCACCCGAACTTTGGTCGAGGGAGAATGCGGTATAATCGAGAAAATAAAATAATAATAGTAGTGATGGGTTAGTAGGGTTATGTTTGTTTTCTAAATATAAAATCTATAATTTATTTCTTTCAAATCAATTCTGCATGTAACGGCTTGGTTTGGGTTTGTTTTCTTCGGTTTGGGTTAGTTTGGGCTTGTTTGAGTTTGTTTGGGTGACGGACATTTTGAGGGAGCTTTTAACACACTGTAGAGTTTTTAGATATTCTTGCGAATATGGCTTTCAATACTCTAAAACAGCGTTTCACTTAACCTCTAGCTTTATTGTACGCCCAAAGGTCTATGAAATTGGTTATGACCTTTTTTTCTAATCAGACTATTTTGGTAAGAGTAAAAATTCGTTACAAAAAAAGTGACACATTGTGCCCCACCTTTCCCGATATCTATTCAATTTACGCAATGAAATACTTACTTTTATGTATTTAGCCATTTAGTTTATTTATTTATATTTAGCCATTTATTTTTCAACAATAAAAAATACATTTGTATTACAGAACAAACATACATCTTTAAGATATTCTGCAAATTCTTTTAATAAAAATAAAAATGTTGTGCACAATAACAAGTTTACATCATGCGTCGGCTCACGGTCAACTCGGTGTCATGAGTAGGACAGAGAAATCGGAGGTGAGAGTGAGATAGAGAATTGCGACGTTGCCGTACTTCTCTATGCAGTACCGTACCGTAAAAGTGTACCAATTTTACAGTATTTATTTATCATTGTACAACTAATAAGTTTTCTACAAAATTATCAATAAAACTCTTATAATCAACATTATTATGACAAACATATGTATTACTAAAATTAAAAAGAGCCCTGCTTATGCACCCACGTAATCCGGCCCTTCGTTACGGAGCCTCCATAATTTGTTTTTCTTTGATAAATAAAAAAACCATAATTTTTATTCGAAAAGACCGCGAATGAATCTTTGCACCGAAGACGTTGATAAAGGACTATCCATGGATAATACGCCGTGCTCGTTATTACGCCTTACAGAAAAGCTCCCCCTTCGAGGCTGCGTAGAGGACAAATAACACGAAGACCAAAGCGATGGGAGCGGGAGATCGGGGGAGGGACGGCTACAGAACTCGACGGTCTCTTGTCCATTGCACCGTTGTAAATAACGGCACCATGCGTGCCTCGGGCCTAGGGGCCTGATATTCTCAATACCACGAGAGGCACAGCGAGTGAGTGCGTGATCTCTCTGCATTTGCTCGAACCATGTGCAATATTTTTATTTTTTTACACTGACCTAGTGGTAACTGGATCGAAACCTACATTCGGTAGCCCTTCCAACAAGAGTGACCGAAGAAAACAAAACGAATAATTCTACCGTCCAGTTATCTTGAAGATACGAACATCGGCCACAGGAGTTCTCTAATAACGTTACATAACCTTCAATAGTGATTTAGGTATTGTTCTTGCAGCACCGTCAATAGAATCGGGTCTGTGCAACTTCAAGTCAACGTTATCGTACGACCGTCTCTCTTCGTGATCACGTTTCACAGCATACGGTTCAATAAGGAACAAGAACTCGATTATTTGCGGATCGAGCACGTTTACGTTTAATAGTTTTCTTTTCAAAGTCCGTATGGAACTACGAAAGCGGAGGTAAAGTTTTTCCAGTAACACCGCTGATTGATCTCGCGGAATTTCAGACAGCTGCCTCACGCACGGTCAGAGGGAAGTATGCCCGACTTTCGCCTGCAAACTCGCATAAATACGAGACAATCTAGAGACTGTCCTTCCAATATGGGAGAGAATACAAACACAATTTTAAGGAGGCACGACTAGTTCTTCAGGGTCAACAAAGAGGCAAAATTTATGTTACCCCACGGGTGTTCAGATTTATTTAAACTTATGTTGAATATTCGCATTGTCGATCCTAAAGTGCCAAATTTGTGGTCAATATTTTATTTATTGCATATTTACTAATAAGAACTGAAAAATTAGATCGTCAACGACTCTGGAGTAGTCTCCGTCATATTCACAATGTCAGTTTCACCATAAAAACGGACTAAAAAAACGTTGTACCAAATCTATCGGAATCTTATTTAAAGCTCCGAATTACCTCAGCGGAATTATAGGTAAAATTTTTCGTTTTGTCGAGTATCGAAAAACTTTTCGTTACTCGATATAAAAGTATCAAGCTATTGTTGAAGATCGCGACTTTTGTATCGAATAGCGAAAATTTATTCGGTACTCGATACTTGAGTATAGAGTAACAAAAAGCTCTCCGTTACTCGATACTTTTAGATTGAGTAACGAAAAGTTCTTCGATACTTGATACTTTTGTATCGAGTATCGCTACGTCGTATCGATCGTTATTCGAGTATCAATCGTTACTCGATACAAAAGTATCGAGTATCAAAGGACTTTTCGCTACTCGATACAAAAGTATCGAGTATCAAAGGACTTTTCGCTACTCGATACAAAAGTATCGAGTATCAAAGGACTTTTCGCTACTCGATACAAAAGTATCGAGTATCAAAGGACTTTTCGCTACTCGATACAAAAGTATCGAGCGATTGTTGGAGATCGCTACTTTTGTAGCGAAGTATCGATCGAATTCTTGTTGCTCGATACATTTAGTATCTTTAATCGAATTCGATACTGAAGTAACTAGTTCCTGCCAACTCTGCTTATCTTTAGGGAAAATCAGGGAGGGAATCGTATTGTTCTCGAGCAGGGCGCCAACTTCTACACACCGATATTTTGATCAAAAACGACACGATTGCTGTGATAAATTTCGAGTCCTGCATTTAAGATTATTATTATTTTTACACGAGCGTATCAATAAGTGTTTTCAATGTTACATCGACGCGTATTTGTCGATTATTTTATATTTTTAAGAATTTGATAAATTTGGCGACAGCGCACGGCTTGTATTGCGAGTTTGTTTTTTCGGAGGTGGTGACACTTGTTCTGTTGCCGCGAGCAGCAGCGAGCGGAGTAATTCACGCAGTCCATAAAAAAAAAACATTTACATTTCTTCATTAAACACAATCAATATTGAACGACAATAGTTTCAAAAATAAAATATATCACATGTCTTTAAAAATGCGTTTTATTGAACGTATAGCCTCGCCAAGGAGATTATTGGTATTCAAACATGCGTGCCACTTAGCACTCATGCGACGTTGCCACGTTTTTATTTACAAAAGGGTCAATAATTGAAAAACGGTGTAGACCTAACGTTAAATTTTTGACTGACATCATTATCATAATTTACTGAATGGTTTGACAGTTTTTCATAACATTCTTAACATTTTTTCACACTACTTCATGCGCAGAACTGCCGATCAGCGCCGGGTGTACGCATCTCCCTATGTTAAAAAGTATTTTTTCAATTGTATATATTCGATATATTCAAAATTTGCAGGGTGCATTCAATATATGACAAAGAATCTACTGTATAAATTTGAAATGAATGGTAACATTTCGCCACTTGTCCCGAAACTCCTTTCTTAAGGAGTTTCGGGACAAGTTTTGGAACAAGTGAATTTTTTTTCAAGTTACCTTGCTCATTTTCATATTAGGTTCTTACGTAATATAAAAATGAGCAAGGTATGTTGAAAAAAAAGTCAAATAAAAATTGAAACATTCATGAAAATACCTTCGAAGTTTTAATAATATTAATGAGCTTTATGCCGATGTCAAAGTCACTTTTTTCGAAAACCAGTTCGTTACTGTATTAATACGATCAGTTTGATCGCAGCGACAGTGGTCAATGTTTTTCTCCTGTTAAAAAAATCCAGACTGTTTTGAGAAAAGGCGAATAAAAAACATGAAATTTTGTCAATGAAATAAACTTTGCCGTTTGCTAGCAAAATGCTAGAAAAAACCAGACGAAAAGTAATGGGCTTTAAGTTTACCAGAAGGTGCAATACTAGTGGAAAAATTCGAAAATATTAACCCTAGAACTCATGATTCCTTTTTTTAACCTTTAAACGCATGACTTTTCTTGATCATGAAACCGGTCCTACGGCGATGAATGGACTTTATCATACATGAATTTCTTCGTTCTTCCATAAGGAAGACAAAGAAAAAGAAAAGAATCAGGAAAACCCGCATTTTTTGCATTGAAAATGCTTTTAAAGATGTATATAGGGGGTTTGGTTTAGCGAGATGTTACACGAAACTAATGCTACCCCCACTCTACTGCCGTTGTGTTGTAGCAGTGTGGGGCGAGGTGTGACATGCTGAATGCCTGTCATTGGTTGAAAAATGCCGCGTTACATGTAGCGTATTTTACGGCTACAAATGGTAAGTTTCAATTTTTATGTGTACATTCGAATGTTATCAGGATGATAATTATATTTATAGTTGAGAAAATGAGAGAGTGTGAAAGAGAGAGGCACACTGTAAAAAATAAGCGTGTTGTCGGTGTGTTGAAACAACACACAACACGCCTACAGCGTGTGTAGAACCTGGTTAATGTGTTGAAACAATGCGTTTTACTTATTTTGCCGTGTTGAAACAACACGCTCTCTACTATTCTTGGCATCAACACGATTTTAACGTATTGCCGGAGAACACACTTACTGTAACACACATAAAGCGTGTTGAATCAACGCATTTTTTTCGAAACAACACACTTGGTGCAGCTACACGCAACGCGAACGACACATTTCGTCGCGCAACGCGTCAGAAAACAACTCACTTGTACGCGTGTACCACAAACAACACGCGTCAAATGAGTTGATATGACAATAAGGCGATTTTTCATAACCTCACTACATAATTGACGGATGTGCGAAAGAGTTTAAGTGAGAATAATTCTTTGTGAACAACGGTGATCTTCTATAAAAGTGACATTTGTCTTATTTTTGTCCCATACATAGAAATTCAGAGCATATTTGTTCTTTGCAAAGGTTGAACATAAAATACTCTAATTTCTTCCTCTGCATAGTTAGTATCCCTTAGTGTATTTTTTGCGGAGACTGGTTACGCCATAATAATTATCTGTGTAGACTGGTTAAGCTAGAAGAATTCTTTGCGCAGGCTCATTACGCCAGATCAATTATTTGCGTAGACTGGTTACGCTAGAAGAATTCCTTGCGTAGACTAGTTACGCTAGAAGAATTCCTTGCGAAGACTGCTTACGCTAGAAGAATTCCTTGCGTAGACTGGTTACGCTAAAAGAATTCCTTGCGAAGACTGCTTACGCTAGAAGAATTCCTTGCGTAGACTGGTTACGCTAAAAGAATTCCTTGCGAAGACTGCTTACGCTAGAAGAAATCTTTGCGAAGACTGCTTACGCTAGAATAATTCCTTGCGTAGACTGCTTACGCTAGAAGAATTCCTTGCATAGACTGGTTACGCTAGAAGAATTCCTTGCGAAGACTGTTTACGCTAGAAGAATTTCTTGCGAAGACTGCTTACGCTAGAAGAATTCCTTGCGTAGACTGGTTACGCTAGAAGAATTCCTTGCATAAACTAGTTACGCTAGAAGAATTGCTTGGGAAGATTGATTATGCTAGAAGCATTCCTTGCGTAGACTGGTTACGCTAGAAGAATTCTTTGTGTAGACCAGTTACGCTAGCAGAATTCCTAGCAAAGATAACCCCTTGTGGAAAATGGTTCCGCAGTTTTAAAAGTAATTACTGTATTTCTTGCATATAAATTCAGAGCTCACGAATTCTATGCAACAGTTCAGCATAAAACATTACATGTTATGAGAGCTCACGTTATGTGAAAAGCGACATTTTTGTCTTTTACATAGAAATATAAAATGTATTGGTTTTAATTAAAGAAAACTGCTATATGGAATTCTCTTTGGATAGCTAATAATGTGTAGTTGTTTTTTCAATGAGTTTAAGTGAGTTAGTGATTTTTAAAATAAAACCTACGTTTCTGTTGAAGAAAATTAAGAAAATTATTAGACTTGCAGACTTTTGGATGCCTAATTCAAAAATGTTTGCAGATCATTCTTATTTCATTTTTAATAATTTTTTGTTACTGTGTCTTAAAACTACAAATAATTTAAGTTTGATTCCATACAATCGTTTTTTTTTTTATTAATTTTTAAAGTTGCCGAACCCTCACTTTAAAAAAATAATAATAAAACAATATCTCAAAATAGTTCACTTTTGCATAAAGCATTATTGGGTTAAAAGTATGTATGTAGGTAGGTTAAAAGTATATATATATATATGTGTTCGTGTGTGTGAAATGTGAAAGGTTTTAATTACTCCCCTCGTTCGAAGTACGCATACTATCCCTTTTCATCATGAGAAAACCTCAAGTAGCAAATAGCATAATGGTTAGCGTACGTACATTAGGTCTAGAAGTAGGTAGGTTCGCGGCTAGGTTAATGATAAAATTTATTCGCAGGAATCTGTTTCAGGACGACTGGAAGCCATGTAACATGGTAAGTACACCATCGGAATAAAATATCCGTATCGGAAAAGGCGTTTTTTAAATTTATTTTAGAACGTACGCCTACGTGACGTCATATGTATCATTCCCAAGCGTCTACAAGTACACACAAAAAGTGTGCTGCAGAAATAAAAACGCGTGGAAGCGTGTAGAAAGTCCCACAAAGGTAAACCGAATAATGGCCGACAATAGCACGCTTGAAGTGTGTTGATTTAGGCTTCGATATATTTTAAACGTGTTGAAAATGGCGACAAGCGTTTACGCGCCTAAAGTGTATTGAAACAACACGCGTAAGATGTGTCGTTACCTCAAACACACGAGTTACCGTGTCGAAAAGAGCGACAAGATTACACACGGGAAACGTGTTGAAACAACGCGCTTGGTTTTTACAGTGCAGGGTGGATGGATGGATGGATGGAGAGTGAGAGAGTGAGTAAGAATGTGAAAATGTGATGGATGGATGGATGAATGGACGGATGGATGGATGGAGAGTGAGAGAGTGAGAATGTAGAATGTGAAAATATGAAAATGTGATGAATGGATGGAGAGTGAGAGAGAGCAACTCATTATTTGCATGTACCTTTTTTATCACCCGGAAAGTCTGATAACATTTTCAATGCCACGAAATAGTTGCACTTTGTGTAATATCTTTAGATTTAAAAAATAAAAATTTGAGTGGAAACACGGGCACCAGTCATGAGTTCTAGGGTTAAATGTCACTTTTTTTCAGCCATTTTTACATATGAGTTCGGACTCCTGTAATCTAGTCTCGGTGGATTCGAGGATCGACTGACAGTGCGTGGACGGTAAAGAGCAACGAGTATACCGGGATACAATAACGACCCTGACTTTATGGTTACAAGGTGCGCATGCATCGGTCTTTTTCTTTAGCATCTTCACGGTATATATACGGTAAGAAAGCTTCGACTCCTTGCTTATTCGGTTCTTCGTTCGTTCTCTCGCGACCCCGAGAAAGAATTTCACAGAATTTCTTCGACAGAAAAAGTGCCCCGCGGGGAACTCTCTCTCTCTCTCTTCGTCTCTTTATCTTTCTCTCCCTTGGGTGTTAAAGCTACTGTATACGTTCGTGCAGGTACAGTGACCGCGGGCTCATGTTTCCTGACGTCTTGTTACAGGTACGTTCATCGCGATTTCCCTTCGTTTTTAGGAGTGTGTTGCTAGTGGGAACCCTTACAATTTCGACCTGACGGCCCGACCGTCTTTCACGTCGGATTTCCGCCGTCTCTCTATCCTTGTACCCTTTCTGTTTACCAATATGAGAGATTCATGAAAATAGCATTCAGCGCATACTTATAAGGAGTCAGGCTAGTGTGACGGCCAAAAGATTGGGGTTATTAAAAAAAAATAGTTTGACAGAGTAAATAAGATGATTGAAAAATCGTTTGGACATTTGTATGTATTGGGTCTATGCGTAGTTCCATAGCAGAATTCCGGCAGAGGTCATTTGCAGTTGTGTCTCCACTCACACATGCCTCAACCATATAAAGTGTCGAATATTAAGAGAAAGCTGAAAATTATGCCGACATTTAAAAAAAATATCCATCGAGATCCGTGACAAAGTTTAATTATATTTTAATTATATTTTAAACATGGAAGAAAAAAATGTGTATTTTCGATGCATTTCACTTTTCTTTATTTCCGAAAAGTTAAAAACGCGTCGCAAACTCACGGAAGGATATGCGCCGTGTGCGGAGAGAATGCCATAAGCGAAAATGTGTGTCGGAAGTGATTTTTGAAATTTCGTTGTAGAGATTTTTATCCCCAATATACTCCTCACTCCGGTCAGGCAGCCACTACTGATATCGATAAAATCAAGGCTTCAAACGACTCCGACCGGAATTTTGCGACTACAGAGATCGGATATAACCTCAGCATTGTCAATTCAACTGTTTCGAGACATTTACGGAAGCTTGATGTTTGGGTGCCACACGAACTGAGCGAAAAGAATTTAATGGACCGAATTTCAGCTTGCGATTTGCTGCTCAAACGCCATCTAAACGAACCATTTTTGAAGCGAACGATTACTGGCGTTGAAAAGTGGATTGTCTACAACAATGCCAGTCGAAAAAGATCATGATTGAAGCGTGGGGAGGCTGCTCAGGCGGTCGCAAAAGCTGGATTACACCCGAAGACGGTTATGTTCTGTATCTGATGGGATTGGAAAGAAATCGTCTATGAGCTTGATCATAGATTGATCATAGCTCGAAGTGATGACCCTCGACTTGTAAGCACTTGTTAATTCGCTGATGAAAAGACCGTCTAACTTCAGCCAACATTTGTGGTGTAATTTCGGTATATGCTCGGCGTATTCTTTCTTCGAGCATCTTCTGTAGGTAGACCCAAACCAAGGTTAGTGGATCCTTTGAAAGTGATTATTCCGATATTTTTCGATTTTTCGACTATCTTCATACTTTGCGTGACTAGAATGACCTTGTGTTGTAGGTCGCTGAATTCGTCTTAAAATCGGTAGTAATGTCATCGAAAAAAAATACACGGTTCCATTTAAAAAAGTGGAGTTGACCTTGACGTAGCTTCAGCGCCTCCACCGATAAAAAAATAGGGTGGTCCAGTATGACGGCCTTCTCGAACACTAAAACTTTTGTCTGAAACATTTTTGGATATGATCAATAGTTTGAGTGCTATTGCTCTGTAACACTTTATGTGCCTCACCCTGTATATACGTGCGAGAAAGCTGAGAATTTTTTTTTTCAAGAAATAGTAGAATATCCATAAAAAAAGATAGGGGATAATGAGGGAGTGGAAATCGACAGGACTACAGACGGTGCTAAAAAAGGAGCCTGTGACTGAACTATGCATGTATATAAAGCATTTCGAGAAACTAATTAGAAAAATGGTAAACGCGAAAAGACATATGAGAGCAAACGAAAGGCAAAACGACAGTGGAGTATAAGTTTAGAAATAAGACAATTTTGTAAGGGAAATCCTATATGTAGGGGGGGGGGGGGGGGGGGGATTCTGTATAAATACCCTAAAGGGATATACCTCGAATAATAAATTATTTTCGAGGTTTCGCGGTCGAACTTTCTAGACGATTCTACAAACAATCGCAAAGTTCCAGACGAATCGCTCATTACTTATGGGCCAACCCAATAGTTCGATGAAAGAACATTCTATTTCTAATGTTTGTCCCGATGTGCTTCCAAACTCGATCATCCTATGCCTCTATACTTGGCACTTATTCACATTATACCGGTTCTTGAGAAAGAGAGCAAGAGAGATAAACGTTTCCAAGAGTGTTGCCCACAGCCACTCTTTCTTCATGGCTACTGCATCCTGTTTGTACCAGGGACCAAGAAAACTGGAAAACCTGCACCGAAACAGGGAGACATGTTTTAACTAATTAAGTGTTCACTTATCCAAGTATCGCTTAAGCCGCGCACGGACAGAGCGGTTTGCGCGCTGTCTGTGTAACTGTCGGTTGTAAAATAAAATATTTTTAACATAGTTCAAATAATTTCAAAGTAGTTTTAAATAATTGCAAAACTAGCTAATATTCCGCTGACAGTATTCGAAGCCTTTTGACAAAGCTCCCGGCATTTCGGTTCTTTCTACGCTAGAGATTTTTTGCACTACTGCCTGACTCACGGCAAATATTTGAGCAACTTTTCCCGTTGATGAACCACGTTTTAATTTGAAAATAATGTTATTTTTTTACAGCTCTAGACAGTGGTTTCATGATAGAGTATTGAAACGTCTCAATGTACACACAACACTAAACTAACTAGCAGAGTGCTTCTCGTCAAACACATCGGTAGTATTTCTTTACAAATTCTGTGTTTACAGTCCCTAAGCATAGGCGTCCTAATGCGGAGCAAAACCGATTACATGAGAAACATTCGTATTCATCTCAAAAATAGAGATATCAAGATTGTTCAAATTTTTTGGAAGTGCTATAAGATTGTACTTTATATTACGTACTCCGTTTCTTTTTTATTCCAATTGAAATGTCAAAAATTCATTTCTGTTAAAATACCATATGTGTTTACTTTTGCTCCTTACTGCAGATATGGTCAACTATCACAAAATAGGCGCACCGATACTAATGTTGTACAGACTTTAGGTAAGGTTTTCTTCTAGTCATACCTCTACTATTTAAGTTTGTACAATTCATATGATTAATATTAAGGTTTGTCGAGTATAATTTGCTAAAAATCCTTATGGAAAGTGACCAATCGAAAAAAAATTATGGTAATGTTGACTTATAGCGAAGACGTAAATCATGTGCAGGTGAAGCAAGTACGTTTTAGTGGTTTTAAGGAGGTACGAATCAAACTTCTAGGCCTGAAATTTTTATATGATGTTGACAAATACGTTATGCACCTTTGGAAAAATTTGAGCTATATTGGCGTTCAGTTTTTTTTTCCTAAGGTACACGCTGTTCGCGTTTGTTACATATTTTTTCCTCCACTGTGACTGTTTCTTTCCTCCATTTCTCCACACTCCTTCTTCATCACCTTTTCCCCCCCTCCTTGCGGCCGCAGCCGACTTCCCCCTCTGTATCATATTCATCGTGACATTTCTGTCATGGGTATAGGGAAACTGCGGAAAACCTATACCAATACAGCCGGTCATCAAGTTCGCCCCCCCAGTCGTGGAACTAGTCTTATTTCGCCGCGAAATGCCGAAGAAAAACATTTCACGATGAAATGTACGCGGCTGGGATTCGAACCCGGGACCTCCCGGTCCGCAGGTTTAGTGGCAAGCATGCTAACCACTAGACCATTGCACCAGTTTATTGGCGTTCAGTTTTTTTCGTAATAAAATTGCAAAGTCGAGCACTTTGAGCTAGTGAAGCACGTCGTCTTATGGAGACGGTCGACCGGAAGTGCGGTGATCACGGTTTTCCTGCTCACGTATACAACTAAGGTCGTTGGAAAACTGAAATTTGATAAATTAGACATAATAGATATTGTAAAAAATCGGAAATTCGAACTTTACCGTGTAGTTTAAGCACTACATTATAAAACGGTTTCAACTTCCCGTTGAATATTATCATAATGACGAAATAGTACCCATAGACTTGCCAACGTCGGGCGTAACAGCTGATTAGTTTGGCAAGGATAACCTAGCTCTGTAGCGAGATTCTGTAACTCGGTAGTGACAGTTTTCGGTGTCGCTGGCTAGCGACAGCCAATCGCATGCACGATCTGAAGAAAAGCCGCCTCTTATTAGCTGTCGCTAGCTAACGATATCGAAAAAGATCGCTATCGAGTTACAGAATCTCGCTACTGCTTGGAAATCGTCGTGAAGACTCTAGAGTCGTTGAGGATCTAATTTTTCAGTTTTTATTAGTAAATATCCAATAAATAAAATATTTACCACAAATTTGGCACTTTCGTATCGACAATGCGAATATTCAACCTAAGTTAACATAAATCAGAACACCCATGGGGTAACATAAATTTAGTTTCTTTGTTGACGCTGAGGGAGTAGTCGTACCTCCTTAAGAACTACGCGTTTCTTACAAACTGTTACATAGTATATTTGTTGCATTGCAAAAATAAGAAATCAGTTCGACACTTATTCTTGTAGTTCACCTTTTGTTCTTGTAGGACACACATTAGTATGCATATTGCAGGTCGTATCATTTCATGGTATACATCACTATGAATTTCGTCGCAAATCACAATCAACATTTTTTATCGATGTATATATATTTTTATTCTGTTCACTATTAGGATCATGGGGGAGTTAATTTTTAATAGTGTAAGGGAATATCCATTTTATGAAAACCTACTATAGTATGTAGCATTGAACAATGAGCGTATGCTTGTAATATTGGTGGTTGCGGTCAACATATGTGCATCAAAAAGCTGTAGTATATTTTTGGCAGTCACTATGGCTATAAAACGTTATTGTCCCCTTAGGGAAATATAAAATATGGTTGAAAACACCATACATCTCCCTCAGTGTAATAATGTGAATTTTATTGCGCAAGAAGTTGTTACGACAATAGCACATCTGAGCATTCTGTCCTTTTCTATGGAAATCGTCATAGATCGGTCAATTATGGGAATTAAAAAAATATATTTACCACCTATGACTCTTTAGACTCTAAACTCGAAATTTTTTTTTTCAATTTCAAACTCACGCATACTCCGTAAGTACCTTGCAGTACGAATATTTAGGATAAATGTAACTATTCGAAACAACCGAGTAATATTCATGGATATACAGTGGGTAAAAATGTATTTGTACACCGCGTGTTTTTCAAATTATCCTGCGATATCCTGCATTTTTTTTTGTTTCGAAAAAAAATAAAATTTTCGACAAAAATTGTTGAAAAAAAATAAAATGCTAAAGCATTTTATTTTTTTTCGTAGAACAATTTGAAAAACACGCGGTGTACAAATACTTTTTTTACCCTTACGCGCACCCGAAACGCAACATCTCTCGTGTTACGATCTAATAGCCTAGGGGTGTGCGATGGAATTTCGCACGCGTTTAAGTAACGTAGACTTCTTTTGCAACCCAGCTGGGATAGTTAGGGTCGACTGTTGGGCAGATGCGCAGATACGATTAAACTGCATTAGTTTACTTGATTTTCCGCCGTGGCCATACATCATGAAAGACAACCGCAGTGAATATTTTTTTTGCCCTTGAAGGTTTAATTCATACAAAGTGTGTATTTTTCTTTCTCCTTTCTTACTTCGACTTAAGGGGTTAAGTGGGTTTGAAAATTTCAAAAAATGCATTTCTTTTAAATTTGATTATCTAATAGTACAATATGTCCAGAATATTCTCCCAACGTTTTAAGGCAGTAGTCTGCTTTACAGGCTTCAAAAAATCGATTTTTCGTTTTTGTCTTAAATCTATTCCAAAACTATCCAAGAATATGTGTTCAAAATTTTAGAGGCCAATTCGACATATTTTCGAAGCTAGATCAGTTTTAGTGGCCGAGCGTCGAGCAGGTGCGAATGCTCGGGCAGAACTTTACAGCCCGTTTTCTCGAGTTTTCATTTTCACAAGTTTTGGAAAACAGTGCCGGCGATAGTAAAAACAATATATGTCCGATCGAAAAAAACCAAAGTGATCTAGCTTCAGTATTGAATTATCTTCTATTTGAACTAAAAAAGTTGGACAAAAGTACTATTTAAATTACTTGTTTTGCAACTTAAAGTGAATTTTTTTTTTCAAAAAAGTGAATTTTTTTTTCAAACTTCGAAAAAATTTGGAATTTCGTCATTTCTTCGGTATTTTTTTAGTTCATATAGAAAAGGAACTTATAAAAACTAAAAAAAAATTTGGTTCCACTGTTTCAGATGCATCGCACGACCTCCATCACCGGCACCGATTTACGAGTGCACACTCCAGGCGCCCCAGAAAAATCGTTACAACTTTGGCAAATTTCAATAATTTGTAATAATAAAAATTGTTTTTTAAAGCTTGAATATAATATACTATCGTCTCAAAATTTCGTTTACCGCAATCATTTCCTTCCCTTTCAAAAAAATTGTTGAAAAAACGCTTTTTTTTCGGCTCCTAAAGCAGACTACTGCCTTAAGACAATCGGAGCAAAAGTCTAGGAGAAAGAGCCTTAGGGAATTCCCCGCGTTGGGAAAGATCGGCCGGGAGCGACGCAGGTATACGCATTTGTCTTAAAACACTATTTTTGTAATCGGTGGACACAATGTCTTAAAAACTAATGCACCGATCTTATTGAAATTTTGCACACTTCTTCAAAATAGCATTGACTGGTGATTGACCGAAGGTTTTTTTTTCGATTACAACTAATTTGACAAGGCTATATATAGTGTAAATTGTACCAAAAATTGAACTATTTTGCATACAACTCCGCCAAAAATTCAAATTTCAAATTTGTTAAAAATCCTTCGTTCAATCACGAGCTATACTTATCTACTAACAGAAAAAATTTGATTTTTAATTTCAGATAAAGCTATCTTGAGTTATCCTGACCACCGCGAGGACACTTTTTATTAGGAGTCCCCGGAAACCAGGTCCCACCGGCGAAATTTCCCAAATTTTTGGATGAATTTTTTTTTATTGTTGAAATTTTTCTCTTTTATGTGCTTAACATTTTGACTAAAATAGAGAAAATATGCTTTTTTTGGCTTCGAAACCCACGTAACCCCTTAACCACATTACGACGATACGACGTAACAAAATATTAATGTACAGTCTTAACATTTCGAACGGACAGATAAGATACGATATAGATCGTTCGGTAATGCCTTTCTTTTCAATAATATAATAACAGTAATAATACAAAAATCATCAAGCAACGATTATAAAAATAATAACTGTGATAATGCACTCTAACATCAGTATAAAAGCAATTAACCCGTGCTTCATGGAAATTTATATCGAGTAAATGAGTATAAAACACTTTCGAAATAAATTGGTCGCAAAAGTTGTTTCGCACGCACTTTCAAAATGTAATAAGAACAAATTTTCGAAACTAGTGAAATTGGCCAATGGTAAAAAAAAAATAGCTTCAACAAACCAATTAATAGTAGTTTTGACGATTAGCCATCGACGTAACTGACTTGCTGGGATAAAACTCCACCACGTGCAACACTAGACTTTTATCTTCCCAGCGTTTCCTCAAGCTCGTACATCACAACTTCTCGCTGTTAATTACACGTTTGATGGGACACACGTTTTTTCATCCCAAACGCGACACCAATGGGACGCACTATGCAGATTCAAGCTGGCATTAGTTCCACAAATTGCCGCAAAGCGTGTGAATAAACTTGAAAAAAAAAAAAAAAAAACGGGCGCACCAATGTTGAGAGATATGGAACCGTGCGTCGCTGCAATCGAGACAAAACTGACCTGCCACTACAGAAGCGAAGAGAGCCGAGTAACAGAACACGACTTATTCCCCTTCTCGTCGTCTCTTTTACCTTTCTGTACTCTTCTCCTCTTTTTCTTTCCCTTTCTGTCTCTTTCTCTACCTCTCTCTTTCTCTCTCTCCCTCTCTCTCGTTCCTCCTTTTCAACTCTCAAGTGCCAACGCTTTTCTTAGCTTCCGAGCATAGAAGAGCAACATTCACCGGGAAGAACGAATCACTTTTCACTCCGGCGATTTCTTCGAGAGCGTCTATCGACGCACCGCTTCTAACATTTTCTCCGGCCTAGCGAGGAGAAGTACAGCGCAATGCGAAACAGGAATAAGATACGCATTACGCTGCTGAAGCTTGCATCGTTGCAACGCAACGAGAACTCTTTTTTATATTATCATTTAATCTTCATTATCATAAAAAATCTTTGTTTGCAGATTTCGATTGAAGAACGCTGAGTAAGCATCCTTAAAAATGTTCGAGTGATTGTCATGGTATTAAGGCAGTATTCTAGGTCATAAATATGAAAAAAACATCGTTTTTTTTCTTTTTCTTAAAGTATAGACTCTCAAAAATATATCCTCTAAAGGAAACTTCGAAATTCCCAATATTGACAAAGTTATAGCGATTTGAATACGGCCGGATTGAGAAGCCGCACCGGCTTCAGGAGCTTTTAAGGAGATACGACTAGTTTTTCAGGGTCAACATAGAGACTAAATTTATGTTACCCCACGGGTCTTCCGATTTATGTTAACTTATGTTGAATATTCGTATTGTCGATCCCAAAGTGCCAAAATTGTGGTAAATATTTTATTTATTGTATATTTAGTAATAAAAAATTGAAAATATAGATCCTCAACGACTCTGGAGCAGTCTTCGTCATATTCACAATGACAGTTTCACTATAAAAACGAACTAAAACAAGGCTGCACCAAATCTACCGAAAACTTATTTAAATAGTCCCGAATTACCTCAGCGGAATTAATATCATAGGTAAGATTTTTCGTTATGTGGCGACTCGTCTTTACGATGATTTTCAAACAGAGCTAGGTTATGCTCGCCAAACGAATCAGCTGTTACGCCCGACGTTGGCAAGTCAATGGGTGCTATTTCGTCATTATAATAATATTCAACCGGAAGTTGAAACCGTTTTATAATGTAGTGCTTGAACTATTCGGTGAACTTCGAATTTTCGATTTTTTACAATATCTATTATGTCTAATTTATCAAATTTCAGTTTTCCAACGACTTTAGTTGGACACGTGGGCAGCAAAACCGTGATCACCGCACTTCCGGTAGATCGTCTCTTCTAGATCTAGACTTTGCAATTTTATTACGAAACAACTGAACGGTCAATATAGCTCATATTTTTCCAAAGGGTGCATAACGTATTTGGCAACATCATATAAAAATTTTAGGCCCGAAAGTTGAATTCTTCTTAATGATCGTACCTCCTTGAAGAAGCTAGATCTACTCGCAGGTAAGAACGAGTTTTAGAAAATCTTCATTTTGAAATAGAGGAAGGCACACTTTACGAGAGAGCAGTGGCCGATTAATAAAACGTAAATATAACATGCCATTATACCACCTATATAGTTGCGGTTGTCTGAAATTCTAGTCAAAACTTCAAACGCGTTTTTCTTGAAGCTCCTTTTTTCAACCTGGTTGACATAAACTCTCGAGTTCTATTCAACCGAATTCAAATTTGGTATCTCGAGTTCTATTCGACCGAATTCAAATTTCGTATCTCGAGTTCTATTCAACCGAATTCACTTTCAGTATATATCCCTCTATCATTCCTACCTCGGTTATTACAAAATTATTATTTTGACTGTTAAAAAAAATGTTCAACACTGAAAAAATAGGGCGATAAATCAAATACTTTTTCAGACGGTCGTCATTTGATCTATTTTTTTTTCGCTTTGGTACCGGCCATAATGACATTCATATTGATCAAGAAAATTATTTTTATTTCTGTTCCGGATGAATGGGAGCTTTGAAATCATGTCAACTGTCGCAACCGTTTTTTACGACCATAATTAGAGGCCCATCACTTTTTCAATTTTTTTTTTTTCACAAAACTTTTTTTGTAAGTCCTTCAAACATAAATAAAAAGACCGTGAAAATTGCATGCTCAAAATATTTTTCGTTTTTTCTTTTATCAAGCCCAAACGCTTGAAGTTTATGCCATTGAATTTTGCATCGTTAGAATGCAACGATTTTGTTTTTCGCATTTTTCATTTCTTTATTTTTATTATTATTAAAAACCGTAAATCTCTCATAAGAATACGTAAAAATGTTTCAATGATTTTCATAGCCTAAAACGGCCAAACAAAGATTTGACCCAATGAAAAGAATTAATTTTCGTTGAATTTCAACGATGCAAACTTTAACGCCATTGAAGTTTAGGCCTCCAGACTAAAATACTGCCTTAAAGGATCAGAACAAATTTAGGAATAGAGAAAAAAAATCATCGGATTACAACGATGCAAACTTCAATACACTTTTTGCCATCAACGAAGAAGGCAGCGATAATAATCTCCCCCCGGTGTCAAGAAAATACGAACATCGTTGGAGAAAAGGTAACTTCTCCTTTGGACCATGATGCTGAAAAAATGGTATTTTATTTATGTTTAACTTAAATTAATTTGAGTTAAACATAAACTTAAGTTAAGTTAAACTTAACTTAATTTAATTCTATAACTGCATAGCCTGAAAAATATTCAACGATGTTCAGCTTCATTGCTGTCAAGTTCAATCGATCAAACAGCAAAGTAGCAACATTGAATAACGAACAAATAAACCATTTTAGCCATTCCAGCAAGTGACAAAATAATGTAGATGTTTGCATCGTTGAAACGCAACGAAAGTTCTTTTTTACATTTTTATTTGCTTATTTTTATCATTATGCAAGATCTTTTTTTCGTAGATTAATATAGTAGATCGCTGAACAAGCGTCTTAAAAAATGATTGCGGGATTCTCGTGTTCGAAATATGCCAAAATAAATTAAAGGAATTTAGAAACATTCATTTTCATTGCATCCCAACGATGCAAACTTCAACCTCATATGACAATTCAGCTAGGATCGCGAAATATGTCGACGATTTAAAATTTTTAATTTTCTCAATTTTCAGATCGTGTCTTTGGGTTACTTGTTCGCATTATTTGTAGCACTAAAACAATCCCGGATAATGGGGAATTATTAAATAAAATAAATACGTCAATAGAAACGAGCTCGAGTGATTTAAAAAGACAGTAACGGGCTGACGTCTCGACGTCATTCCTACTGGAAGTTGAACACACTTTCTGGTAAACATTCAGATGCATTTTTTTGCATGATTCCGGCCGCTGATTAGTCCATTGCGTACCCCGCACTTTGAATGATTAATGTAGTTTGATTAACAACACTCGTTTTCTCTTCATTAGCTCACTGAATAGCTTCATTCTGATTATTCAACGCTGTTGTAAAACGCAAATAAAATGCACAATATCTGTACTATGTTATCATGAGGCCCGACGTTGGAGCTACACGAGAGGCTGAATGAACACTGAAATAGGGTGCAGAAGGGAGACGCTTGCGAGTGGTTATTGAATGCGTTTTTGAGCGTAGTAGTACGCTCAAGCACACTATAAAGTTTTGGTAGTGGTGCTAGGAATACGAAACTGCAAACATTATTATTATGTGACAAACGGAGCGAGAGAGAATACAGGGGTCTCGTGTATACAGGGGGGATACGTGAAGTTTACATATGTGTATGTGTAGGTATACATGTACGTTAAACTATGAAGCTAAGGGAGCTAGGGTGAATCCGAAGGCGTCCAAGCGACTGACTGCGTTCCGAATTATTCTATTTGAGTTGAAACGAAGAAGAACTGAGTGAGAAAACGGACATCAATTTCGCTAAACCCGATCTCCTGAATGGAAAACTATCCAATTGATTTTCAGCTTTTTCGCTTAAAAAACGATACAAATATCGTTTGTCTGCACAATTAGTTTCCAAGCAAATTGCCTGAGGCAGTATTCTTGTCAAGAGGCCTAAATTTCGGGCATTCTTTTCGGACTTGATAAAAAAAAAAGGAACAAGATATATTTTTAGTCTTTTATTGATGTTTCAAGAACTTACAAGAAAAATTTGGTGCAAAAAGATAAATGAAAAGTTATTCGGTTCTAAATATGGCCTTAAAAAACGGTTGAGGCAGTTGACATGATTTCGAAGCTCCCATGCGTCTGAAACAGAAATAAAACTAATATTCTTGATCAATATGAATGTCATTATGGCCGGTACCAATGAGGCAAAAAAAAAATAGTTTAAATCGCGACTGTCTGAAGAAAAATTGATTTTTCGCCCTATTTTTATCAAAGTTAAATTTTTTTTAATAGTAATAATAATAATTTCGCAATAGCTGAGGGAGGGACGATAGAGGGATATATACTGAAGGTCCGTACCATATTTGAAGTCAATCGGTTGAATAGAACTCGCGATTTTATGTCAAACAGGTTGAAAAAAGTACATTCGAGAAAAACGCGTTTAACTCTTCGTGGTCACCCTGGGTAGAATCGACCCGTCGATCAATTTTTGGCGTAAATATATAATAGAGTCCGGCTTCTAATGGGACTATATTCACCATCTTACCTGGAGTTTGAAGTATTCTCATACCATAACATTTACCCTCTTCACATGTCGGTATAAATATCTTTTTTGGAACGTGCACTGTGCTACTATTTTTTCCCCAAAAGTAGCATATCTAAGAAGTATCACGTCTAAATTTTAGCTAAAAATGGTGAAAATTCACGGAACTATGATTTTTTTTAGCGAAAAAGTGTATTCGTTGCGTGCTCTTTATGATTTTTTTTAACATATCACCATTTTATTTCTTATAAAAAATATTTTCGTACATCATCTAGAAAGTTCAAAGCATGTACCGTAATTTTTTGAACCACTTCGGACGGATAGTTTGGTCACAATACTTTTTTGTAAACTGACTGGGTAGAATCGACCCAAGTGTGACCACCGCGATTGAATTTGGATGTATGACCACGAAGGGTTAAAGTTTTGAGGAAAATTTCAGACAATCGCAACTATCCAACTGGTATAATGGCATGGAATACTTACGTTATATTAATCGGCCATTCCCGCTTCGTAAAGTGTGCCTTCCTCAACTTCGAAATGATGATTTTCTGAAGATCGCTCTTCCGTGCGAGCAGTTTCAGCTTCCTAAGAAACTTCCGATTGTCCTACTCGCGCCGATGCGGCTTTTCAATGCGGCAGTATTCAAACCTCTATAACTTTGTAAATATTGGGAATTTCGAACTATCCTTTTGAGGGCATATTTTTGAGAGTCTATACTTTAAGAATATGCCCAAAAAAAAAACAATGCTTTCAACTTTCTAGCCGAGAATATAGTGGAATATACATAAGAAATCGTTACTCCAACAGGCTCCAAGGTTCGGCCGAAATCTGATTGAGTTTCATCAAATGCAATTTCACAACTGAGCAAAACTTTTCTGCAGTCGGACATCATTTTTTCACTCATGTTGTAATTTTGAACATTTTCCGGCTATGAAACGACAAATGCCATCAATGGATTAAATTTTTTTTTCGCTTTTACTTTCAGAATTATAAGCTGTTATGTGCCTTAACATTAAATAATTTCACTGTTTTAGAGAAATGTTAAATTTTCGTATTTAGAAGGGCATCCCATAATGTGCACTGTTCTATTTATACTGGATTTAAATGGATAATGATTGTCCATTGCTTAAGTAACACGTGTATTGCATATGCGGCTAATAATGGACAGTTTTCATTCGTGTTTATGCGAAGGCATTGGTTCTTGATTGTATATGTGAGTGTATGTATATACATATATGTTGATGGAAGGAGGCGCCGAGTGGACGAGAGTCAAATGATTTTTTTTAATAAACTTTTCGCGACGAATCTCATTTTTTTAATCCACAACAATTTTTTTTTTCGTTTCTGATACGGGGTTAATCGTAATAAAAAATTCAGGCAACTCCTTAAGGGGCTATTCTACTGTGATAGCTCAAAAAATAAGCTATGTTTAATTTTGTTTTGTTTTTGAAAACTGTTGCATGTTTCGGTACAAACTTTTTTTACGCTTATACGTACACTCTTACAGAATAGAAAATATTTTTTTTTGTTGCATATAAATGTATATTTATTTAACATTTGATAATAGTGTAAAGACATAAAAAAAGTATGTCGCTGGCGGTGATGATTTGCGCTCTCCAGATAATCTGAAACAGAAAATTCAAAGCGGTTCTTAATCTGTATGAGTGTCGCTAGCGCCCGAACTAGAATGATTATTTTATATTGCAAAATCACACAATGTCGTCGTTTTTTGCAAAAGTGTTCGAAAAACACGTTTTTTTGCGTCTTTATTCGGGCGAAAGTATAAGTAACAATTAATATTTTTTAATAATTCTAGTTCGGACGATAACGACACTCATGCAGATTAAGAATCTTTTTGAATTTTTTGTTTCAGATTACCTGGAGAGCGCAAATCATCAACGCCAGCAACATACTTTTCTCTCTTCATGTCTTTACACGATTATAAATTGTTAAATAAATATACATTTATATGCAGCAAAAAAAATTGTTTTCTATTCTATAATAGTGTACCTTTAAGCGAAAAAAGTTTGAGCCGATACGTACAAAAGTTAAAAAAAAATTATTAAAAAATAGCTTATTTTTTAAGCCTTCATAGTAGAATTGCCCCTGAAAGCAATGTTTGATTTACTTCGAATATTAAAATGTTACGCATTCGTATATGGCTGATTAATTATTTAGAATTTCGGATTTCGTTAATCAATGAAACAATGGAGTAAGCAAAGTCTGCGATGCTGAAGCATCAAGCCAAGATTCAAAACAATAATAATATTAACAGAAAAGGGGAGAAAAACAATACAGCCAATTTACAGCTTACAAGAGCTCGAACGCTTCGGCCGGCGAAGCCCAAGCTATTCGAGTTTTACAATACAAGGGAGTGTATTGTTACGACCGTCAGCTGCTATTGGCTCGAAAGAAACTTCGCACGAGAAATATCCCGGTGGCTATATGGATGCGATGGGTCCAAGGTGTACCGGTATAAGGGCCATAACAATCACCATAGGGTGGGGGTTGTTCTCTTCCGTATCTATTGTGTAATAAGCCTAACTGGATTTTATCAGGTAAAGTGATTCACATTTTAGACCACAGCACGTTACGTAAAACGTTTTATTCAAAATGGAAGTTACATAATATTTAAATATATATAGTCGAATAGCGTGCGGCGATCGTGCAATGTTGTTTCATTTTCAATCCTTCGGGAATTTTTTTTTTTTTTTCAAAAAACGCAAATAGCTAATGTATTTGCGAACATTAAATCTGGCCTCGTTAAATAAACTTACATGTACCGGGCAATGTGTGTTCTAAATTATTGCAATTCCTTTAACTACTTTTTGGAAAAATGTACGTTTGTCTACTTTTATTCGACAGTCTACAGCAGCGCTTCTTAATATGTGCTCCGCGGAACCCAAGGGTTCCGTGGGAAAGTCAACAAACCCCGACAAACAAATATGTTCCTTAGAAGCTGTAGAAGTAAACTGAGAAAGGATTTTTCGAAAATCAATTCTTAAGAGGGTGAAATGGGATGTAAAAGTTTGTATGGAAAATTATATTCCTTGCGTGTATCAACTTGAAATTTGAAACATAAGTACCTTAGAAGGTGTAGAAGTGCACTGAGAAAGGATTTTTCGAAAATTCACTCTTAAGGGGGTGAAATGGGGTGTCAAAGTTTGTATGGGAAATGATATTCCTTGCGTGTATAAACTTGACACTTGAAATATATGGTCGTTAGAAGGTATAGAGGTGCATTAAAAAAAGGATATTTCGAAAATCAACTCTTACGGCGTTAAAATAGGGTGTAAAAGTTTGTATGGAAAACTTTCCTTGTGTGTATCAACTTGAAACTTGACATATTTTAGGACTTTTTAAAACCCTAATGCGGGGTCCTACTTCTAATAAAGTTTCTATGGGCCAAATTCTACGCAGGCAAGGCCGAGGGCGGAAGCTAGTAATTGATAAAACAGTAAAGCAGTTCCATTTCTCTCATTAATCTTTGTCTGAAATATCCTTTGTAATAAATGTTTTTACTCTAATTTTAAATTGCAGTATCTTTCATTTTTTATATTTTGGTATGGGGTTCCGTAAAATGAAAATGATTTATTGAGTGTTCCGTGGGCTTAAAAATTTAAGAACCGCTGGTCTACAGGACTGATGCTGTCTTTTTAGGAGGATGTGGCTACTTTTTCTTTAAAGGTATATGTACATACAAGCTTTTGCTCGCGACTTCGTCTGCGTGAACTTTAGGATTTCATACACAGAACAGATAAACAAAGAGACAAAAAAAGAAGAAATAATAAAAGAAGGTAGAGTGTCACATATTTCTCAGACATGATGGCAGATTGGCTGACTGACGTCAGAATTGATAATTAATAAAATAGTATAATAAAAGTGCTAACCTTCAACTCTAGTATCATACAACGTCATTGTTGTTCACAGAACTATACAGCTTTGCAATATAGTTCTGTAGACAACATTGTATGATTTATGGTCTTCGACAACGACATACAAGTTTTCGGCACTCGATACTCTTGACCAGCCCACATATAGTTAACCATGTGAGAAGCCAATCCTTTCTTAGTGCACCTCTACGCCCTTTAATAAACATACCTTCCGAATTTATTTGAGATAAAAGCAGAGAGTTCGCTTTTTCCAAATAAACTTCAACACCCCTGATTAGCGGTTGTTTAAAATAAATCCTAAAATATGCATTTTATTATTTGTTTTAAGAAATATTTATACCAAGTTTCAAGTTCGTAAATGCAAGGAATACAATTTCCCATACAAACGTTTACACCCCCTTTTACCCCCTTAGAAGTTGATTTTCAAAAAATCCTTTCTTAGTCCACCTCTACACATTCTAAGAATTTCTTCCAAAATTCATGTTTCTATCTTCAGCGGTTTATGCTGTACGTTGTCTATATGTCAGTCAGCCACAGAACTTTTATATGTATAGATGTATGAATGTATAAAAGAAGAAGATAATTTTGAGGATGATACTCGCGTGCAGATGTCCTAGAGTCCACGTTCCCAGAAACGAAACTAAACTTATGAAAATTACAGAAATAAACAATTTCAAGTTGATACATGCAAGGAATACAATTTTCCATGAGAACTCTCACACCCGATTTCACCCCCTTAAGAATTGATTTCCGAAAAATCCTTTTTTAGTGCACGACTATACCTTCTAAGGAACATATCTTCCAAATTTCATGTTTTTATCTTCAGCGGTTTAGCCTGTGCGTTGTCTATATGTCAGTCACGAAACTCTTTTATATGTATACAGTAGAGCGTCGATTATACGAACGTCAGTGATTCGAAACGTTAATTATCCGAATGGCGATTTGGTTTATCCGAAACATCAATTATGCGAATGGCAATTTGGGTTATCCAAAATATCAATTATCTAAGCAATAATTTTGTCCATTCGAATGCTCAGTTATTCAAACAATTACGCCTTATATATTACGGCAATGGAGTGGTACGAAATGCAGCCTGAATGTTGTTCAATACAACTTCTTATAAAACGATTGAGAGATTTGGCAGCAAAGAAACGAGCTTCCGTTGTGAAGCAGAAAAAAAACCCCGATTTTTTCAAAAATAATATATAAGTACTCAAAGATGTACGAATGTTGGGTATTTTTAAATAAATATTTAACTTCGTTCTATATCATTAAATGATACAATGGTTACTTGCAATTCACCAAAAATGTACTTGTATTATTAACATATTAACGTTTACTGTATTTTTAAATATATATATTTTATCACATGTTTTTTCGCCCACGGAATATTGCTTTCCGGTTATCCGAAAAGCGCCGGATCCCAATTGATTCGGATAATACTGTTCCGCCAGATTGTACTGTGCATGTTACAGATGAAACCGGGTTTCCTCTGTAACATACATATATTTTTTCCGAGATTAGAGATTATGGCCATGATTATTGATGAAAAAAATTCAACGGCAAAGGATATTAGATTTTACATGTATTCATAAAATGAGAATTTTTACATATTGAAGATTTTTATGTATATTTGAATTCGTTCTCAAAGAACAGCCAGTGAATCGGATGAGTAAACTAGAGAGAATAGAGACCTAACAACATTTCAGCGCCGGAGCTGGTATCACGAGCTAAAAGACGCCCACGAGATGGTAAACATTTCTAGGTCTTTGAGAGACTTTGTGAATCATGAAATGCGGCCCACAAAGTGTGAGCAGTGTCGATACCACGCGTGGGCTCGTTATATGCACTCTCCCAGTGCGTAACGCTCGCGAAAAGAGGCTCGAGGTGCTGTGCCGACCGTCGGTTTCGGTGCGTAGGAGCAACGAAATCGGACTTGCATAAAATCACAGGGCCGTATTCACAGTCGAGTCTTAAGGTCAAGTGTCACACCGACCGAGCGGCCATGAGTGCGAGAGAGATAGCTGACTTGCAGATTCCCAATGATTTCTGAAACGGTTGATTTTTGGGAAAAAAGAAAAGAAACACGTTCCGCTCTGTTGAACGACGAACAACCGCTTTCTCTTCTTTTGCCCGAAATATGATCCGTGTAGGAGAAAACTTGGCAGTAGGATTTTTACCGACTGGACTTGTGACACACGGCCTTAAGACCGTTCTCAAGATCGCCTCACGTAAGATCGTCTTAAACCGCTGGGACGGTCTTGAGACCTTATGTATTCACAGTTGGCAAGTAAGATCACCTTATGTAAGAATTTGGTCCCAAGCATTTGCTTATTTCATTTGAGATCACCTTAGCTGAGGCAATGCTTGAGACGATCTTATACGAGGTTCGGGTCTTTCCGGAATTATTCCGTTAGAACAGCCAATCAGTGAGCACATTTAGTTGTCTCGAATTCTCATGTCGTTTCTGCTCTACTGAAATTGCATAAGCCGTGCTCTAAATACAATGCTTGCGCAGTTTCCTTTATCTTCTTTGTTTACGCCGGTCATTTTGAATAAGTTTGAATATTGTGCGACAACTTGTTGATATTACCAGAAACAATGGCCACAAAATACAAAAATCGAAATTACAGTGCGACTGAAAAGCAATTATTTGTAAAAATTTTACAAAAATATGCTCGAACAGTGGAAAATAAAAAGAGTTCTGCGTCAAGTCTTCAAGACAAAGAAGAAGCGTGGGAAGCAATTGGTGAAGAGTACAACTCGTCATCGATTGTTACAGAGCAGGTAAGAAAATATCCCTGTTTATATATTTATGTTTAAATAGAATCAATGGGCAAAAAGCTCTAACGCTTTTAATTGAAAAAGATTAAGAAACAATTCGTAAAAACCATTGGTTTTGTTCTGCAGCCGGTATTAAAAACCTAATCTTCAATGTAATTTTTTTTAAAATCAATCTGATTAAAGTTTTTCAATGTTTTAGAGATCTGTGAAGCAGTTAAAAAAACTGTGGACAAATTTGAAGAATTCACAGTTTTTGTGAACTGTGAATTGACAAAAACGTGCAAACACAATAGTGCATTTTTCGCGAAATAATTCAAATAATCTTATAAATAATGTACTTATACACTGTACTTCGAATACTATTTCTGCCGAAAAATAATTTACACTATCGCAAAAAACTGAAACCGCACTAACCAATTTGTATCAAGAATTTATTTTGGAGCACGCTACTTTTTTTTCTTGAGATCGTCTCAAGTCTCGTAAAACGTCGACTTGAATAACATCGTCTGCTTTGCTCAAATAGTGAGCTTAAGAATCGTCTGGGAATTTAGTCCTACCTTCGGTAAGGTAGAAATTTAAGTTCTGCCTTAAGGTAACCTCAAGGCGCGTCTGTGAATCGAAATGCGATCTTAAGATCGCCTTAAGGCGGGCTTACATTTAAGACTCGACTGTGCATACGGCCCACAGTTATTCAGGTTTCACCGTTTCGATTTTCACTAGGGTACTGCAGCTAGTTGATACCCCAGTTGCTAGTGGCGCTGGCATCATTGTGTCAGTTTGCACACCAATGGGCCGTATTCACAGTCGAGTCTTAAATGTAAGTCCACCTTAAGGCGATCTTAAGATCGCATTTCGATTCACAGACGCGCCATGAGGTTACCTTAAGGCAGAACTTAAATCTCTACCTTACCGAAGGCAGAACTAATTCACAGACGATTCTTGAGCTCGTCTTAAGGCGATCTTACTACGTAAGATTCAGTCGATTCTGAGATGTTTTAAATGTCAACATGACCTCACTATTTGAGCAAAGCAGACGATTTTTTTCAAGTCGACGTTTTACGAGACTTGAGACGATCTCAAGAAAAAAAGTAGCGTGCTCCAAAATAAATTCTTGATAAAAATTGATTAGTGCGGTTTCAGTTTTTTGCGATAGTATGAATTATTTTTCGGCAGAAATAGTATTTGAAGTGACAGTGTATAAGTACATTATTTATAAGATTATTTGAATTATTTCGCGAAAAATGCACTATTGTGTTTGCACGTTTTCGTGAATTTTGATCCATAATGGATTTTCCCAACGATATTGACATTATAAACATTGATGGTATAGACGATTTCGTGATAGAGAACAACGTGCGCGTTCCCAGGCGATATGTGCGTGATGGTCACAACCCATTTGAGTGCTACAATGAAAAAGAATTCAAAAGGCGATACCGATTTAGCAAAGATATTCTCAAATTCGGAATACTGCCCCTGATTGAAGTCGGTTTAGCCAACCAAGTAACCGAGGATTACCTATTCCTCCAGTCTTTCAGCTGCTCGTGGCACTCCGATGTTATGCTACCGCAAGCTTTCAGATGAGTTGGAATTTATTCAATATATCTCATTTATGATCATCATCATGGTTATTACTCAAATTATAATTAATACAAATATTTAATGAACAGCTTCTTCTTGGTGGTAGTACACCAGTGTCTCAGCCGACAGTTTCGAGAATCGTTTTTCGAGTCAGCACACTATTGGCAAGTTTATTGCGAGAGCAGATAAAAATGCCAAATAACGCTGAAGCACGTTTAGAAAATCGACGACGGTTTCGAACGATCGGTTATGGGAATGGAGCAATTGGAATCCCTGGCGTCGATGGTGCTATCGATTGTACAGAAATTCGATTGGTTCATACGAGGTTTCACAATATAGATGAGGTATTCAGAAACAGGAAGGGATATTTCTCTTTGAATGTACAGGCAAGTATTTGTTATTTAATTTGTTAACGTTGCGATGTCTACAAATTACATTGAAGATTAGGTTTTTAATACCGGCTGCAGAACAAAAGCAATGTTTTTTACGAATTGTTTCTTAATCTTTTTCAATTAAAAGCGTTAGAGCTTTTTGCCTATTGATTATATTTAAATATAAATATATAAACAGGGATATTTTCCTACCTGCTCTGTAACAATCGATGACGAGTTGTACTCTTCACCAATTGCTTCCCACGCCTCTTCTTTGTCTTGAAGACTTGACGCAGAACTCTTCTTATTTTCCATTGTTCGAGCATATTTTTGTAACATTTTTACAAATAATTGCTTTTCAGTCGCGCTGTAATTTCGATTTTTGTATTTTGTGGCCATTTTTTCTGGCAATATCAACAAGTTGTCGCACAATATTCAAACTTATTCAAAATGACCGGCGTAAACAAAGAAGATAAAGGAAACTGCGCAAGCATTGTATTCAGAGCATGGCTTATGCAATTTCAGTAGAGCAGAAACGACATGAAAATTCGAGACAACTAAATGTGCTCATTGATTGGCTGTTCTAACGGAATAATTCCGGAAAGACCCAAACCTCGTATAAGATCGTCTCAAGCATTGCCTCAGCTAAGGTGAACTTAAATGAAATAAGCAAATGCTTGGGACCAAATTCTTACGTAAGGTGATCTTACTTCCCAACTGTGAATACATAAGGTCTCAAGACCGTCTCAGCGGTTTAAGACGATCTTACGTGAGGCGATCTTGAGAACGGTCTTAAGACTCGACTGTGAATACAGCCCCTGACACGGTTCACGGATTGCCCGTCATTGTTATTGCCGAATTGCGTCACATGCAGCGCTAGTAGTTGTCTGAAGTGATACTATATATGTTGCAGCGCAAGCAATATACTGAGTGCACAAACATGAGGATTTTTATTTCGCTAATTATAATTGTTAATTATTTACATGCTCAGTAATTATGGAATGGGAATTTATCGTGAGTTTGTTTGGGTTTGTTTATCACTCCAATTACGTTTCCATTAGGATCCAAATATTCGCGTTGCCAAAGAATTTCCTTGCTTCGAAAATGTTTTTCGCAAATTGCTGCTTCAGCTTTCACGGAGCCGCCCTTTCGCCTCATTGCACTTTTCCACAGTTTTTCACTGTCTACATTCTTTGGAATAGTAAAAAAGTGCACTTTTTCCGCGTTTGACGTATACCCTGAAGTATATACATCGTACGTGCCCGGTACGATGCACGTCACAGTTAACAGTTCACAATTCTCTCGGTGTACGTAATAAGTGAAAGTTGGAAAAAGAGATCACTCTTGAACCAGTAACTTAAAGATTTTTATTTACAGATACTCCAAATAAAACATACGCTCACAATTTTATCGTAAATAAATCGTGTTTACGAGTTTTGAGCGCTCATGCGTGAAGCAAGCCTTACAAGCAAGCGACTACAGCGCTACCAAGCGATCTATAGTGGAATTAAAAAACCCGGATAAAATGCGAAACATTTATCGCAATAGGAATAGTACCCAGCGTCAGAGGGCTGACTAGATGTAAGGAGTATAAACGCCTGCGGCGATCACGATCTCAAACCGTCCGTAAAACTGTGTACAGTAATAGTTACTGGTTCCGCCGCGTGCGTTGCTATTGCTTGAGCGAACCGAAGTGAACTGAGTGACAAGAACGACAAGACAATAGGAAAAAATCAAAACTGTAAGATCGATTTATCTGTACAGTGTATCATAATGTACGAATATGATGTGTGATAATTTGTAAATCTTTTGTCTGGATTTAAAATTCTTATGACTTTTCTTCTTTCTATAAATTTTGTTTGTTGCTGCTTCCGTAACGAAAAAAAAACACATTGACTTAATTTCTGTATTTCGTTACTATTCTCCAAAACAATCTATATCTATATAATAATTCTATCCATCTTTATAGAAATTTCCTTCACCAACTGGTTATACAATTAATTTGATCAATCTATTGCTCCATATGAAGTAGCAAAGTGTGCTTTTTGCATCTTGTACGGTACTGGTTTTACAATTAATTTGATCAAATAATCGGTCCATATTAAGTAGCAAAGGGTGCTTTCTGCATATCGTACGGCACTGGTTTGTTGCTGACTTTACTTCGGTTCGCTTGGGCAGCAGCGCCGCCCTTCTTGTCTAGACTTTTGCGAACATTCCGACGACACTGCGTTCGTACTCCTTACCTATAGTCTTCATGGCCCGTGCCCTGCGGCTATATATATGGCTCTCGATTCAACCCACCATGCCGACAACCTGTCCAGCAAGACTTATGAATTGCCGCTGCCAAAAGATTTCATCCTTCTAAAAGTGGTTTCCACACACTGAACTTATTGCTTTTATACTAACATGCTTTATAGCATCGTTCCATAATCTTTTAATGCTAGGATTGGAAGGTACAAGAAAAAACTGCATTTTGTCCGAATTCGAAGGGTACGCCGAGGTACAATACACGTCGGCATTGCGGAACGAGTATTCCCACCACGCAGTTCGCACTTTCAATGAAACAACATTCCCACCAAATAAAGCAAAAACGTAGAAACCATATATTAACCTTCAAATGTCGAAATGTATGCCTGGCGATCTTTGCGCCGCCGCAGAAGAATATTCTCACAAAACAACTAGCGCCTCGTACAGGTCGGAGGTTGATTTAAGAAATCCGGAAGAAACGCGATTCATTTTAAGGCAATGTGTCACACGTCCAGTCGGTAAAAATCCTACTGCCAAGTTTTCTCCTAGACGGAACATATTTCGGGCAAAAGAAGAGAAAGCGGTTGTTCTTCGTTCAACAGAGCGGAACGTGTTTCTTTTCTTTTTTCCCAAAAATCAACCGTTTCAGAAATCATTGGGAATCTGCAAATCAGCTATCTCTCTCGCACTCATGGCCGCTCGGTCGGTGTGACACTTCGCCTTAAGGACATGGTTCACACGTTCGGTCGGTAAAAATCCGGCCAAGGTTTCTCCTAGACGAAACACACATTCCGGGCAACCGAAGAGAAAGATGTTTGTCGCTCAACAAGAGCGGAAAATGTTTCTTTTTTTTTCCGAAATATCAACAATCTCGGAGAACACTGGGAACTGAAAATCAGCTATGTCTCTCGCAGTCATGGCCGCTCAGTCGATATAACACATGGCCTTAATGCATACTAGTGCGACGTGTCGCCCATCTGCCCAATACCTAATACTAATCCCATGGTGGTATTTACCACGTGAAATCGCCGCCAGTGGGAAAATTTATGCACCAGATTTTCAGGATTGTCGATAATATTTTCAGCTTCGTTGGTCCAATTTTACTAGTTCTATGTAAAAGAAAACTATAAATACCAATCTCCTCGTCGTTTTTTTCTAAAATCAATTGAAACAACGCTCAAATCGTTGTGTTTCCACTGTCGACAGTCTAACGGTCTTGAAATGTGCATGAATTCGGTGCATCAGTTAGTAATTCATAATTGATCAATTCATAATCGATTGACTGTCAGGCTCTTTCTGCAACAATATCGCATGTACACAATAAATTTTATCTCAGTTGATTGTATCGTTTAGTCGAAATTAGTGTTTGAAATTTCGAAGCGGTCGAAGCAGGCGATCGGTGGTCTTATGGGACACTGGACCAACAGACCAGTCAATAAGCACGAAAGTATGAACTTTTAGGTGCAAATACGCAAAATTGATATAAGAGTAATTGGATGACGCTGAAGCGAATGGCGATAATAATTTTGTGATCAACCCCCGAGAATTTGTTTAAAAACGTTAAAAAATGTTTAAAACCCGTTTAAGGCCTTAGGCCATTTTAGGATTTTCCAAAAATCGATTTTTTTTGTTAAAAATGTACCTTCGTACCAGTGGTGGATCTGGGGGGGGGCGGTGGGGGCGGTCCGCGCCGGGCCCCAGAAAAATAATTGGACTTGGGGGCCCCCAAATTTTAGAAAAAGAATTGTGTAAACAGCAAAAGAATATGCCGAATATTACAATTTTTTGGGGTCCCGTTCTGAATGTCTCAATGGCATTTTGTCAGAGTTATCATGAACCGTTTAAACTTGGCGGGCCCCCATCGGCTGATTCACTTTCATTTCTGCTTAATTTCGGTTAAAATTTTGATTAGTCTTTTGAAAATATATTGCTTGAGAATTAGACTAATTGTAAGTACGAGTACACATGACCGTGCAGTACCGCGCGGAGACGCGGTTGTCTTCGCCGTTCATTTTTCGACGATCTATGCGGCTGTCCGTCTCAAGCCGCGCGGATCAAATGAACAGGCAGATATAGGCCTGCAGATCTTGAACCGCACGGTGCCGCGCGGTCATGGAGACGCTAACATTGTTTTGTTTGTATCTCGTACCGCGCGCGACTCGAAGTGAAAAATCGTACTTTGTTGGCTTTAGCTGCAGCCGTTCGTAGGAACGAACGATTATCTTCAGTGTGATTATTCAGATACATTGAGATTTTGATTCTGAAATCCATATCCAAAACTTCCGGGTAAGTCGCATTTTGTGTCTGCGTTGAACACATAACAAGTTCTAGTTCCGAGTTACAATCAATATTTCATTGTATCTAATTATGATTTTTAATTGAATCGGTGATTTATAAAACCCCACATGTTACACAGATCAAATTTTTAGGAGGCAATAAAAACTGCTTATCAATTAATGCAGTGATTACTTAGTATATTTAGAAAATATAGAGCATAACAAGGTATATAAAGGTATATTACCTACATAATTTAAAATGGTTTTAAATAGTATGAATTCAAGATAAAGTTGCATCACATATGAGGTTTTCGAAAAAAAAAAACACACTTTTGGTGAAGAAAAACGTGTTTCTAATTAATATGAAAGTAAAATAAACTTTAAACTTTTTTTTTGTCAAAGGGTTAATTAAGTGTTTACTTCTGTTTTACCCTCCGTGGTGATCAGACGTGCTCTATTTGTTTATGTTCTTATTTTTCGATGACTTTGGCATTTGTATTCCGGAACCTGTGATCTTGCTTATACGACGACTTCGGCTAAGTGTTTACGGACTAAACTCATCACGTGCAGTTAGTGAACTTTTTGGTGTTTTTGTGCAGATCATTTTCCGGTTAGTTACTTGATCATTTTTTTTTATTTAGTTAATATTATAATTAAATCGTATGATGTAATGTTACATTTTCACCCAAAGGATACCAAACGGAACCCTATTACTAGGATTTCGCCGTCTGTCTGTCACAGGCCCCGTACCTTTTTAACTGTAATAGGGAGTCAGCTGAAAATTACACACAATATGTGTTACTATGGCCGCTATTACGACAAATAATAAAGTCCAAGAACTAGTGGTGTTTTTGAAATAATTGTGAATTTCGAAACGCTTTTTTCACCTTTAGATGAGCGTTTTTTGCATGAATCGATAGGTCGATGTCTATAAATTATGATACCGGTGCTAACTGAAACATTTCTATTCTTTTACGGATCTTCCTGACTATAGGAGTTAGTATCGCAACTTGCGAAAGAAGTTTCTCCAAATTGAAACTTATGAAGACCTACCTTCGATCGACGATGGGGCAAATGAGGCTCTCAAGCCTTTCTATATTGTCAATAGAACGCGAGGTCACGGACGCCATTGATTTCGACGAAATCATCTCGACTTTACTGCAAGAAAAGCGCGTAAAATCTGTGTCTAATTGTAAGCTAGACCTATAACCAACAATTATACTTGTTCTTGTCATTTGCTTTATTACCAATATGCGAATAAAATATGTACGTAAATTGGGTCTAATTTTTAGCTCGCCAGAAAAATATTTAACGTCATTTTTCAGGGGTCCATTTTTCCCGGACCGCCCCGGGCATACCATACCCTAGATCCGCCACTGCTTGGTACCTATAAAATTATATGCTAAAAGATTATAGGTGTGAAAAATCTCTAAGTACTCGATTTTCGAATTCTAGCGCAACCCCTCTTGATTCATGTCGTGACTTTCTACTAACTTTCAACGCGTTTATCTCAAATCTACATTTTTCAAGTCGGCCGTATTCATAACTCAAATAATTTTCAAGCGATTCACTCGAAATTTTAACTGTATATTTAGAATTACATTTTCTGAGGCATAACGGAGGATTTTTTAAATTATATTCCATAGTTCCTTTTTTATAAACAATTTGCTGACGATTTTCTCATGGCATTTTATACTTTTTGTTTTAAAAATGCGCCATTTCAACAAAAAACAATGTATCAAAAAAAATCCTACGTACTTCTATAGCTATTCTTATATATAATCGAAAAAACTTTAGTGTCTCATCATAACTCAAAAATTATAGGAGCTGTTGATCCGGCTGTTGACCTTCCAGAAATAAAGGCGTCATCAGAAAAATGCTGCACGGTCCCCATTTTGACATATATGGCTGTGAAAAAATAATTTTGTATAGTCAATTACGTGTTTAATAAAACTCCTATTTTGTAATTCTGATTTATTTTATGGTTTCGCTGAAAAAAATCACAAAATATGTCCTTTTTTACCTCTAGAGGGGCCTAAGGCCTTAATTCGGAACCTAATAATTTTATCGTAAAATATGTCAAACAAAAGTTGTTCGGCACATAAACGTACGTAAAAAAAAGTGTCGAACGTACATTTTCGTATCTTCAAAAATAAGGGAGGAAAAAAACGAAAAACCATTTAATTTGGAAGCAAAAACCTCGAAGTTTAAAAAAATAAAAAAATATCAAATTCGTATATATCTCGGGTTTTTTTTTTGTTACATATTGCTTTAGGAAGAGTTAATCTAACTTTCTAGACATTCTTTATATTTTTATTTATTGTATAAGTATCGAAAAATGACGAACATTGACGAATTACTGGCTGAGGATCACTGTCAGAAAGAGACGCAGTATATGGCTAAGCCGTTCGCACTCATAGGCGAGATTCTTTCTATCGTTCCGTGCATGCGTCGTAAGGCATATGTTGCGTCCCATACATTCCCAGTGGTGCTTTGGCTGCAAAGCGATTGTGTCTTGCAAATGAATTTTCATTTGTCTCTTCCCCCTTATTTTTAAAGATACGAAGATGAACGTTCAATACTATTTTACGTACTTTTATGTCCCAAACAACTTTCGTTTGACATATTTTACGATAAAATTGTTAGGTCCCGAATTAAACGGGTTTTAAACATTTTTAAACGTTTTCAAACAATTCCTTGGGGGTTGGTTGTAAAATTATTATCGCCAATCGATTTAGCGTCATCCAATTACCCTTATATCAATTTTGCGTATTTGCACCTAAAAAGTTCTTCCCTTCGAAATTTTTCCGGGCCTACAATCAGAACCACGCTTAGCGCCGTAAAGTTGGGTTAACTCGGTTAACCGAGAGTTGTGGAACCGGGTCTCAGACAGAAGTCCAGTCATAAAAAGTGCCGCCTCAAGAGGGCCGCTCATTGGCGCCCAATTGGAATTATTTTTCGGCATACTTTATTTAAGACACACTCGTGAATGCGCGGACACACATTCTAAGTCGTCATTTTTAGAAGTTTTCAAACCTAAACCCATTGCCGTGTACACCTTGAAAGAAAAATTGACGAATACAAAAATTCCTCTATAAGGAAGGAAAAAGCACCGAACTTATACCGTACACATTTTTTTTTTACTTATTATTCGTTGTACACTGAGTTGTTCAAACTATTTCGTAATAACTATTTTCCATTGGCATTATTCATAGCCACTTACGATTTCAATATGGCTGAATCCTTTTGACTTACTGTAAAATCACGAAATACTAGAAATCTAAGTTAAAATTTTAACTAAACAAATGGATAAAAAATTACGTTATCAAATAATTTCACCAAACATGGTGAAATTATTTGATTCAGTGAAATATTCTTATTTTACCTGTTCTGCTCTACTTCTCCTTTATTTCGGGAATTCGCTAACTTCAATCGTATGCACATTTTGTAAACTGTCTTTCAATCAAAAGACAGAAAACTCACGTTCGTTTATCTCTGGTAAAACGGTGGTATGAGAAATTTGGATCTTTCCGTTCAACACTAGTACATAATGATCTGACTATAAACACCAGTCGGCGCGTTTAAAACGCTGGGAATACTGTCAGGATAGGTTTGTGCGGCGAAAAAGAAAAAGCGCGACGAGCTAGAGAGAGATTACATTATTACCCCAACGTACTATGACGGACGGACCTAGAGCCTGTTACTACGGCTTCAATTGAAAGAGACACGAAGTTAGAGAGAAATCGCCGCATTACCCCAGATTACTATGGTCACAAGCAAATGAGACGAAGCTTCAGAGAATGAGAGAGATAGAGATAGATGTATAGATAGATGTATTTATTAGTGCACTAGGACTAATCAGCGTCCTAGTGCACACAATCGTCATATTCACACATCATACAGAAGAAAATACAAACAAATTAAGAAAAGACTTGATACAAAAACAAAAGACTCTACATAATACAAGAAAACGATATAAAAATAATAATAATCATAATTGCCGATGCACGAATTGAAAAAAATATACGCAATGTAATAAGATAAAAGAGAAAGAGAAAGAGAGAGACCACAGTTACCCAATAGAATTCTTCTTACATTAGCCCTTCTTTCATTCTGCAAATTATTTGTTGAAATATATCAAGCGCTTGGTGTTAATATGGATTTTTATTTCCAACAAAAATAATTAAGGTAATAGTCTCGCCACAGTCACGGTGAAAAGTTTATTCTCCACTCAATCGATGGAAGCTTCGAAATATTGCGAACTATATTTTTAATGTAGGTTGTACATGTTATCGTGATGTAAAAACTTATAACGTAATTATGAAAACGCCTAATATAATGTTCACAGTTCCAAAAATAACAACGTTCCCGCCATCACGTAACCCTCACTTTTGTATCGGACTATCCATTCCGATATGCACACACTACTGTAATCTAGCGAGCGCGGAGATCGTGGCAACGTCGCAAGCCCGGCGAATTTTTGTCGTGATATTTGGCGCTAGTGTCGCTACGCATTGCTTAATTAAAATCGTTATATCTCTGAAACTAGACGATCAACATTAATTATTTTTTTGACACAATTCATCATATGTTTAAACTGTAGAAAAGTTTCGAAGTTATTGCGGGAATTGTAAAATTTTCCACTGTTCCCTGAAAGAACACGTGTAAAACCGTGCAATCTTTGATTGCCAATATCTCGAATACACAACGGTGAATCCTTTTGAATTTATGCAGGTAATCACTTCATAATGTCCTGAATGGGTCCTTAAAATAAAATAAAAAATCTATAGAAAAACGCCTTGACGAGATTACTACCTTAATTCAATCCCTCAAGATCAACAAGACAATAATCAAATTGTTGCAATGTTGTATCATTAAACGATCTAGTTTAGAAGCTTACTCATGAATCATAAATCATTTATCCAAGGACAGGGATTGTATCACGTGATTGATTCATTAACAGTCATATATATCTTTAATTGATATTTCATGTACATTTCAGGCAACTCATATTTGGTGCGGTATACCTTATGAAGATGTTCTTCATGCAAAATGGATCCCCTCACCGTTGAATGCATGTAACAAACTGGAACAAGTTGAGAGATCACGTTATTTCATTCATTAAAAAAAAATCGTATACCTATGATAATATCTAGTCTAATGTCTAACGAATAAACTACACAATATCCATTTATGGCTTTCTATATTTTTCCCTATGTTCCAACGTATACCCTTGCCGCTTTTTACGTATTACCCTTCCCAATTTAACCATTTGCTATCACTCCCTACTCGCACTTGGCTAATCTAATGTAACTTCCGTTGCGCCCACAGACGTCTTAAACTACGTTATACCGCATTTGCCGAGGATACGGGGAAACTGTGAAAAACGCGTATCGATATAGACGGCTGATTCTCTGTTGCACAGACTTTTACTCAAGTATGGGGCCGGGTTGAAATTCCCAATTTGGAATGCTCCGACGGTTTAATTGTAATGTTTAAAAACTACAAGTTTCGTAAAGATCATGCCAGCGAAATTCTACACAGTTGACTGTAAATGATGTAGAACGGTACGAGTAGCGATAGAAAAAGGATACAAATATGATTTCTTATATGAGATAATTTTCAGAAATAGTAGGAAGAAGATCAACGCTTTATTTGAACGACCAGTAATACGACATACAAAAGTCCGAATATGTAATATTAAACAAGCCACAAAATTCCGAATTTTTTATTATAGAAAACGAGCTATATCACAAAGTTTAAATATAATAAAAGCTAATAAGAGATTCGTCAGGTTCACGAAAGTTTTGGACTTCAGCAATCATAGCTTCGAATATCCAGTTTGCGAAAACTGAAGTTTAGATAGTGTAAGATTCCAATAAAGAACGTTCAGAACGTTCACAATGCCGAAAACTCACACATAAAGCAGATAGCAAGTTAGCCTAACGCATTTAGAATTCTTGAAATAATTCGTCGATTTATTGAAAATAATTCTCATTTATGCTATATCAACTTTACGTAAAATTTTGAAACTTTTGAAACTTCCATAGCCGATTATTTTGACGGTGTTCCGATTTTCGGGGTAATATTCTTTCGGAGTTTTGATCTTTCGTGATAGAATTTTTTCAGATTTTTTATCATCCTTTACGTTTTATTGTCAACATATAATGTAAGAATGTTTAGCTATCGATGATTCTTATCGATATTCTTATTTTCGGAATTTTTCCCTGTACAAACCATTTTTCGGAACTGTGGACTCTCAAATTATGGAAAGTTGATACTTTTTTTATGTGCAGTGTTTTCATGGCGACGCTTTATCATTTGGTCCTATGATTATTGTCATTTAATTCCTTAGTGTACTGTTATTTTCGGTTATATGATAATTGTGTTTACAAAATTTTGGAATAATAAACGTCCAGAAGTTTTGAGTACAGGCTAATAAATTCGGACTTTTGAACGTTCTGATCATTCAAAGTTCGGAATTTCAGCCCGGCCCCTCAAGTATCTACACCAAGGTATCAGAAGTATCGGCCTTCCGCTCATTGGTTGATGCGCTAGTCGGTGCGCGACTAAGCGACCACCGCTTCGAATATTGGCCATGCACAACGCTGCTTAACTCGAACTACGGCCCGAGCCGAACCTCGACCGCACATCTACCAGAGTCGGTCATGTATGTCTTTCTATTGAAAATTCGAAACGACGTTAAATATTCCTTTATATTAAAAAATGGTAAGCAATCTAACATCCGATAGCCAGCCCTATTCTCATTCAGAAATCCATTTCTTCAATATTTATATCAAGGGAAGCAAAAGACTCACATTATTATAATTTTTATTATAAATAATCAAAGGTATTTTTATTGCCTCTATTATCTGCCAAGCCCAATTGCAGATCAGGATATCTTCTCCTAAAAACGATTTCTATAACTTGGTTATTTACGTTCCGGGGGATGCCGGTTTTTGTTGGGTACTAAATTTTTTTTTCCAACCTACTACGAACAAAATTGATTTTATAATTCACCACATATCGAAATGTTCAAAAATCATTTAAAAAAAAACGTTCTGTGATACTCGAGTGCAAAGTTCACAGAGGTAATTATAATCCTCTTACCGTATGAAATCGTCCATGTCCATTGTTCGAGCACGCTGGTTTTCGGCACCGATTTTTTGTAAAATGTTGTTGATTGTTGTTTTCATGTTAAAATCTTCGGGAATTGCCTGAAATAATAAAATACTTTAAGACAACTCGGATTATCGCTTCAATCCGACTTACATAAATCGCATAGAAAATACTTACCGTATTCTGCAAACTACAGTGGAGCTTGTAATTTTTTTCCAACATTGATAAAACGGTCGTGTGTTTAAACACTGCAGCCAGCGTTCTATTTTTTCTCATAAAAACGATTCTCGTTAATCCGTCCCATTCCTGATAATTAACTGGGATTGGTGGATTTCGCGGTTCTATCCTTACAACGGACGATTCGACTTTTGGTGGTGGTCGGAAGTTGTTTTTTCCTACTTTCATCAATATATCCACGGCGGCCAATAACTGTATGTTAATACTCAATCGACAATAACTCTTGTCACCAGGTTTGGCAACCAGCCGGTCTGCGAATTCCTTCTGAAACATGAGCACCGCACATCTGCAGAAAGAATACAGTGTATTACACATTGCGATGATGATACATTCGTAGAAACGAAAAAAAAAAGAATTAAATAAAAATCGACTATAGCGAATGCTGTTGGCAGGGAAATTTTGAAATAAAATAGCAGCTACATATTTAAGAGATAGAATGTCTTTCAAATATCTTTTTACCATTCCTATTTAGATTTTTTGATGGAACTTTAGCGGCATAGCTCGAAAACTCGTTTTTAAATTGGTTCTCTCGAGCCAATTTCCGAAATAAAATGTTTCGTAAAAATTATTGCTTTGTTACGAAAAGTGGTAACATTTGTTATTCGACATGACTTTTAATAAAATAGCCGAAGATGTCGGAAATTCCACAAGCACAATGAAAAAAAATGATATTGAAGTTTGCATCGTTGGAACGCAAAGCAACAAAAGTTTCGTAGCCCATTTTTTTGGCACATTTAGCCCTCGAAGATCACTCAAACATTTTTCAGCATCCTTATTAGAGATGTTCAGCCTAAATATGTACGAAAATATACAGAATGATAATGCAAATAAGGAAATAAATAAAAAAGTATTTTCGTTGCATCACAACGATGCAAACTTCAACATCATTGAAAAAGACATCGTGACACAAGTTTGAGTACGTCAAACTATAAACACAAATTAAAAGGATTTGTCGTGACAAATTTCCGAATTGGATAGAAATATGACTAGTGCACAGCAGTGGGTTATCGGACCGTGCATGGCTTTAACAATATTGGCCTGTGCCTTCGATTACTTGAATTAGTAATTGCTTACAAGCAATTAAATTTGGCCATTGGCAGAAACCTGTTAATATCGAATTTTTATTATTCTTATTGATATTACGGTGAGCCGTACGAGTGTATTACGATGTTGTTACGACGGATTCTAACACAACGGAAAATCAATTTAAAAAAATGTATATGTATCTTATATATAGCCATCACGTTCGCACTGAGTGGATTACGCCTAGCTCGTGGCCGGAAAAGAAGGAGTTTTCGCGTTTTTTTTCTGGCAAAACGTGTGCACGTTTGCAAAATTTCTATTTTTCGCTTCAACAGCTTTTTTTCGCTACAACTTTTTTTCGCTTTGGTTTTAGATATCATTTGAGATTTTTGTATTGAAAAATATTTATAAATATGGTAGATACAATGGCTTGTGCAGACCGCTATTTAAAAAACATCCTTCGCGGTGACCACTGCTGCTCGGAAACAAATAATTCGAAATGAAAAAATCAAACGGATTTAGTTTTTGCATGAAATTATCTAGTGCTTGGACGAAAGATTTAATAAAATATTGATTTTTGTAAATATGGTCGCAGTCCAAAGTGGAACGATCGATTTTCGGTGAAAAAAAAAATTATATTTTTGTTAATAAAATAAAACTTTTTCACACAGAGACTCATCTGTTGCCTAGTTACATTCGAGACAACCAGAGGCAAGATTATCAAAAAGTTTTCGTTTTTTTTTTCACACCTGAATAGCGGCCTATGTAGAAGCAGTTTGAAGACCAAAGGCGATGAAATTTGATATGGAACATTGGCAACGCAAAGGTCGAAGAATGGTAGTTCGGTTTTAAGGACATCGCCAACCATGATCGTTAGTTTCGCCTGTAACGCCGTTCCCTGTACACGTTTTTGAAGTTCGGCTACCATTCTTGGATCCACTTCGCAAGCAACTACTTTCTTACATTTTTCCAACATCTTTACAGTCATGTTTCCTGTACCAGGACCTATCTCAAGTACGACGTCGGTTGGCCTTAGTGCTGCTTTTTCGACCATGCTTTGAATGATCATCGGATTTTTCAATATGTGTTGGCCAAAGTCCTTGGAAAATAGAATACCTAGATAATAAAAATTGTTTCCATTAATATGAATTAGAAACAAGTGCAGGGATTTTAACGATCGAATTATATTAATGTCAAAGCACGAAGATGATAATACCACAAATACGCAAAGCCTGCTAATATATCAATGACGATTTAAAAGAAAATGATGAAAATAAAGGTTTGGAAAAAACATTTAACTTCATTGTGAAATGCACCCATTTTTTGTTCTGTGCCACTAAAATTCAATCTAATATTAATTCTAATAATAATACGACAATTAGAACTGTTCAATAGCATTTATAATACAGTAATACCCCGACTTACGGCACTTCAACTTACGTTACCTCGACTTATGCAGTTACAGTATTTTTGTTTGGCAAAAATTCTGCCCGCTAAACTGGTGTTTTTGTTAGTCCTTGGTCCCAATTAAACAAAATTTATGTCTTTATTTGCAAAGTGTTACTTAAAAGTTGTATGGCTTAAACAATTTTCGTCCTTCCAACCTATCATGTTACTTCCGAGTATTGCTGTATTAACAGCAGTACAATCTGGGCTTGTGACGTTTCGTCACTATTTGCCTAAATTGAATTAGTGATTGCAATCATTTTAGCATTGAAAATGCTTTTAAAGATGTATATAGGGGGTCTGATTTAGTGAGATGTCACACGAAACTAATGCTACTCCCACTCCCCTGCCACTGTGTTGTAGCCGGGTAGGGGAGCTGCGACATGCTAAATGCCTGTGATTTGTTGAAAACTGCTGCATTACATGTAAAGGCATTTGTTACAAGTTGTAAGTTTCAATTTTGGGGTTTGTCGGAGTTTGTCGGGGTATGTTGGGGTTTGTCGAAGTTTGTTGAGGTTTGTCAAGGTTTGTCGAGGTTCGTTGAGGTTTGTCGGAGTTTATCCGAGTTCGTTGAGGTTTGTTGGCATTTGTCAAGTTTCGTCAGGGTTGATCGGGGTTTGTCAGGGTTTGTTTGGGATGGATGGTTGGATGAATGGATGAATGCACGGACGGACAGACGGACGGATGGATTGTGAGAAGGGAGTGAGAGAGTAAGAATGTGAGAAGAGAGTGAAAGACTGAGAATGTGAGAAGAGAGTCAGAGAGTTAGAGAGTGAGAGAGAGAGAGCAACTCATATTATTTGCATGTACGGGAGAGTGGGGCACAATATGTCACAGGGCACTGTGAGCCACATGCAGTTTATCGGAGGTTAGTAGCTCGTAAATTCCGAAATTTTATGTGTTGGACCGCGATTTATATTGGGAAATTTTATGTGTTGGAAAACGATTTAAATTCGTTAGAAAAAAAGTGACACACTGTGTCCCACCTTCCCCTACATTTTTTGATCATCCGAAAAGTGTGATTATATTTTCAATGCCATGGAATAGTTGCACTTCGTGTAACAACTATTCCATGCCCTACAAAGAAACTTGCACCCTCTGCAAATGCGGTATATTGTAGCTTAAGGAGTTGCGATACCGTTCCTTGGCTGAAAGAGTGGGAATGAAAGTACAAGTTTTCGGCAGGCTGCCAAATGTTTGCGAATAAAATTTCATAAAGTATGATTGTGTAATTTCTAACTCATAGAATTGTTGAAAAACATTTCTAAGCCGCGAAATAAATAGTTATCATTTTTGCAATTAAATATAAATATGCAACTTTATTCAAGAAAAAATAATCGATAGACTTGGCAATAGTGACAGTTTCTGCCATTGGTGCGACTGGTTATCGCTAAAGCGTCGTGGGTTCGAGGTTATTTATGTGGTGAAAAACGTTCAATGTAGCACATTTTATAACAAGCTTTTGATTCAGCAAAGTCGAGAAAACGTTAAAAATGTCAATTAGACGAATAAATACATTTTATTATACAGTTCAAATGCTATAATACTATGTAGATTGTAGACATCTGCCAATTTTAAAATACCTGCCAGGTAATGCTTGATTGTGAGTGGCTCACTCCACAGAGCTAGTTAACGCAGTATTGCTACGTTTAACATACAAGTTTTGTTAATGTTCGAGAACAAACTATCCGAGCTCAAAATTCATATCTTTTGCGAGTATTATTAATGAACGACTAATAACACTGTAATCATAGTGCGCTTAGTTTTAAAATCTGAATCTCAGTATTATTTTTGTCCCTCCAGCCTTATAAATGGCGTTTACGCTGTGTCATGTGTACAATAGAATTTCGAGTATCCGAATCAATTGGGACTAGGTGCTTTTTGGATATTCGATAATTCGGATAACCGAACAGCAATGTTTCGTGAGTGAGAAAAACATTGATTCTTTCAGTATGATAAAATATATATATTGAAAAATGCAATGAACATTAATATGTTGATAATTCAAGTACATTTTTGGTGAATTGCAAATAACCATTGTATCATTTAATGATATCAAATGAAGTTAAATATGTATTTAAAAATAATCAACATTCGTACATCTTTGAGTTCTTATCTATTTATTTTTGAAAAAGTCGACGATTTTCTTCTGCTTCACAACGGAAGCTCGTTTCTTTGCTGCCAAATCTCCCAATCGTTTTAAAAGAAGAATTTGCATTGAAGAACATTCAGATTGACTGAATCTCAGTATCTGAATAACTGAGCATTCGGATGAACAAAATTATTGTTTAGATAATTGATATTTTGGATAACCCAAATCGCCATTTGAATAATTGATGTTTCGGATAAACCAAATCGCCATTCGGATAATTGACGTTTCGGATAACTGATGTTCGGATAATCAACGCTCTACGGTGTCACCAAATAGATAAAAATTCAACTTGAACATTAAAAATGTCCGAAACTATGTTGTAAAACTGATTGATTTTTGGACAGTTAATGCGTTCTAAATTAATCTCTCGGTGATATGAATTTCAAAATAGTCTACAAGCATTTCCATTTAAAAAAACAGAGAAATCCTTTTGACGACGAACAAGATAACAAATAATTGAATGTGCCAAATTCTTCATATTGCCAAAAAGATAATATTCGACTGTAACATTTAACTGCTTTGCATTTTCATTCGATGAATTTATTGTTTCATTCGCTATGATCAGTTTGAATTTAGTATTCTATCGACCGACTTGGAAATGCATTATTTCTTGGTATTGAGTTCACAATCATGATAGCAGTTTTGATTCTCGTATTTTGTTATTGAAAATGTTGATTTCTCAAATATTTTGAAAGACAGAAGGAATGCTCTCACGAAACTTGTGCAGGAAATATTTTCCGATCGTTACATTGCGTTTGGCGTGAATTTATTTAGTGCGAAAAATCTCATTTTCGTTCTGAGAAAATTTAGGATAAATGATAGCCTCTTCCTGATCAATCAAGTCGAGTTCAAATTTGAAGTAGCTGATAATTACTGACAGGTTATCCTTTTGTGCATATACTTCTGAGTCTTTTTATTGTAAGCAACCGTATTTATTAATGAAGACACAAACCTTGTTTGGCAATTTCGGTATGAATGCGGGTTTTCTTTGCCGATCGTATTTTCGGCATTTTTGTGAATTTTTAATTATTTTGTATTATCGAACGTTTGATTATTTGATTTCGGCTTTACACGGTTCGTGAAAAACAATAATGGTAGACGAGGTTAAACGTTACACATATTACACGAGGGTAAGAAAGCAGACGTTCCCTTCAAACGAGAAGTCTTGCCTTCACGGTAAAAAAGCGTCGAAGCGTACGTCATCGAATTCAGACATATATAGAAGTGTAGTCCATAAGGATATTATGTGCCGACTTCATTGGTGGCATGCCCCCAGCGTTAGTTCTCCATTAGCGGCGCTGACGGCAGTTTTCGTTCTCGCTCTCGCTTCCTCTCGTAGGCTTAACAGCTGGGGACATAACGGCGTCCTGCTTACTCTTATAGATGTTATGCGCTGGGGGCATCATTGTGTTCTGCTTCCTCTTATAGGTATTATGCGCTGGGAACACGTGCGGTCGTTCTCGCTGGGGACACGCTCGCTCTCTCTTGCACCTTCTCGTTTCGCTAGCGCTCTCTCTTTGTTCCACTACCGCACAGTTCCATAAGACCCCTCTTTTCGCTCTTGCGACGAGTATCCGCTGAGTTCGAGTTTGTTGTGTCAGGCTGCCGGGCTCTTTAACTTTTTGGTTTTTAAATAAGTTTTGAAAATGCCAACTAACGATTTGTGTTATTTCATCGTTTTCCAGAACACGATGACACGTAAGTCTTTTTTTGTTATTAGGCGAAATAATGAAACATAGTATGATGTACGGTGAATTCTCGGATCACAAATGGCAAAATCGCTTGATGAAGCTAAATAAACTTCCGTTTGCACCAAAATGTTTTAAGCTATTTATATAAATTATTTTTCTGAAAAAAAAAATCAAGCAAGTCGGTTTTGATCCAAGGCTCTTAGCTCAATCGTGTTTTCGCTCCGCAATGCGTAAGAGAGAGATAGGTGTCTCATTCCGGCCCCCCCCCCCCCCCGCCGTGACATCTGTTCACTCGTCACGCTGCCACGCGGCAGTTTGGGTCGCAGAATACTTGTCTTCAGGCAGCCTGTAAGAACTGTCCTATGTACGTCTGAATTCGTTGCGTACGTCAGCGTGCATCTTGCTCTGTTAGGCTGGTTCTACAATAAGTCGCTTGTCGGCGTCGGATGTCGCGCGCATGCGCTCCTGCGATGTCGGTTGGTGTAAAGTTGGCGTAAACATCGCAGAAGCGCATGAGCGCGATATCCGACGCCGACAAGCGACTTATTGTAGAACCAGCCTTAGACCCCTCCACACTACTCGCGAAGTTAATCGAAGTTGGGCGAGGACGAGAGTGTAGAGAGGCACTTCGTGCGAGCACGAGTTCTCGCGAAGTTAAGCGACGGAGTTCTCGCGAAGTTGAGCGAGTAGTGTGGTGACGCTCCTCGTAATCGGCTAGTTCGGCGAGTACTTCGGCGAGGAACTTCGAACAAGTAATGTAGAGGGGCCTTTACTGTCGCGTAAAAGTTGCGGAGAAGTTGTAATAAGGTTCGTAGTGGTCCGTAGATTGGTAGCATTGCGCAAGATTTTCGCTGTGAGTATCAGAGCTAAGAAGTCCAAACTCGGCAGTTCCACGCGTTCCAAAATTGTGACAACTAAAGGAGGCGCTGTCATCTGGCAAAGCCAGTATGCTGTGTATGTACGTATGGGTGCTTTCACGGTCTTACATACAGGATTGCAACGAAGGTGGTGGGGGTGGTACGCTTAATGTCGGCAATAAGTTTTGGCTTATAGCCACAAGAGCGGCGCTGCGAACTTGTCATAGCGGCTAGGAGCGCATGCGTCGAAATTGTAAACTTTCTTATCATAGACATGTAAATGTAGGAACGTTTCCAACAAAAAAAAATACTGAAATGCGAAAATAAATATACACTTTTCGTATGTTGCATTGTACAGGATTCTATTGTTGAAGGATATTTTTTTTAAATTGAACTGCAGTTTTCTTTACCCTAACGCATCATCGACTCAAGCAGCCCTGATAAGTATATATCATTTATTTTCCTTATTTGCCAAGAGGTACATTTAGCTGAATTAGTCAATGCTGGATTCGAGTGGTGAAGGTAGCGCGCTCAAAACCCACCTTCAGCGGTTTATTTTTTTTATTGCGGGTATGAAATTTTTTTTAAAGGATAAATATGTGATTAATTAATAAATCAAATTATTTTCATAATTTTAATTAATTTTTGAAAAATATATTTGCGGACACCATCAATTTTTTATTCCCGAGTACGGGGAGAAGTGGGGAATCAGTTTTGTTTAGTTAAATTATTTTCAGCATTTATATTCAATGAATTTTTGTAAAGTAATTGCAGGCGTGAATAAATTTTTTTACCAGAAAATGAAATAGTATGTGAACAATTAATTTTTATCAATTATCAAATAAAATTTCATAATGGCTAATACTTTTGTTATTTCTCATAATCGTCTCATTTAATTATTATTAATGTGATTTTGTATCATTCTTAATTTATTTCCAAACTTTTGTCAGTTATCTGAATATTATAGACATTTTTCTATAACCTACCTCTTTCGATGATTCCACTTTTGAAGGCTGTAAGTATGGCATTTCGACGGTCCAACTAAGACATTGTGTTTTTTTTCGAATAGTCAATGCTGAAAAGAGGGAAAAGAAAGGCAAAAGGTAGACTGTTTAGATCAATAACTTTTTTCTTTTTATTATTAATTCACACTTAGTTATATTGCCAACCGGTTGTTCTTTTTATTGATTCGTCAACTTGGACAGTTTTTTTTACAACGAATTTTTTCGTAACTTTCAAATTTTCTTGGTGAGCATTTTGTCTCATTCGTAGTCGAATGTAATAAATAATCGAATACGATAATATATCCGAGGCGTGTGAGGAGCAAGGAAATTTAAACTTATATGAAGTGAAAACTTCGTTAAGAGTACAGTCGAAAACATCGGCCCGTGACGCATTTTTTTTAGCGAAACAAGCCTCTACGTGAGAAATTAAACGGAAAAAATGCCAATTAGCATGGATCAATCCCCCTCTCGATTCCAGGTCGACCAATTGCGACACTAAAGACGTGGAAGAATCAGATCTAATCGCTTTCTAGCATATCATGCAGTTCTTGTACATTTTCAACACCTGCTTGCACAGGTAACCTGTAGAATTCGTAGAAATATGTTAAAAAACCACATCAAAAGATAAAGTAGCATCCCAACGAGATCAACGGCTGTTCAACAATATTTACAAGTAGAAATAATGCATGCAATTGCGGTTCATATCAAAGCGATACGAGAAGCAAAGTTAGTATACTACAGATATCTACAGAGGGTTAATAGCGTTTTTACGGATTAAATCTTAAAATAAAACACCTATCACGTAGTAAATAATGCAATCGAGAATAGGGGACAAGGAATAATCATGGTCGGGATTATATTCGATGACGTCGTCTGCCTCCCAATCGTCGTACTCCAAAATTTTGTCCTACTTTGCTTGAATTTCTCGCTGATACTGTAAACTCTTTGCCTCGGACTTTTCGCTATAGATTTCCCTCAGGGTTTGCAACGATGCCAAAAGCTGAGGCGAATGCTTTTCCGACACCGTGCAGTTTCCAAACTTTGGAGGTTTCAAAATACTATATACGCATAACAGCTTATATAATTGTAAGAACATTGGGGCATTCGGGTGATCGTTGCACCCAGCGGCTTGGCGAATGGTTCCGAAGAATTTCTGCAAAAAATTGCAGATATGTTAATTTATTAATCGCAGGCAATTATTCCATAAAAAAGTGATTTCAAAAGAAATTTACCTTCAAGTTATCTTGGTTAACTTTTCCTGTGAGAAGGTATTGGAAATCGAATTTCTCGACGAGGTAGCAGCACATATCCATCGTTGATGTGAGAGACATCCGCAACCCCCTTGATGTTTCGGTAGTTAAATACTCTTCAGGAGATATCTCGCCTCTTCGTACAGCCATTTCCCATTCGTTCAGCCAACGAAGGCAATCTTGCAAAATCTGAAAGTAAAGTGCGGGTAATTAGAAATGAAGAGGAATTTAGGCAATGGCGGTGACATCTATTAAATAAAGACATAATGTATACCTTGAAATCGTCATTCCCAGGGGTGAGTCCTTGGTTGGGAGTTTTACGGTTTAACACATCGGACATGTCGTTCATGCGTTTGCAGAATAAGTAGAACCGTAGTCCTTGTGCAACCGAATTACTGAACACCTATAACAGTTGAATACAAGAAAGAAACATTATTTCCGAATTGGAAAATAAATTTATACGAAATGATAGAATGACTGTGAAAGAAATGTACTTGTGTTGCAAGTCGAACGCGCATTTTCAAAGTGTTGTCCAACACAACGTGCCGTTGCGTTAACTTTGGATAAACTCTTGCATTGCCAGCACGTTAAGTATCAAGGTTGAATAAAGTACTAATGTAGTCCCAGCTTATGGGATCGTTCGACGGATTTATCTACAAAATCAAAAATATAACCATTTTTATAGCAATATGTGACATTAGTGTGATTTGTAGACGACTTAATGGTTCCCAAACGTGTCATTAGGATTACATAATTTAGGCAAGCCTTTCAAAATCCTTTTACGCGGAGTCATCAAATATCCTCAATTCAAAATAATTTCAATTTTTTGTAACCTTACCCTCATTTTTTTTTATTGTAAAGTCTGTTCCGAATATTTTTCATAACGTGCGGCATATCAGAAAAGACGAAGACTTTCCGGTCCTCATGTATAGGGTGCGTGAACCAAGTTTTCGTGTCCTACATCCAGCTGGCGACACCTAATAGGGAACACATCTTGACGTTTGTGGCTGCGCCGTCAGCGATGACTCCGTGAATTTTCGCCCCGTCTTCTTCCAAATATCCCATAGCTTTTATAAGCAGCTTCGCAAGTTCATCACCCTTGACAGGATTTTTAGACGCAAATACTGCGATTGGCTGTGTGTAGGAATCTGCGAGGCTGGAACATGATGACGAGCCCATGTGTTGCTTGATCTTCGATATCAGTGGATTGCGGGCCGTCGTCCCCGAAGTCAGTCAACCCAACGTAAGTCAAGTTTTTCGAACACAAGGTCACGGACTGTCTTAAGTTAATTTCGTCCATCAAAATTACTCCGTGTCGCTGCAAAGGCGTTTTTTCGCGAGATATCTTTTGAGCAATGTAGCGAATTCTTTGTCGAAGCCGCATTTCATGTCAATCAATGAAAAATAATGGCGGATCGTCCGAAAACAAGGAAGTGGAAGAATATTATTCTTCCGAAGGAATTCATAGAAACTCGGTGATTTTATGTTCATAAGTAGACACAGCATGATCCTTTCCTTTGATCGATAGGGCTGGAAGATCGAGAAACACGCTTCAACGACGTTTCCGTTTTTGATCTTGCGTCTCGCTTTAGCGTTGCGTCTCTACATTTAATGCAGTGAATACATCTTTTCGATTTGGAGATCAATGTGCAGTTATTATTTCGCCACATATCGACGGCATCTTTAAAAGCACTATTTGGCGGCAGATGATGATCGTTGATGGGGCCAAGACCATTGCACAGGCACATATTTTTGAACCTCTCCAAAGCTTTTGCGGTAGTGCACCACGGTCATCTAGGACTTGGGGAAGATTACACTCTTGTGCATCAACGATACGCCCATACACATAATAAAAAAGCTGTTTGGTGGCCGTAAGCTTGACAAATCGTGGCGTGAGCGGTAGATTATGACCGTTTTCCACTTTGCTCACAGCGTATGCGAAGAGAAAACTCCCGCCGTTTGTGTTCAATTCTCCGCCAGTCCACGGCTTCGGTGTCGAGATCGATTGCGTTGTCCCTTCGGTGGTGCCTATACAAACAGAAATAAATGGTAATTCTAGAAAATATTTCCAATTCAACGCCTTTTAAAATTATTTTCATATAACATATTGCAGTGCACTCAATATTCAAACTCAAATGATATTTCATACATTCATTCATCTTACTATTCAGGTAACCGAAGATACTAACAGCTAAAGGCAGCGTTTGAAAGGTGGAAGTGACATGGCTCTTGCATCGACTCATTCGACTCAATGATGGGAGCTTCCGGCGGCAACATTTCGTTGGCTTCAAGATCTGAGTAATTGAATCGAATTTTTTTATATATATTTTATAGAATTTGAATCTATTGAAAACGTCAATTATATTATTGCAGGTGTACATTCATTTTATTAATTTTTTGTTTTATGATTTCATGAGATGTCATGGTTGGAGAATCCTGTCTGTCTAAAACTGCTACAATAGATGTAGTGTCATATAGTCAATAAATTATTAAATATTCATAGTGATTCGTTGTCCATTTTTTTTGTTCCAAAGTAACCGCACAAATATGCATCTAGAGAAAAAAAGAGAAAAAAATAGCGAACGACGAAGAGAGCAAAATGTAAGTTTTTACAGTTTTAATATTACATATTTATTATATCTCTTGTTTAATTTTTATTCCAGGGTTCATCGTAAAAGAATAGAGCCAAATGAAGGGGAGGAAGAGAAAAAATGTGTGAAATTCTTGTCATTGTGGCAAGGAATTTTCTTGAAATATTATTAGGGTGAATATATATGGAATGTGTCAATGGAATTCTTATACGATGGATAATGCAATTGATTTTTTCACAGGTTAAAATATAGCACGGCTGAGGGAGAATATTGTGCACTAAATTGTCCATCAGTTTTCTGTGCCATCGACTATTTTTAATGCCTTTCCCATAAAATTATGTCTGCCAATTAATAATAATGATAAAATAAGTAGAGAAAAAATATTCTTTATTCTACACTTTAATAACTTGTCATATTCCCCAAAATAATTCAAATACTCTTTCAATATCCTTGATTCCTTAATCAGATTTGTAAAAAGCGGTACAATAAATGACAATAAAGTTTTTCTGCTATTCGACCAATGTCTACGCATTCTTTCCAGTTTTGTGCCGTCGAATTTCGTACCATCGAAACATCAATAACTTAACATTCTAAATAATATGGAGCGTTAGTGAATAAAATATATGTACCTTGTGTCGAAGATGTCTCAATGCGGCCATTGAAAGCGTCTGGTGAACAATCCATGCTCAATAACTCCGTCGAAGTAAAACAAAAATCCATCGATGAATCTTTGTTGAATACTTGATGAATCGCAGATGTATTCATTGGAATCTCCTTCGCTTCCACTGTTGAAGTAACACAAAAGCCGCATCTTTTGGTGCATTTTCTACTTCGATCGTTGAAGGCTCGCTTGTAGAAAAATAACTGTGTTCCGTTTTCACATGTTCTTCGATGGAAGATTTGGTAACCATAGTGGAATTCACTTGATTTAAATTGTCAAATTCAGAAGGCACTGCCAATGGATCGAGTCGAGGACGGGAGTAAGGTACCTTGAATTGAATTCAACGCCATTATGACATTCTTAACAACATGGTACATAAAATCACGAAATCATTTCAGCCTTGATGAAGTGATAAATAAAAAAAAAGACATAAAATCAACTTACCTCTGCGATAACTCGACCGTTTAAGTCATGTTTTACCCACTTTCTCAGAATGTATCGTTGGAGAAAATGTTTCTCACACACGAATTGCGACGGCATGAGCTGAGAAATTCCTGGAATTGCAGTGATCCATTTTTGACGACTTTCCATATTCGACGGAACCCTAAACACCGAACGTTTTTCCTTTACTGATTAACGTCCAGTGTCACACGTTGGAACCAGTCATCATTATTATGTAAAAACCCGCACGATATCACCGTCACAAAAAAAACACGTGGTTTTATTAATGACGGTCTATGTAACACTTTATAGTAGCCGATTAAGTGAGGTTGTGTTGTCACATGGGTCTTCCGCTCTGTTTCCGCTATGACTTGATCGAAGCGATGCGAGCGGCGGTCAAGGAAATTAACGAGCCGACAGTAAGACGACCACCCCCACCACCAATATTTGATTCAGTTGCAAGACCTGTATATAAGACAGTGCTGGATACTATTCCTATTGCGATAAATGTTTCGCGTTTTATCCTGGTTTTTTAATTCCACTGTAGGTCGATTCGTAGCGTTAGTAGTCGTCTGAACGGCTTGCTTCACGCATACGCGCTCAGAACTCGTAGACACGATTTATTTACGGTATTTTTGTGAGCTTATTTTTTATTTGGAATATCTGTAAATAAAAAAATTTCAAGTTAGTGATTCGAGAGTGATCTCTTCTTTCAACTTTCACTTATTACGTAGACCCAGAGAACTGTGAACTGTGAACAGTGTTTAGGTTTAATATGCCGAAGTGCATCGTACTGGGCCGTATCTTAGGGTACAGTTCAAACGCGGAAAAAGTGCAATTTTGTTACTATTCCGAAGATTGTAGACAGTGAAACTGTGGAAAAATGCTGTGAGGCGAGAGGACGGCTCCGTGAAAGCTGGAGCAGCAGTTTGCGAAAAAAATTTTCGGAGCAACGAAATTCTTTGGCAACGCGAATATTTGGATCCTATTGGAAAAGTTATTGGAGTGGTGAACAAACCCAAACAAACTCACGATAAATGGCCATTCTATAATTACTGAGCATGTAAATAATTAACAATAATATTTAGCGAAATAAAAATCCTCATGTTTGTGCAGTCAGTATATGGCGTATATTACTTGCGCTGCAATATATATATTATCAGTTCAGACGACTACTAGCGCTGCATGTGACGCAATTCGGTAATAACAATGACGGGCAATCCGTGAACCGTGTATAGGCGGCTGTGTCAGGAGGCTGGTTCCATGTAAATCTATGGGCCGTATTCACAGTCGAGTCTTAAGACCGTTCTCAAGATCGCCTCACGTAAGATCGTCTTAAACCGCTGAGACGGTCTTGAGACCTTATGTATTCACAGTTGGCAAGTAAGATCACCTTACGTAAGAATTTGGTCCCAAGCATTTGCTTATTTCATTTAAGTTCACCTTAGCTGAGGCAATGCTTGAGACGATCTTATACGAGGTTCGGGTCTTTCCGGAATTATTCCGTTAGAACAGCCAATCAATGAGCACATTTAGTTGTCTCGAATCCTCATGTCGTTTCTGCTCTACTGAAATTGCATAAGCCATGCTCTAAATACAATGCCTGCGCAGTTTCCTTTATCTTCTTTGTTTACGCCGGTCATTTTGAATAAGTTTGAATATTGTGCGACAACTTGTTGATATTACCAGAAAAAATGACCACAAAATACAAAAATCGAAATTACAGTGCGACTGAAAAGCAGTTATTTGTAAAATTTTTACAAAAATATGCTCGAACAGTGGAAAATAAGAAGAGTTCTGCGTCAAGTCTTCAAGACAAAGAAGAGGCGTGGGAAGCAATTGGTGAAGAGTACAACTCGTCATCGATTGTTACAGAGCAGGTAAGAAAATATCCCTGTTTATATATTTATGTTTAAATAGAATCAATAGGCAAAAAGCTCTAACGTTTTTAATTGAAAAAGATTAAGAAATAATTCGTAAAAACCATTGCTTTTGTTCTGCAGCCGGTATTAAAAACCTAATCTTCAATGTAATTTTTTTTTAAATCAATCTAATTAAAGTTTTTCAATGTTTTAGAGATCTGTGAAGCAGTTAAAAAAACTGTGGACAAATTTGAAGAATTCACAGTTTTTGTGAACTGTGAATTCACAAAAGCGTGCAAACACAATAGTGCATTTTTCGCGAAATAATCTTATAAATAATGTACTTATACACTGTACTTCGAATACTATTTCTGCCGAAAAATAATTCACACTATCACAAAAAACTGAAACCGCACTAACCCATTTGTATTAAGAATTTATTTTGGAGCACGCTACTTTTTTTTCTTGAGATCGTCTCAAGTCTCGTAAAACGTCGACTTGAAAAACATCGTCTGCTTTGCTTCAATAGTGAGGTTATGTTGACATTTAAGACATCTCAGAATCGACTGTAAATCTTACGTAGTAAGATCGTCTTAAGACGAGCTCAAGAATCGTCTGTGAATTAGTCCTACCTTCGGTAAGGTGGAGATTTAAGTTCTGCCTTAAGGTAACCTCAAGGCGCGTCTGTGAATCGAAATGCGATCTTAAGATCGCCTTAAGGCAGACTTACATTTAAGATTCGACTGTGAATACGGCCCTAAGTTCTCTGCAAGTTCTCTGTTACAACCTACAGCATCATATAGGCATTGGATTTTACTATACGCTGCGGCCGAAACTTTTAGCTCATACGTGTACTTACAGAACGTCTTTAAGGCCACGTTACATACCAACCCAGCGACCGTAAGTGCGGGATAGCTAATTTTCAGATTTTCCGTGTTCTTCGAGACGGTTGATATTTCAGAAAAATGAAAAGAAACACCTTTCGCTCTGTTGAACGACGAACGTCTTTCGTTTCGTTTGCCCGAAATGCGATCCGTCTAGGAGAACACTTGGCCGTAGGAATTTTACCGACCGGACGTGTGAGCCATGTCCTTAAGGTCAAGTGTCACACCGACCGTGCGGCCATGAGTGCGAGAGAGATAGCTGATTCGCAGATTCCCAATGATTTCTGAAACGGTTGATTTTTGGGAAAAAAGAAAAGAAACACGTTCCGCTCTGTTGAACGACGAACAACGGCTTTCTCTTCTTTTGCCCGAAATATGTTCCGTCTAGGAGAAACTTTGGCAGTAGGATTTTTACCGACTGGACGTGTGACACATGGCCTTAAGGTAATAGTCTCGCCACAGTTACGTTAAAAAGTTTATTTCCCGCTCAACCGATGAAAGCTTCGAAATATTGCAAAACATCCTTATAATGTTGTACATCTTATCGGGATGTAAAAACTTATAAAGTAATGATGAAAACGCCTAATATAATGTTTACTTAAGCCTCTCTTTTATATCAGACTGTCCATTCCGGCTACTAAAAGTAGATACTCTGTGTATACGGATACGCACACACTACTGTAATCTAGTTCTAACTGCTCCAGTCGCTTTGTAGCGCTAGATATTGCTTAATTTAAATCTCTATATCTCTGAAACTATAGACGGTCAAAATTCATGATTTTTTTTATCCACTTCGTCATATGTTCCTCTGTAATTGAAAATAAACAAAAAAATCTGTAGAAAAATTTCAAAGTTATTGCGTGAAATGTGAAATTTTCCACTGCTCCCCATAAGAATTACATGTAAAACCATGAAATCTTTGATTGCCAATATCTCGAAAACGGAACGGCGAATCCTTTTGCAATTTTGCAGGCAATCATTTAATAGTGTCGTGAATGAGTCCTCAAAATTAAAAAAAAATCTATAGAAAACCGCCTTGGCAAGACTACTACTTTAAGTACACGTAATCTAAGTTTGTCAGCATTTCTACTACTTTTATACATCACATTCAATACAAATCCGTTGGAGCGTTGATCTCATTGCAGATAATGATTGAATTCAATCGCCCGCGCGCAGAATAGTGAACGACATCGATGGTGCGACGGGCGGTGTGGTCGGGGCACCGTCACTCCCGCCGCCGCTCCCCTGGTGCGACTTGGTCAATTATTTCATCTCCGTTATAAATTTTCGTACAAAGATTTTTTTTTATTTTGTGAATTTTTTTTCTCACGAATTAAAAAATGCTCCGAGAATCACCATTTTCTAATAGTTACCCCAATAACTATTGTTTTACTTCAATTTTGACGTGGGAGTGCCTATCTTACATTAAACAAGTAAGCGTATCACAAATAAATTTTTATTCGTTCACAATTTTTTTTATTACAATAATAACGTAATATTCATTCATACACAATAGCTCGAGAGTGATAATTACATTTTTTTATTCTGCAGTTTTATAGTCGAAATTTTTTTCGACATCATACGTGTTTTCTTCGGCTATTGGATACATGATGTCAGCCGCGTTGTCGACATCATTTGTAAATCTTTAAAAATCTCGCTCTCAGACATTTCTATGCCTCGTGTTAGACCAGCAATGTCTTTCATCGAACTCATGAGCGCTTGTTCAATGGTCATATCTGACCAAATTCCACTCCACAATTTATCGGTCCACCTTATTGTAAAACCGCAATTTATGAACGCTGCATATTCGTCTTTACCCATTCGTTCTTTCAAATTATACATGCCTGCCTTATACAATATAAGTGAGCGGATTTCGCGTACAAAAAATGACCACTAGAATGAAAGAAGGGCAAATTTTTTTGCACTGTTTCGTGGTGCAGTTGCCAATTTTCACGTTTCTCAGCTTGAATGAACATTTTTATTAACAACACCATGTGTAAGTATTAGGCCCATAGTTCAGCAGTTCCTCTCTGTCCAGAAAGTCTGTTGACAATTTTGTTGTAATGTTTGAAGCTTCGAAAAGTCTTAACCACTTGACACATATGTGGGTATTTGAAAAAAAAAACATGTTTTTACTACATCGATTTGACTGTAATTTGGTAAATCATCGTTTTTGAGGTCGCAGAATCCGAATGTGAAATCGCATTTCCAAAATTTGAAATGGCAGATCCAATATAGAGGACGCAAATTCGAAAAGTGGTTTGATTCCGACGAAAGTGAGTATGTGATAGTTTTTGAGGTCGCTGAATACGAATCTGAAATCCAATTTCTAAAATTCAAAATTCTCGAATAAACATGAGAGAAGGAGTAGCGATGGAGTTAATCTGCAACTGAGAGCGTTCGGAAATACGTGTATCAAGCCATATAAAGCCGGTCTATTTCAAGTGTGAGTATTGTGTCTTTATTTCCGTGACCCAGAAGCCTATACGAGACAAAAAAGTTCTCGCAAGATATTTATATTGTTTATAATTTTTTTTTCCTAAGGTACACGCTGTTCGCGTTTGTTACCTATTTTTTCCTCCACTATGACTGTTTCTTTTCTCCTTTTCTACACTCCTTTTTCTTCACCTCCCCCCCCCCCCCTCCTTGCGGCCGCAGCCGACTTCCCCCTCTGTATCATATTCATCATGACATTTCTGTCATGGGTATAGGGAAACTGCGGAAAACCTATACCAATACAGCCGGTCATCAAGTTCGCCCCCCAGTCGTGGAACTAGTCTTATTTCGCCGCGAAATGCTGAAGAAAAACATTTCACGGCGAAATGTACGCGACTGGGATTCGAACCGGAACCTCCCGGTCCACAGATTTAGTGGCAAGCACGCTAACCACTAGACCATTGCACCGGTTATTTATATTGTTTATATTATTTTTGATATTATGTTAGATTTTTTCTCGCATTTAGGCGCTCAAATTCAAATCAACTGAATCAAATAAAAACTGAAATTTTCTCCTGTCACATCCGGAAGGGATGAGAGCATAATATTTTTGTTTCCCTCCTTGTTGCTTACGCCTAGCGCAATAGCACGGGATGACGGTAAAAAGGGGATGTGTGTGAGATAAGTGAGATTAGGAGATTTTCGCGAATGGGTAGGTGTTCGAGGAATAATTCGACAGATTTCTGTTCGATTGACACGATATTATTTATTAAAAGATACTAATTGAGTTAAGGTGATCAGGGCTACGAAGTGTAATACAGGAAAAAACATATGGGTAGCTTACATTTGTTGAGTGTTGGTCGCTCGCTCGGTCGCACGGATGTTTATTGTAGTTCGGAATTCGAGGGCCTTCGCGTTAGGCCTAGTGCGCTCGCTGGTACAATGGTAGTCGACGGGCCGCACACACGCTGTGTTTACAATGTTGCCGATGATGGGTCAGTGGGTCACTTCGCGAGGGTGAAGAGAGCGGAAAAGATTCACGATACTTTTGTAGTAAAATAGAAATGGAAATGAATGATCGAGAAACAGAGTTAGATTATTAAGCGCGGAACAGAGGTACGAATCGCGATACAAGGTTGGAGTCGATAGAAAAGATCTTTCTCGTTCGGATAATGATGTTGAACTCTTCGATAAAGATTTATTCGGAAAGAGACTAACTCGGATGGAAGTCGATTGAAGACTTGATCGGATCGGGATCGATAGAAGACTGAGTCGGACGGGGAACGAAAGAAGACTGAGTCGGATGAAAAACGATAGAAGACTGCTTTGGGCTTTTGGCGGACTGGCCCTTCTTGGTTTGCTTATGATTTTTAACAGAGTGGGAGTAGGGAGTGATTCAATCTTTGATTTCCTTTCTTAAAAGTGATGGTACTGATGGAAGGGGAATTGCGCTCTTTATTCCCTTTGTTAATCATGAGCTCATGATGTGCGGAGCCAAAATTCGATGCTGCGGCCTACGCGATAGTGCCGCGGCCGCTTGGTTCATATGACACGGGTGTGCGCTGGATTTTTATCGCACTCCGCTCTGTTATTGGGTCGACGCTCTGGCCTAAGATGTATATAATCGATTCATTATTTGATTCTACGCGATACGGCCCTTCGTGGAATATCCGCTCGGGACCATGTTCTTGATGAAAGCTAGATGAGGTGATGAAGTTAGACGTTGCTCGAGGCTCTGTGTGGGTTTTGTCACGTGACTCTTCGTGGAATATGCGCCTGAGACTGTGAATTTATTGGAAACTAGAAGAGTCCGTGAAGTTAGCCGATCGCGTTGTTTGAGTGGATAAGGAGGGTCGGATAAAAAGTATGCGCGACGCTTGCTTATTATCGATAGCTTACATTTTGGCTGTGGTACGTCTACGCCTAAGAAAATACAAGGATGCGTCGAAAAATGAGAATGCCGCATTCGCTTAACGGTTATTCATGATTTCTATGGGAAATCGCGCGGGCCAGCGTTCTCGCCGCATTTCAACAAAGTAGGAGAGAGAAAAGAAATATTTTTATGTGCTTTTGCTCGCGACGTGACACTCCCGCCATATTGGATCCGCCATTCTGAATATTGAAAATCCGATTTTAGATTCGGATTCAGCGACCTTGAAAATCATAAGATACTTACAAGGGGACAGTACGGCAGTCGGATTTTTGTAATTTTTCGTATTCATGGTACGTAAAGTTCAGAGCTCGAATATTAATATCCCAAAGCAGTTCGACGCCATATTCAGAAATTTTCGAGAAAATTGACTTTGAAGTTTTCGAGCGCACTCTTATCCCACAAAGATGCAACGATATTCGAACCGGGCTCGTGGCGTACCCGGTAGCGCTCGAGTCTAGTAATCGCGGGGTCGCTGGTTCGAGTCTCACTTCGAATTTTTTTTTTTTTTTCATTTTTTTTTAAATTCGCATACCTCCGTCATTTAAATATCCCGACAAATTTTTGTTTTATATAATCACATATTATTATATACAATTAATATAATATATCTATATATGTTTATATATGGACAAAATCCATATATAGTTATTTATGTACAAAATTCATTATAGTTATACATAATTATATATTTTCTCATATATGATCATATATTATTTATATATAACAATAGGTGATTATTTATAAAAAAATAAAAAAATAATCCCGGGATAAAAATCATAAAATCTATGCTAATTCACATATATGTAATTATAATTGTCAATGATAAATGCAAGTCTTATTTTTTATTATCTCTTGCTTGAAATTGCGAATAGGCGACGTAAAAATATCCAGTAATAATATTTACATAATCTCCCTTGTAGATTAATAGGAATATAAATAGAAGAATAAATGTTGAAATATGTGAATATAACGCTTGCTTTGGCAACCGTCGATATTGTGAATAACAGTTCTGCGTATATCGTTTGCCTTTGTCCTGATCAACTACCTGCGAAGCGGGCACAGCTGCTTGTGCACAAAAGATTCCTGGGAATTCCAGAACGGGTGGAAGGGATACGGCGTCTTCCGCAAGGAATGCCTGTTTGAAGTAGCATTCGACCGTTGGTTTTCGGAGCAGCAAGTACTGTTTTTCGGCGTGGTGCACGATTTTGTAGAATATTCGATAAAAAAAGATCAAAATGTCGGGCGTGGGAGACGACGAGGTGCCTGGGCCTTCGACGGCACAAGATGATATTGAATATTCTTTGTGCAGTGAAGTTTCAAAATTACGATTGAAGGATGCCCTCGTATATTACGAGCAAATTCTCACACAAAATAATCTTGTGGCACCAACACCATCGGAGGTAATTACTGAAGAGGGAATGTTACTAGCAGAAGACTTGTTCCATTATACAGTACAAACTTTACACGAAAAAAAGTTTGTAACGGATGAAGAACTAATTATGCTTGATGAATTGGACGAAGAAAACGCTTTTGACGAACCTGCATCTGACAACGAAGATTCTTCTGAAAATTATGAGCCAGAGGAGAAAAGGGCGAAATCGTACACGGACAATATTCCGCTGGATTATAAAAGGAAAATTATCAATATAGTTCGAGCACATCCGACATGGAGCCTAAAAGTTCTGCAAAAAAAACGGGTGCAGCCGCTTAAAGCGCATGGAGGAATTGCCAAAATGGGAAAAACATGTAAAAAGCGGAGGAACCATGACAGACAAATACGCGACCATCGATTCGTGGACTTACGATCGCTTTGAGGAAGCGCGACAGAACAACCAACAAGTTACAACCCGGAACTTGCAGCAGTGGGCTTTATCGGCTGCGAGTCAATTTGAAAATTTTGATTTCAAAGCTTCCGATAGGTGGGTTGTGGAATTTAAACGGAGACATCGAATTCGCCAAAGAAAAATCACGAAGTTTGTAACGGAAAGAGAAACCGCAACGCGGGATGAAATCCTGGCTGCTGCAGAAGATTTTTGTATCCAGGCTCGTGATGTCATACCAAACTTTGGTCCCGATTTCGTCATTAATACAGACCAAACAGGTATTCAAAATTTGTTCTCATTTTCCATACTAAATTAATGTAGACTTTCGTATATAGTATTTTCAATTTATTCCTTTTCTATTTTTTTCAGGATGCCAATACCAGTCGACGTTCGACAGAACTCTGGCGACCAAAGGATCAAAAGTAGTGCTGGTAAAGCGGCAGAATATGAATAAAGTCACCCATTCCTATACTGCGCAGTACTCTGTCACCCTATCAGGAAAATTGTTGCCCCTGGTGTTCGTATGCCTACAAGAAACAACAGGTTCATTTGGTCCCAGAGTTCAAAAATCGGTCGACGAGTACCTAAAAAAATACGGAAACGTCGTAGTCACGTCACACAGTGGGGCAGAATCCCAAAAAGCTGGCCAAAAGTCAAATGTTTGAGTTGTATATATTCGTCTATATATGTTCAGATCTTGTTTACTGATAGTCCTAGGACGAAATTCCGGACCGGGCAGGTTTATACCTGCTCTAGGGTCGCCTCGACATCAGTCGACATTCAGCCGCCGTTCGGTACGCATTAAACAAGCGTACGCGTCGAAAAATTCTTGCCTGTTTCGAAGTGCTGTGAAACGGACGAAACTGTCTCAATTTTAATTCTGCAAAATGGAAAAACTTTCTGAAGGTATGCAGAAAAAATAATTATGCACAGTTATTGCTTATTTTATGTTTGAAATATCTAAATTTTGCAACAAGTAAACATAAAAAATTATACATTTTTTTTCGAAAATCGATTTTCTAAAGTAGTTTTAAAAATGTCTTCGCGAACCTCGACCTTGTTTCAACAAGAAACTGATAGTGTACAGTACTAAATATAATATACTAAAAAACTGGCTGCTCAGGAGTGCTCAACGAATAGTTAGACTAATTTTTGGGGAGAAATACGTGGCGCGACATTAACGGACGTGTGAATGTAATCCATTGATTATTACGTTACAGCGCGTTGGTATATTTTCTGTCTATTAACATAGATTAATATTTATTTATCAATTCCATTTGTAGTATGTTCATTTATTGATTAATATTCATAGATCATTTAAATTTTAATACAGTAATTTATTATTCTAAATGTACGCTTTACGAAAATCTCAACATTTTATAAAATATTCCTGCAAGAACTCTCAGTAGCTAGAACTGTGTTTCCCCCATGTTTGTACGGCGTAACGGTTTTCGGCAGTAAAGGTGTATTAGTGTATACGTACATAGTGTATACGTAGTGTAGACGGCGATTCGGCAAGGACTGACGAGGGGCTCCTAGTGCAGCCATGTATGAAAGAAAGGAGCCCGCCTGCTGTCCAGGCTTTATTATACCTGTTGTATACTGACACAGAGGTGATTCTCGTAAAGACAGATTTCATGTAATTTCGGTTTTTTTTTCGTGCAGAATGTATGTAAATATATTTGTTAATCATTTATATCATAAGTATTCGTTTTCTTTATAAATATAAAATCATTTTTAGTAGTAATAAATTATTTTTGTACATTTCGAGTCAGAACACCGTATATAGTTTTGTTAAGTATAAAATGAGTTCAAAATAATGTCATTCAATTTTGTACATGTTTATATTGGTATTTTACAGAGTCTTCCCAATCTTCAAATATGGAATTATCAAGAAGAGATGTTTTTTTCATGGTGAAAGACAGTTTAAAAAACGAACAGAAATTCGTTATTGGAGTTTTGAAAGATGCAATTTTCAAGAAAACAGAACATGTGATACAAGTAGACGAGGATGAAAAGTCATTAGGACTGTTATTTGCAAATTTTCGATCCAGATGGAAAGCAGCAAATAGAGGCCAAGAAAAGTTTCTAAAAAATAATGAAGAATGGTTGAATGGCACCGTATGTTTTTCAACATTATCCGATACTGAATGCACAACATCAACATCTGAGAAGATTGTGAAGAATGATGAAAAAGGAACATCTGGACGACCTTCGAAATCCTTTGCGTCATCCAGCGATAGATCTAAGAGGCGAAAGACTGAAGAAATACGTTCTACTTTATCTACAGAAGAATTGACGTATGCTGCTCAAATGAGTTTAAGGACTTCTAGTCAAGTGGATGCTGCTCAAGTTCTTAAAGATGTCACATTAACCAGCCCAACAAGAGCCTCAAAATATATAGCTGCTGTTCGGTCAAAAAATGAGACATCTTTAACCCCAGACGAAGCACTTTCTTTGATGATCGAGAAAGGAGAATCAAAGCGCTCTTATCAGCTATCAAGAAATGCAGCTAGAGCACGTAAATGCAAATTATACCCATCATACCATGAAGTAGAAAAAGCAAAAAATCGTTGTTATCCATCAGTTGTGTACATGAATATTACTGAGTCGTGCGCACAAATTAAACTACAGGCTTTACTTGATCATACCACATACAGAATTATACAACTTCAGGCTGATGTCATCGATACTCTAAATTCTGAAATTCTGCAAAAATTAGTACTTCACTGTAAATGGGGATGTGATGGAAGCAGCGGTCAAAGTGTTTATAAGCAAAAATTTGATGAGGCTGGAAAATCTGATGAAAGCATTTTTTATACTTCTCTGGTACCTTTGCAATTAATCTACAACAATCACGAGACGGATGAAGGAACTATTGTGTGGAAAAATCCTAGACCTTCATCTCCTCGATTCTGCAGACCAATACGATTGCAGTTTGTACATGAAGATGTACAATCAACATTGAAAGAAGTTACCGACATTGAACAGCAGATTGCGGGTCTTGCACCATACACTACTGAACAAAATGAAAAATCAATTTCAGTAACCTATTGTATGTCGTTTACGATGATAGACGGCAAAGTCTGTAACGCTGTAACCGGTACCACTTCTGCACAACGCTGCTTCCTGTGCAAAGCCACCTCTAAAGATTTTAATAACATCGACAAAATTATAAAAATGGACATTACTACAGATAATTTAAGATTTGGCATATCTACATTACATGCGTGGATTCGTTTTTTCGAGTGCTGTTTGCATTTGTCGTATAAGCTCACAACTCAAAAGTGGCAAGCTCGTGAAGAGGAAGTGAAAAAGATTGTGAAAGTACGCAAGGAAGACATACAGACTCAATTTAAGACAACACTGGGGCTTATCGTTGATCGACCAAAGCCAGGATATGGCAGCTCAAACGATGGAAATACCGCCCGCCGCTTTTTCGAAAATGCTAATATATCTGCTGAAATAACAGGAGTCGATGAAAATTTAATTCACCGATTTCATGTTATTTTGCAGGCAATTTCGAGCGGGTATGATATAGACGAAGAAAAATTCAAAGACTATTGTGTAAATACTGCCCGTTTATTCGTTGCTTTATATCCATGGTATTACATGCCAACATCTGTGCACAAAGTGTTGATGCACGGAGCAGAAATTGTAAAATATGCCCTTTTACCGATCGGACAACTTTCTGAAGAGGCCCAAGAGTCACGCAATAAGGACATAAAGAACTACAGGTTACATCATTCAAGAAAATGCTCTCGAGAATCGAATATGAGAGACATTTTCTATAGGCTCTTAGTATCATCAGATCCATTTCTCTCAAGCATCAGGAAATTGCCCCAGAGACCGGCGAAATCTTTACATAAAGAAGCTATAGAAATGTTAAAACAACCTGAAGTCACCAGACAAGAGATAAGGAACGATTCCGATTTGGATACAAGTGGGTCAACATCAGAATCCGAATCGAATGATTCCAACATTGAAGATGACATACAAGATTTTTGTTACTAGAAGTAAATAACAGATATTTGATTTATTGCAAATTTTGTACTCAAGAAATTGTTCAAAAATAAAAACATGGCTCAAGAGATTTTCTACTTATTTAAACCTAAAAATATTATGAAACATTTTCTATTAAAAAATATTTAAAAATTGAAAATTTTTTTGGAATCGTCTATATATCGCGTCTGCTATTTTGAAAATTAACATTCCTATAACAAATTCGTAATCAGCGATCCCAAAAACCCTTAAGAAATATGATTGGGTATTTTTTACTGAATTATTTGACTAATTGGTTGAATTGTGTCCACCATTTTGGGTCCGCCATTTTGAAAATCGTAATTCTGATAACAGATTCGTATTCAGCGACCCCGAAAACCCCCGAGAAGAGAATTGGAGATCATTTTGGACACTTTCCGAATTTTGGCCAGCTTTTTGGGATTCTGCCCCACTGTGCGTCATCGAAATCGGGAAAATTGACTACAAAGTTATACAAAGATTTTTTAATCAACGTTTTGAAACCCTACGTAAAAAAAGAAAAGTTTTTCTTAATTATCGATTCCTGGGGAGGCCAAACCGATACCGTGATGTACAATGAGGTGTTTCGAAATGACAGGCGTCTGCCTTCTTGCACGGTGCAGGTAATTCCACCAAAATGCACTCCATTAGTGCAACCTTGTAACGTGTATTTTTACCGCCAAGTAAAAAATTTCAAAAAAAGCGTCTGCAGAACTGCGCCTATCTGATTGAACAAGGACTTGAAATTAATGATAGAGAAGATTGCATAAAAATTCATTCTATTGTTCATCATCAGTTGTCTTCTCCGGTCTTCAATAACATGATCAGATATGCGTGGTTTGCTTCGAAACTTTGCGATCAAAGAGAAATCTTCATGAACGTGAATGAAGTTTGTTTTCCGATCGATGTATTGAAAAAAAATTGCGAATGTAACAATGCAGCGTTTGTACGGTGTGCGAGATGCCGTGAAAATTACTGTTTTCCTTGTTTTAACGATGGTTATCACTCTGGCTCGTGTAACATTACACCCGATGTATAAAACAAACGAATACAGACCGAATAATAAAGTATTCAATTCCTTACCCGACGTTTTTCATTTTCATCCTAAAAATGTTGTTGGTTATAAATATTGATACTTGAAAATGTATGTTTATAATCAAGAGATAATTAAAAATATGACTTGCGTTTTTTCATTTAAAAAAAATGAAAAAAAAAAAAAAATCGAAGTGAGACTCGAACCAGCGACCCCGCGATTACTAGACTCGAGCGCTACCGGGTACGCCACGAGCCCGGTTCGAATATCGTTGCATCTTTGTGGGATAAGAGTGCGCTCGTAAACTTCAAAGTCAATTTTCTCGAAAATTTTTGAATATGGCGTCGAACTGCTTTGGGATATTAATATTCGAGCTCTAAACTTCACGTACCATGAGTACGAAAAATTACAAAAATCCGACTGCCGTACTGTCCCCTTGTTAGTTCGTCAGGGTCAAACTATTTCTCGAATTTGCATCCGCCATAGTGGATCTGCCATTTTGAATTTTGGAAATCCGATTTCAGATTCGGATTCAGCAATCTCAAAAACCGCAATACTGAAATTATAGGATAAATGTATGAAATTTTTGTTCCGACACAGAAGTGGCACGAAAATCTCATTTTCGTCTGACTGCTAAGAGGTTAATCAGTGAAGTTTGTTGACAAACGAAGCATTCGGACGAACGTGCAGTCTACTAAAGTGGGGGCTCTTAAGGAGGTACGTTCATTACGAGGAATCCAACTTTCGGGCCTGAAATTTTTATATGATGTTGACGAATAGGTTATGCATCTTTTGGAAAAATTTGAGCTAGTGAATCACGTCGTCTTATGAAGACGATCGACCGGAAGTGCGGTGATCACGGTTTTGCTGCTCACGTATCCAACTAAAGTCGTTGGAAAATTGAAATTTGATAAATTAGACATAATAGATATTGTGAAAAATCGAAAATCCGAACTTCACCGTGTAGTTCAAGCACTTATAAAACGGTTTCAACTTTAGGTTGGGTATTATCATAATGACGAAATAGCACCCATAGGCTTGTCAACGTCGGGAGTAACAGCTGATTCGTTTGGCAAGTATAACCTAGCTCTGCTTGGAAGTCGTCGTAAAGACGAGTCACTACAAAACGCAAAATTGTACCTATAATATTCATTCCGCTGAGGTAATTAGGGGCTATTTAAATAAGATTCCGATAGATTTGGTGTTTTTTAGTCCGTTTTTATGGTGAAACCGTCATTGTGAAATAACGGAGACTACTCACGAGTCGTTGAGGGTCTGATTTTTCAGTTTTTATTAGTAAATATGCAATAAATAAAATATTTACCACAAATTTGGCACTTTGAGATTGACAATACGAATAATCAACATAACTTAACATAAATGAGAACACCCGTGGGGTAACATAAATTTAGTCTCTTTGTTGACCCCAAGGAAGTAGTCGTACCTTCTTAATGCTCTACTATACGCATGACCTGCTAATATTTCGTCAACAGATGCCGGTGCGTAAATCTTACGGAATAGTTCTTCAAGTCCACTTCCATCCATTATATCACCAATAGAACCTAGAAAGGATATTGCGAGATGAAAACCGTCTAACGTGACTACAATATTCTTGAGATCGGGATTTTCAGTGGAATGTACAATTTCTTTGGTTTTCCAATACAGCGATTGATCAAATGTGACGAACGCGATTTTTTGTTTCTTTTTTTAATTCTCCCGATGCAAGACTGAGAACACTATAAATCTTCACGTAGTTGTTTGCAGGATAATAAAAAAAGAGAGACATACAATACGCGATTGAACCTAATACTCATTTTTCGGTAATTTTTCCATAAATCCATTTCGCCCTTTTTTCGTAATGCAATCCATTTTGTGATTGAGAATCCACAAAAAATTTGTTGAAGATATATCACATTCGTATCGAACATTCTAGTCCTTTTCATTTACATTTTCATAACTTTTGCATATCATTCTTGGGATGTTTATACATTATTCAAGCCAATTAAAAAAAAACAATACATTTATTTTCCAAAGGTACCCAGATAGACAAACGTGCTGTAAAAATTGACGTGTCAGCATAATAGCAGCAAGATGGCAACGTGGGACGGCACACTGTGGCACCATTATGGTGTATTTTGTTTCAAATTTAGGCTGCAAATTTGCGATACAGTACACGTTTTTGCGAAATAAATGCCTAATGCTAAGATAGCAAGTTTTGCAGCAAAATTACGCAACAATGATCTGCAGAAATAACGATATTAATGCAGCAAGCGCCAAATTTTGGCTGGTATTATCTTTGCAGCACGTTTGAGTCATAAATGAACCACGCTGTGCCGTTCCATTGTCAGTACAAACGAGATAGGTTATCGCAGCATTGAGAGACAAAATTTGGAATACGTTATTCCATACGTATTCCAAGTTGTGTGGTTGAGGGTGTGAGGTTCCACCATCTCGCCGCTACGCGTCTCCACCATCGTTCCAGCTTCTCGTCAGCGGTCGCAGGCCAAGCGTTTCTATATATACAACGTCTCCCTAGATCCTAGCACCCAGCGCGTCTAGGGCAGGATACAGTGGTACGGCCCTCATGATGAGTCTGCCACTGTACCTGAGACGAAACGCATATATATATTCTAACGGTGAAATTTGACACCTTCTGGATAAGTCACTCGGTGACGCGATATATTTTTTCCCCGCCAAGTAGTCAATACATATTGCGTTATTCCCAAATCATATATAAGAGCGTTCGCGAGCGCTAAGAAAGTTGTTATCGTCATTCTCAATTTAGAGACTTCAACGAGCGTATCGTTAAAGTATTGTTGCCGAGCTAAGTGCATTTTGTCCAGCGTAATTGTAATCCAGAATATCCATTGGTCGTCATAAGAACTTTCTACAAAATTAACTACGCACTTCGATCGACGTCAACATCTAGCCGCTATCGTGAAAGAAGAGTCATCAGTCGGCGCATCATATTACAATCGTTGGAAGAAGACTTCGAGAATAATACAGACCAGTAGTTCGTCATACGATTGTAATAATAAATAAAGAAAACTCTTCGATAAGCGATAACGAGGTTTTTTTTTAAACATTTATGTTCGCCCAACGGTGTTACATATAAATTGGTGGCAGCGGTGGGGTGCCAAAATAATAAAGGCATCCTAATAAACAGTGAGATGTAAATAAGAAGACCGACGTAAATTGGTGAAAGTTAAGGATCCCAAAGAAGAAAAACATATACTGTGAAAATTCAACGGGATACTCAAGTTATCATCAAAAAGTTGGCTTCGAGGCATCTTTACTCACATATCCGATTCAACGATTGATCGTCAACGGAACACCTGAGGGACATCCAGCGACAACTCATCGAATCGAAGGTCACGTGTGAAACCAACGAGAATCCCAGAGGATCATCCTGAGGGAATATCTCGAAGGAATCACTACGCGACAGTCATCGAAGAAGGACATCGGCAACTAATCAAGAAAAGAGGGTCAATACGGAGTGATTGACAGTCCACCTTCGTAAAGGAAAGAAGAATTCCTCGTCAAGGAAGAGGAAAAACGCTCGTTATTGTAAAGACGCCCAATATCGCGCTGAGGCAAGAAATGGACAAAATAGAGAAACTCCTTCAAGACCTTTTCAAAGAAATGGAAAATATAGAATCGAACATTGAAATGAAGACGAATGAATATGATTCTGAAATATCTGAAGACGAAGGTGACATTAACCATACAACATCGCTTAAAGAATTATTAAATACGATATCTGAGTTTGATGGCGAAAATATGCCCGTAGAAATGTTTATTTACCAAATAGAAAGATCAAACAAGAATACAGACTGAAACAAAGTCTTCTACTCGCAATGATTTTAGGATCGAAATTAAAAGGAAGAGCTAAAGTAGAAATTAGAGCGGATAATATTGATAATTTTACCGAATTAAAAAATATTTTGCGCACGAACTATGGTAGTCATGATGATTTGACAATTTTTCAACTCCAAAGAATGAATTGTAGATAAAAACCAAAAGAATCAATTAATGAATATTCTCAAAGATTTATGAAAATCCATGATCTGGCGATAAGAGCAATCTTAAATAAAACGTCAATTCCACAAAGTCACACAACAGTCCTGATAGACGAAGAAAAGAAAAAGGGTCTCAATGATTTCTTAGAAGGTCTAGAAAAAGAAATTCGTTTAGACGTAAAAACAGAACATCCAAAGAATATAAGGGAAGCGATTACTTCCGTAATTAAAGCTGAAATAATTTAAAAAACGCGAACAATGAATAATTGGTCAGAAAAAACTTATCAGGGTCCAAGTCGTTATCTCAGTCACAAAAACAAAAACGACAAAACTTTCACAAAAAGTTTTCAAAAGGTGTGTTATAATTGTAAAAAGCCAGGGCACGTACTTTCAGAATGTAGAAAAAGTCAATTTGATAATAAACAATTTGATAACAGACCATTTTACAAACGGTATTTTCAAAATGCTCCTCACAATTCCAAAGATCCTCCTCAAACACATCATGTCCAAGAGAACGAATAAACATTACAAGAATCTGTAGTATCAGAAACAAAGAATGTAAACTTGCTCACATTTTTCTAAAATTAGATGATACCAAAGAAGGAATATTTTTTATTGATCCAGGTTCGATAATATTATTGGCAAAAAGGAAATTGCTAAATGATCCGACAAAGATAATTAAAAAAGGAAAAAACATTACAACAATTGCTGATGAAACCCAAAAAACAGAAGGTATAATTGAAACCCGATTATTTTCACAACCAGTTGAATTTCATGTAATCCCTTCACATTTATCAATGAAAGAAGATAGATTAATTGGATTAAATTTACTTCAACAATTTGAAGCAAAATGGGACATGGGTAAACATTTTTCAATTTGGACCAAGAGTATACACAAAAGATCCACCCAAAAAAGAAACAAATATGCCTTCATTTTTGATGTTGAAGGAATTCTAAATGGATATGCAAGAATAGAATTAAAAGACTACGACGTATTAGTAAATGTTCAAAACGGTCAAGCCACATTTCCTATTCCTAATTGGACGAACAAAGATGGTTGCACAAGAAAATTAAAAGCTGAACCTATAAATTATTTGGATATCAAAAACTATGAAATACCCGAATTAACAAATAAAAAAGTTACTTATAGAAAATACTCGATTGAATCACATTAACGAAGGAAAAGAAGAGATTTGGAAAATTATTAAAAGATACCATGATATTTTTATCCTACCGGGAGATCCACTTCCAATGACGCGATTAACGGAACATCCAATAGACTTGACTGATCAAAAACCAATTTATACGAAACAATACAGATATCCACCTATTCATCAGGAAGAAATTAAAAAAACAAATGTAAGAAATGTTTGAAAAAGGAATAATTAGAGAAAGTGATTCACCATTTTATTCACCTTTATGGATTGTGCCCAAAAAATCTGATTCATCCGGCAAAAAGAAATGGCGAATAGTGATTGATTATCGAAAAATTAATGAGAAAACAAAACAAGACGCTTATCCTCTGCCAAACATTGACGCAATTTTAGATAATTTGGGAAACGCTAAATATTTTTCTGCTTTTGATCTCGCGTCTGGTTTTCATCAAATAGGAGTAAAAGAAAAAGATAAACAAAAAACCGCATTTTCAACAAAAGATGGACACTATGAATATAATAGAATGCCTTTTGGATTAAAAAATGCACCACCAACATTTCAAAGAATGATGAATAAAGGATTACAAAGGTTAATTGGCGACAATTGTTTCGTATACATGGATGACGTCATTGTATTTGGAAAAACTTTAAAAGAACATAACAAAAATCTGGAGACACTTTTTCAAAGATTTAGGGATGTTGAATTAAAATTGCAACCTGATAAATGCGAATACTTAAAACCGGAACTAACTTATTTGGGTCATGTAATTTCAAAAGAAGGTATCAAACATTTTGCGAAGTAATGTGTGAAAAATTAAAGGTTAAATATACTGCGTATCACCCACAGTCGAATGGTAAAAATGAAAGAGCACATCGGGAAATCCTCAATTACGTACGGAGCTACATGGTGGAAAGTACCGATTGGATAAAACAATTGTCGAGGGCTATAATCTCTTATAATTCGACAAGGAATGAAAGGATCGGAGTCTCGCCTTTCGAATTTTTATTTGGTTATGCCCCAAATATCCCTCTTGAAGCCGAAGAGTTGGAAATGACGATAAAAGAAAAATGATTCATTACGAAAATATCGGGAAAAGGTCCGTGAAAAAACAAAAGAAAAGATACAAAGATCCCAAGAAAAGACTCGCGAAAGATTAATCTTCCAAAGAATTCCAAGATCCTTAAGAATAGGACAAGAAGTATAAGTTAAGAGAAAACAACCCGGTTTATCAAAATTACGTAGTCCATGGGAAGGACCCTATACTATAGAAAGAATATTAAATGAGCAAAGTATAGTAATAAGAAGAGGCAATGACCTCGTAACATATAATAAAATAGATGTAAAACCCTATTTTACAGATGAAAATGAATTCGATGACACAATTAACAGTACTGATACTGATGACGACGATACTAATCCCAATGACGCGCAGCCAGGTTCAAGTCACGAACATTGGGAATGAAAAATCAGTTTATTTAGAAAGCATGGGAAAAACACAGGTTTATCATGAAACTTGGAAACTAATCATCGGAATAGAATTGAGCCATTTACCAGAAGAAATATTCTTATTAAAGAATAAGACTAAGGAATGATATAATATATGTTTACAATATAAACCAGGATTTATATGTCAAAGCATAAAGCAGATCGAAGCGCAAATCAAACGAAATGAAATATTAGAAAGTCAATTAAAGACGCTATATCATTTAATTGGTCGAAGAATAAGAAGAGGACTCTTTAACATCTTCTGATCTGGGGGCAGTCAAGACTGGTGCGATTGACAATCAGAAGCTGTTTGCAATACCAGGTATTTTGAAGAGTAAATTGAATTTTTGCATGTATTACAAAAATATGCAGGCTGTCATTAGCCGTCATTTGGAGACAGTCCATCGAGATGAGACCGAAGTGAAGAAATTTGCCGTTCTAAAAAAGGATATGTAAAATTGCATTTTACTTTTTCCATTTCATAGTATTATTTTCTGACATCATACAATTTTTAGGAACTTATGAAAGGAAACAAATGATAGAAACATTAAGAAATCAAGGCAATAATATGTACCACACGGATGAGAGATATAATGAAACTGGAGAATTGCTGGTGTCTCGAAGACCAAGGGAGCGTAAAACGGCCACAGAGTATAGATCTTGTCACAACTGCAAGGGTTGTTTCTTCAGAAAAGCTATCAGACGTCATTTCAAAAGATGTGTTGGATCATCAAGCAAACATAAACGTAATACCATTCTTTTGCGGCGGATTGAAGGTCGACTCCACGAGGAAGCATCTGAACGTTTCGCCAAGATCTTCACAGTATTGAGAGAAGATGAAATCACCAGATTAGTTAGGTACGACGAGTTGCTGGTTAAGTTTGGAAATGCCATGTGCGACAAATTCAAACAGTCACAACAGGAGGCGACGATCAGAAACCGTTTAAGAACACTTGGCCACTTATTGAAAGCTATGAAAGAAGTAAACCCAGCTATCACAGACTTTATGTCAATTTACCATCCAGCCCTTTACAAGAAGATGATTACTGCAGTGAAGAAGCTGTCACATTTCAACGACGAAACGGGCGAAGTTGAGAACTCTTCTCTGGCCATTAGCATTGGTATTTACGTCACAGCATCTGGCGAATTTTTGAAGCTCCTTACTATCGAGAAAGACGACGATGCTCATCAAAAACTGGTCGGGAAATATTTATTCTTGCACAAATCTCAATATACTACTCGTGTTAATTGAGTCGCTCTTGAAGCGAAGGCTAAGAAGCATCGAGAACTAAAGAAGTCTTTGCCAACGACGGACGACATTAGAAAATTGTGCGAATACGTGAACGAGAATAGGAGGGCTGCCTATGAGAGATTGCAGAAAAAATATAAATATGAAGACTGGTTGAATCTGCTCCAATATAGCTTAATATCTATCCAGATATTCAATCGACGTCGATCAGGTGAAATCGAGCGATCTGAGATCAGTGACTTAAAGAACATAGAAAAGATCAATGAAAACAAGAATCCGGAATTACACAATCAACTCACGGAGGAGCAAAAGGCTACCGTTTCACTTTACTCGAGATTTATAATCACTGGTAAATTGCAACGCGACGTTCCCGTTTTACTCGACAGAGAAATGGAGGACTGTTTGAGCTTAATATTATATCACCGTCAATCTGCTAGAATTCCAGCAAAAAATCCATATGTTTTTGGTATCCCTGGTTTCGAAGATGATCGGCTTAAATATTTGAGGGCATGTGCGCTCATGAGATATTACGCGCACGAGTGTGGAGCTGAACTTCCTGAGAGACTTCGGGGAACAGGTTTGAGGAAGCACATGGCAACTACCTGCGCAGCTCAGAATGTAAACGAAAACGAGATAACAGATATTGCCCATTTCATGAGCCATGCAGAGGCCATTGACAGGTCTCATTATCGGCAATCGGTGGTCTCGCGAGATGTGATTGGCGTATCAAAATTTCTGCGCTCCGCAATGGGCTATGATAATGCGGCAGTAATTGATGATGAAATCAGCGAAGAAGAGTGCGTTCCAAAGGCTCCTTCGAGATCTTCGAATAAATCATCCCATCACTCGAATCGAAGAATGATGACAAATCGAAGAATGATGACAAAACGAAGAATGAGTGTAGATCCGAACGTTCGAAAGAAAAGGAAAGTAGCACCACAAAAAGTGGTGAATTCCGAGCTTGATTCAAGTAAATCAGCGTCAAATGATTCGTCGGTAACATCTCCAAAAAAATCAAAGAATACGTCATCAACACAGAAAAAAAAACAAAAATTCCAAGTCTGACATAACTGACAAAAAACCTAAAAAACGATGGTCTCAAAATGAGAAAGATGCTGCTCTATATGCATTTGGGTCAATGATTAAAAACAATAAACTACCTTCCACGAATGATATTGAAATTTTTCTACAGAAAAATAAGCTCAACGGACGATCGATCAAGTATGCACATGGGCGTCAAATGAGAAGAAAAAATGGAACATGGATTAGTGATATCAATTTTAATATTGATGTTTCACCTCGCTTAAAAAAAGTATTGATATCATGATTATTACTCATCACAGTCTTTTAGAATCTTCAATCCTTTTTCGTACTTCGGAATTAATGGAGTGATAAGGCAAATTTATAATTTCAGTTTCCAAAATCACCGAGAATTTCGGCGAATTTATGTCCATTTTTTAATATTTTTTATTATTCATTGGATCAATCAAATCGAATTCAAATAAAATCAAATTCAAATAAAATCAAATCAAATTCCTGAATCAAATTTTGGAGTATTCTGGAATTTTCGCTAATCGAATTCAAGAATCAAATTTGATTCCAGAATCAAATTCAAAAATCAAAATTCCAGAAAGTTGATAAACCCAGTGGCTGAATGAGATGCTTCTTCAATTACAAATAGCTTTAGTCACTCAAATATTCGAAAAATTCAATGTGGTTAGTTTGATGACTCCTGGGCCATCAAACCAACCATATCGTATTTGTCGGACATTTTGTGGACAAAAACACATTAATTCGATAGTTAATTAACCGTTTAATTCATTTGATAATTGTTAATATCAAATTCTTTCTGGGATAATTTCACTTCATAAGTATTAAATTCGAACTCTTTCTGAGAATATAAGAACTATTATATCTTATTCAACTGACAAGGGGAGGCCACGACGTTCGGATCAGGGATTTTCTTCAAACCTTGTATACTTTTAGTAGTCCATTAAGACAACATAATGTGCAAGTAGCAAGGCGTACTACTTAGGTGTTTTCGAGAAAATCGCAAGAAGAGTCTTACGCAACCAATATCTACCGGTGCGTAGCGACACTGAGCACGAGACGGCGGCGGCCAAGTGGTTAACGTTCAATGTCCGTAATCGCTGGATCGCTGGATCGAGTCCCGCTCATGTGATTTTTTTTTCAACACTGGTCATATTCTTTCATATATATTACAATCCAAAGGTAATATAATGAAAAAATACGTGTATTTGCATGAACCTTTATCGAATTTCCAATGTTATTTGGCTGTTTACTAATTTTTATTATTACAACAGCTATTATATTTATAATTATCGACAAGTAAACGACCAAACGAATAAAGTTTTCCTCAAAGTGTATGCCTGTCGAGATTTGCAAAATCCCTTATACCTGAAAGCGGGTAACGTACCCGAAACTGTTGTGCACGCTTCGACCAGCAGACACAGGTTTGAAAAGAGAAGGGGAGGGCCAGGCCTGGACCTGGGTTCTATTCTTATAGGGCCGATGCTATACAACAGACCTCATTCGGCAGAAAACTCGCGTAGCGGTGAGACCTTGCTAATGTAGTAGGAACGAATAGTGTACGTACGAATTTTTTGAAAATTCCAAAATTTACATTTTTACTGCAAAAATGGAAGAGACTCCCGGTTCTTCGAGTACTGTGAATGATGAATTCCACGAACATTCAATGCATAATGCAGTTGCAAAACGTCAGTTAAAAGATGCGTTCGTGTACTGTGATAGTCTTCTTCAAGAAGCGGACCTTATTGATACAGAATCATCAGCAACGATTTCTGAAGATGCAATGGCGATTGGAGAAGAACTGTATCAGTCTGTCATCGAAATGTTAGGAGAAAACGTACTTATTACTGACGAGGACCTCATTCATTTAGAAGAAGTAGATGAAGAGGGTCTATTCCGTGAAGTTGGCGGAGATTTTTTCGACGATGAGGATTATGAGCCAGTCGAAAAGAAGGCAAAAGCCGGATACGTTCCGTTGGAGACAACAATAAAATTATCAGCAAGTAAGTGTACATTTTTATCACTTTACATCTAATTTTTTTTTGTATCTTCAACAACTGTCTTTGAAGAACAAATTATGGTAATGAAATGAAACTTTGATTTTACGTTTCAGGTAACAACAAGGAACTTACGGGAGTGGGCTTTGGCTGCTGCAGGCCAATTTCAATCGGAGGGCTTTATCTTTAAAGCATCACTTTCATGGGTTAATAAATTCAAACAACGGCACAGAATTCGGCAGAGGAAGATCACGCGATATGTGAGTAATAGGGAATCTGTGACTTTGGAAGAAACACAAGAAGCCGCAAGGAAGTTCCAACTGCAGACAAAGGCAATTATCCCAAATTTTGACAAAAAATTTGTGATTAATACAGACCAGACAGGTTGCCAGTACCAGTCAACTTATGACAGAACTCTCGCCGAAAAAAATTCAAAAACTGTGTTTGTTAAAAGGCGCGATATGAACAAAGTAACACACTCATACACTGCACAATACGCGATAACGATGTCCGGTGAATTATTGCCGCAAGTGTTTTTGTGTTTGCAAGAAGCCACGGGCAAGTTTGGTCCAAGGGTTCAAAAAACTGTTGACAATTTAACGAAAGACCTTCCAAATGTCGTTGTAACAAGTTCGAAATCTGGGAAACTTACCACACAGCTCTATAATTCATTTTTAACCAGCGTCATGCTTCCTTATGTGGAAAAAGAAAAATTCTTGCTAATAATAGATTCTTGGGGAGGTCAAACGAATCCTGGTTTGTACGATGAAATCTTTACCAATGACCAGGTCCTGGAACTTGCACGGTTAAAGTCATACCCCCGAAATGTACTCCGCTTTGCCAACCGTGCAACGTTTATTTCTATAGGCAAGTTAAGAACTTTATCAAGCGCCTTCGAAATTGTTCGTATTTGATTGAAAACGAACGAGAAATTGCTTCTCGTGAAGATGCTATCAAAATACATTCTATCGTCCACCACCAATTATCAGCACCGATATTTACGAAAATGTTGCGTTATCATAGTTTGCATCCAAATTATCGGAAGAAAGAGAAATTTTTCAAAATGTCAACGAGGTTTGTTTTTCCATGGAAACTCTGAAGATTCCTTGTGCATGCGGGAAAATTGCATTCATTCGATGTAGCAGATGCCGTTTTAATTTATGTTTTCCATGTCTGTATGAAAAATATCATCCTGCAACTTGTAATGTCGAAAGCACATCCGACGATTAATTGTCGAAAGCACAACCTTACATTCTGATATATTGTAACTCATTGTATTATTGAATAAAATTATTTACACCTTTATTTATCGATGATTGACTTGCGCTTTCCAAGCCTGGCCCTCCCCCCATCCTTTCAAATCTGTGTCTGCAGGTCGAAGCCTGCACAACAGTTTCGGGTACGTTACCCGCTTTCAGGTATAAGCGATTCCGCAAATCTCGACAGGCATACACTTTGAGGAAAACTTTATTCGTTTGGTCGTTTACTTGTCGATAATTATAAATATAATAGCAGTTGTAATAATAAAAATTAGTAAACAGCCAAATAACATTGGAAATTCGATAAAGATTCATGCAAATACACGTACTTTTTCATTATATTACCTTTGAATTGTAATATATATGAAAGAATATGACCAGTGTTGGGGAAAAAAAAAATCACATGAGCGGGACTCGATCCAGCGATTACGGACATTGAACGTTAACCACTTGAGCGCCGCCGTCTCGTGCTCAGTGTCGCTACGCACCGGTAGATATTGGTTGCGTAAGACTCCTCTTGCGATTTTCTCGAAAACACCTAAGTAGTACGCCTTGCTACTTGCACATTATGTTGTCCTCATGGACTACTAAAAGTATACAAGGTTTGAAGAAAATCCCTGATCCGAACGTCGTGGCCTCCCCTTGTTAGACGACAAAGAACGAGATGAAGCCTCTGCAAGGGGTTAGGCGCTTTCGAGAGCAGTCCATGCGGAACCGTTGACAAGAACGCATGGTCGAACTGCAAGAAGAATATCGATCACTCTGTTACGCGTGAAAACCACTAAGAGACTATATCATTCTCATTGTACAAACCCGTCGGACATATACGTTTATAAATATACTCCTAGTTAGGAATTCTTACTACAAGAGGAATCGCCAAAATTAATTAAAAAGTTATTTCGTCCGAAGCGATCTGCGAATCAAATGTAATTTATGGACATCAAAATTCTTTAAGGAGGGAGGATTGATACGAGAGAAATGTGACACCTTTTGCCTTGAGATAAGAACTTCGAGCGACAGCTTATTTTTTTCTTTTCGAATGACAGACTGCGTAGTCAAATGAATCAGAGAGACTCGAACAATCTTAATGTGATGCACTATTTCTTTAAGATGCGCAATCATATGAAATGGGCAAGATCTCGAACGTTTCGAGAGACGCAAACATGATGATATTAAAGTCGGTCCCGACCAAGCGTCGAAGAGGAGAGTCGTCACTTGTAAACAGTCAGTCACACGCTCTCTGTTGCTTGATATACCATTTTCTGTCGAATGTATTACAAATCGACTTCTACGCTAATTCGAAGTCAACGCCAGCATTTCATCCTATAATTCAGCAACGAGAATTGTAAAGCGACAAATAATCAAATAAAGAGTCTTTGCGAAAGATCACCGACGTTTTTTTTAATTAATGTTCGCCGTTAACAATGTAACAATATATATATATATATTGTAACGATGAAATTTGACACCTGTACCCTTGAGATAAGAACTCTCACAAACAACTTGCTCTTCCTCGAAAACTAAGCGAAGTGACCAAGTTACTCCGAAATGCACAATCGAGATCTCGAAAGTTTTGCAAGACGCAATCACGACCATATAAAAGGCCGCGCCTAGTCAGCCTTCAGTTAGTTACTCATCAGCAATCAATCAGACGCCTTTACTCTGTTGCTCGATATTCCATTTTCCAACGATCGACGAAATCTCTCGAATATTCTAAACGTTCATCAAAGTCTTCGGTCCATCAAACACTCGACAACGTTCTAACAGATTCTGAAGATTGTAATTAACCATTAAATAAATAATCCTCAGAGTTAGTCTCGTCGGAGTTTTTAAAAACATAATGTTCACCGCATGCGGCGTAACATTATAAATTGGTAGCAGCGGTGGGATGCCAAAATAATAAAGGTATCCTAATAAATATATAAATTGGTGAATGGTGGGATGTCAAGAGGAAGATCGACATAATTTGGTGAAAATTCGAGAATTCCAAGAAGAGGAAAAACACACGTCGTGGTGAAACTCAACGGAATTTCCAAAATCATCATCAATGGTTGACTTCAAGACATCCGTACCTACATTTCCGAGGAGCAAAATAAGAACTCTGAAGGAAAATCGAATTCGTCGTGGGATATCATCGAGGGTCCGGTAGGATCTTTCTGAGGAAAAAACTCGAGATATCGTCACGTCCTCGAAAAGTCGTCTATCCAAATTCGGGATCAGTACGTAGTAGTTGAAGCCCATTCAAACGACGACACATCGCAGAGCTAACACAAAATCTGGGTACAATTCGGAGTGATTAGTACCTCATCGACTCGATCATTACTCAACTTCGGGCTACGTCAAGGAATGACCCATGTATAGATCGAGATCAATCTTCGAGAACCTTCGACATCGGGACCAAACGCATCAGCATCAGTGGACGAGAACTTTCTAGTGGCTCGACAACGATATAGGCAACTCTTCAAATCTTCGTCATCGACATCGTCATCGGAGCATCGCAACCTTATAGATATTTCATACGTCGATCGATATTATAAATCCGGTAAGAAAATGGAAAATATCGAGCAACTTCTTTTCAAACGCTTGGAAAATATAGAATTCAAAATCCAGAATAGATCAGTCAATAATGAAATCGAAATTTCCGAAGATGAAAATGACAACGATTCAAAAATTTCAATCAAAGAATTGCTAATCACAATATCTGAATCTTACGGAGAAAATATGCCAGTTGAAACAGTTATCCATCAAATTGAAAGCGCAAAAAGAAATACAAATCGAAACAAACGAAGCCTCTTGTTAGCAATAATATTAGGATCCAAATTAAAAGGAAGAGCAAAAGTAGACATTAGAGCTGACAATATCGAGGATTTCAATGAATTAAAAAATATGTTACGAATTAATTATGGCAGTCACGATGATTTTACAATTTTCCAAATTCAAAGAATGAATTGTAAACAAAGACAGAGAATCTATACACAGTTATTCCCAGAGATTCATGGAAATCCACGATTTGGCAATACAATCAATTTTAAATAAAACTTCAATACCGCAAGCACATAATCAATTCTCCTTGAAGAAGAGAAAAAGAGAGGATTAATAGATTTTCTAGAGACTTGAAGGAGAAATTCGTCTAGACGTAAAAACCGAACATCTTAAAAATATTCGCGACGTAATAACATCTGCTATGAAGGCCGAAATTACATTCAAGACTCGTTCAATGAATAATTGGTCTGAAAAACCGCACCCAAGCTCGAGTTTTAAAATGAAAAATAAAAATGAAAATCAACGATCATTCCAAAGAAACTTCCAAAAAACATGTAACTATTGCAAAAAACCAGGGCACATAATTTCAGAATGTAGAAAAAAACAATTCAATGATCAAAATCGACAATCTTACAAATGGGATTTTCGCAATGCCCTTCAACCCACAAAAGATCCACCGCAAGATCAAAACAATCATATCGAAGAAACTCCAGAAGAATCTATAGCATCAGGAACATCAGAGACGAAGAATGTAAACTCGCTCACATTTTTCTTAAATTCGAAAATGCGAAACAAGGAATTTTCCTAGTTGATCCAGGTTCAACCCTATCCCTCATCACAGAAAATCTCATCGATAATCCAAAATTAATCCTTCCCAAAAACAAGAAAATTAATACCATCGCAAGCGACATTTAGAGTACAAAAGGAACTTTCGAATCCAAACTCTTCTCTCAGCTACTCACACTCCATGTAATTCCATCTAATTGGTCAATGAGAGAAGATGGCTTAATTGGACTTGATATGTTGCAACAATTCAAAAGCAAATGGGACGTGGAAAAAGATATTTTAAAATTTGGATCAAAAACTTATTGCAAAAATCCGCCAAAACGAGAAACGAACATGCCTGCAAGAACAGATTGCTTACGAACATTCGATATAGAAGGAATTCAAAATGGACAGGCCAAAATTTCATTAAAAGATTATGATGTACTAGTTAATATTGAAAATGGACAAGCAACATTTCCGATTCCAAATTGGACAAATCAAGATGGTTGCATTAGAACCTTCAAAGCTGAACCAATAAATCATCTTGATCTCAAAGAAATAAAAATCCCAGAATTAACAAACAAAAGAGAAAATTTACTTGCTCAAAACACTAGATTGGATCACGTAAAAGAAAGAAAAGATGAAATTTGGAAAATCATCAAAAGATATCATGACATTTGCGTTCTACTTGGAGATCCTCTTCCAATTACACGTTTAACAGAACACGCGATCGATTTAATTGATGAAAAACCAATCCGTGTTAAACAATATCGATACCCTCCAATCCATCAAGAAGAAATTAAGAAACAAATTAAAGAAATGCTCGAGAAAGGAATTATTAGAGACAGTGAATCCCCATTCAATTCACCATTATGGATAGTTCCGAAAAACTCCGATGCATCTGATTATCGAAAACTCAAGGATGAAACAAAGCAAGACGCCTATCCTTTCCCAAACATTGACGAAATTCTAGATAATCGTGGAAACTCAAAATATTTCTCCGCTTTTGACCTTGCTTCGGGATTCCATCAAATTGCAATGAAAGAAAAAGATAAATTCAAAACAGCACTTTGCACAAAAGATGGACACTTTGAATATAACAGAATGCCATTTGGACTAAAGAACGCTCCCTCAACTTTTCAAAGAATGATGAACAAAGGACTTCAAGGACTAATTGGCAACAATTGTTTCGTTTATATGGATGATATCATTGTTTATGGAAAAACTCTTAAAGAACACAATAAAAATCTCGAAACACTATTCCAAAGATTGCGTGAAGTTGAACTCAAATTACAACCTGATAAATGTGAATATCTAAAACCAGAGTTAGCCTATCTTGGATATATAATATCTGATAAAGGAATCAAACCAAATCCCGATCGGATTGAAAAAATCGTCAATTATCCAAAACCGAAAAATAAAAAATAAATCAAACAATTTTTAGGACTTGTCGGATATTACAGAAAATTCATTAAAGGTTTTTCAAAAAAGGCTTTACCACTAACTAAATTGCTAAAAGAAAAAACACAACGGCAATGGACATCAGACGAAGAAAACTCATTTACAACGTTAAGAAACGCATTATGCACTGAACCTGTTCTTGCATATCCAGATTGGAGTAAACAATTCATTTTATCAACAGATGCTAGCGGAAAATCGATCGGAGCCATTCTTTCACAAGGTGAACTTGGAAAAGACAAACCCATTTCATATGCCTCAAGAACTTTAAATCCTGCCGAACAAAATTATTCGACAACAGAAAAAGAAATACTTGCAATTGTCTGGGCTGTAAAATACTATCGACATTTTCTTTATGGAAGAAAATTCAAAATCATCACTGATCACAAACCATTAACCTGGATAATGAACCTCAAAGATCCCTCATCCCGACTCATGCGATGGAAATGGAAATTAGATGAATACGACCTTGAAATCATCCACAGAACAGGAAAATCTCATAGTAACGCAGATGCCCTATCCAGAATAAACGCACTCGAAGGTGAAGCTTTAGAATAATTATTGAACGAAACATTCCCGAGTTACGATGATTATCAAAATGAAAAGAATTCATACGAAAAATCCGAAAATATTTTTATTAAGGAAGGTCGTACAAATAAAAAAGGTCTTGTCATAACAGATGATGAAAAAGGAAAAGGAATCATAATCGATCCAATAGATGATGAAATAATTTGGTATGCAGAAATCAGGATAAAAATGCCAAATCGCGAATCAATCAAAATCCGAATTAAAGACCCAAGATTGCGTGGGACAATAACTGAAATGGTTGAATATATTCACACAAAAATCAATCCCGAGAGGATTGGTTCCTTTTGTACAAGGATCCTGTTGTACAAAAAGAAAGAGATAGAATAATAAAAGAACTCCATGAATCGACTATTGGTCGACATTATGGACCGCAAAAAAAGATCGAAAAACTGAGGCAAAAATATAACTGGCCCGGTATAACTAAAGACGTCGAAAACATTATCAAAAAATGTCAAATTTGTCAAAAAGAACAAATAACGTTACAAACAACACGACCTCCACCAGGGAATCCGGATATTCCAATGAATCCAAACGACAAAATTTCATTAGACGTCATGGGACCATTCCCTCCTAGTCGAAATCATAAATATATCCTCGTTATTCAAGATTACTTGATGCGATACCTAGTACTTGCTCCACTAAAAACAGACGTAACATCACCGAATCGGCCCCACGCGGTTTGGGTTTTAAAATCGTGATTTCTTGCAAGAACTGTGAAAAAACTGAAATACCTAATTGCCTTTATGTGAAAAATGGGTATGAAATTAATCGCAGAATTACCCTCGCGATGCGATTATTAGGTGCAGGTTTACATGGTATAAAAAAGTCTTGTGCCTTCATGGAATTGCCGCGGCCGATATACCATTCTTTTTATGACAAACTTGTCAGAGCAGTTGCTATAGCAAAGAAAGCTGTGCATACTACGAGCATGCAAAGGGCAGCCGCAGAAGAGAAAGCGATGTCACTCGAAAAAGGACAGACCGAGGGGATCACAGTTTCAGGCGATGGATCTTGGCGAAAGAGGGGATTTTCCTCCCTTTACGGCATAACATCTTTAATTGGCTGGTTCACCGGTAAGGTGATTGATATAGAGGTGAAATCAAAATATTGCAAATCCTGCGAATTTTGGAAAAATAAAGAAGGCACGGCTAAATACGAGGAGTGGCACGAAGAACACAAAGAAGCATGCCAAAGCAATCACGAGGGCTCTTCAGGAAAAATGGAGGTCGATTCCGTTGTCCAAATGTTCAAACGCTCCGAAGAATTACACGGAACAAAATATGCCTATTATATTGGCGATGGCGACAGCAAGACTTTCAATGGTATTATAGATTCAGCGCCTTATGAAAATCTAACTGTTCGAAAAAAAGGATGTATCGATCACGTTCAGAAGCGTATGGGCACTCGACTCTGAAATTTGAAAAAAAAAAAAAAAAAAAACGAAAGGACTTGGCGGCAAAGGAAAGTTGACGGGAAAATTGATCGATGAACTAAGCATATATTACGGATTGGCAATACGAAGAAACACAGACTGTATCGACGATATGAAGAAGGAAATTTGGGCCACACTCTACGATAAGCTTTCCACCGACGAAAAACCGCAGCACGACAAATGCCCACCCGGTGCCGACTCGTGGTGTACGTGGCAGAAAGCGAAGGCTACGGATGCTCTTTCTTCTTACCGCCATAATAAGCCGCTCAATATCGAAGTTTTTGAAGCTATAAAACCAATTTATGAAGAGCTGTCAAACGACGATCTGCTAACTCGCTGTTTAGGGGGATTCACGCAAAACAGCAACGAGAATTTCAATTCTACTGTGTGGAACTTGGCACCGAAGACCACTTTAAGCGGAAAATTGGTTTTAGATATAGCTTCCGATATTGCAGCGTGCACTTTCAACGATGGCCTCAGCAGTATAATGAACGTTATGAAAGTTCTGGGCATGACCGTAGGGCCCAACTGCTCCAATTTTTGCTTAGAAGCGGACGCACTGCGCGTCGACTACGCCGAGAGATCGCTGTCGGATGCGGTGAGGAACGTTCGCTCGAGCGCAAAATCGTCGAGAAAAGCAGAAGAGGAGGAAAAACTTGCCTTGGAGGGGCAACTTTACGGAGCTGGCATCGCAGAATAACGGTAAAAAATTTGTTCAGTTGCATTGTCTAAGTTGAACAACAAAAAAGTTATATGTAAAACTTTAAACGTGTTTTTCTCGAAACAACTTTTTTCCAATTGGCGTGACAAATAACTTCAACAATTTTCACTCGATTTACTTCAAATTTAAAAGTTATGTTCCTAATTGCATTTCGCAGAGAAGTACGTACGGAATTTCTGATTAATCGAAAACTTTTCATTTTATGAGCAGTTTTATACGAAATTTTTCACTGAAAATTCATTTCTTAAGTTCAAATACCTAGAACTTTTGAATAAAACAATGTTTTTTAAATTCCGTACGTACTTCTCTAGGTATTCTAATGTAGATTAACGAGAATTTTTGTTTTTTGTTCTAGGTAAAAAATTGTGGATGCTAAATGTCACGCCGCGGAGCGCCTAAGAAAAAAGATAACAAAAGAAAATATTAGTAGTCGGCCATTTTGTACAACGAAAAAAAAAAATTTCTAACAGCTTGATATTCATACTAAATAGATGTGTAATTAATTTGATGAGTGAATCACTTTTTCATACGAAAAAAAATTGTTAAATTCGCACATGATTTTATACCCCTTACTGCGGCCTAACCCCTTAACGGAATTAAAGAAAAAGAGTATCGTATTTAGCGTAATCTCTGGAAATTACAAACATTAGCGTAATCTCTGGAAATTACGTCAATTCAAAGAATTTACAAGAATTAGGAACAAATATTGAGGAAATAAATCAACAAATAAATAACATATTACAATCATTGAACCATCGAGAACACACTTCGAGAAGAAAAGAAGGTCAGCGCTTCGCAACACGATTGTAAAAACAAAAATAAACTCTTCGATCCGCGATAACGATGTTTTTTTTAAAAACACATATGTTCACCTGACCGGTGTAACAATATATATATACGAGTATATGAGATTATATATATATATATATATAATCTGATATAATAAATATAATATATAATCTGATATAATAAATATAATATATAATATACATGTCTATGATATAATCACGTAGCTTGTTTTTGCCGGCAATGGAACGTCACAGCGTGCCTCCAAGGTGCCCTCTTCTTGCCGGCAACGGAACGTCACAGCGTGCCTCCAATGTGCTCCCACCTTGTCGGCAACGGAACGTCACGGCGTGCCGCCAATGTGCCTTCATCTCGCAAAAACGACGTATTCCAAATTCTCGGTCGCAATGCTGCTATAACCTGTCTCATTTGTGCTGGCCATGGAGCGCCACGACATACTCCAACTGTACCCCCAATATTCTGTATTTTTGTACTGCAATGTTAACACTAGCATTTTCGCGAGAATACATAATATTGTGTTTCTAGAACACAGCTTGATGCGGCTGCAAAAGATGCCTCTTTGCCGTCACAATTTGCTCTCGCATGGCGTAGTGTTGCCAACGCGTTATCGACAAATGTCTATCTGGGATATATAAGGCGTAAGGTATATAATATTGTGATCGGCGTTATCGAACACAAATTATAAAAATAATTCGGTGTTAATAATAGAGTTATTCGGTTCAGAAAATACTGATGCTTCAAAAAGCAGAGCTTCGTCATACAAATAACAAAAACCGAGCAAGGACAAAATGTTCAATAAAATTTTGGAGCCAAATTTTTTCTTCACTACCGCACTCTAACCAATTTTGAGACACGATATAAAAACGCGTGGTCAAGTGCATGTGCAATAGACACAATTGTGGAGAAAAATTTGCTTTTCTCTTTTCCGCATTTATCAGCTAGGACGACATTATCGAAAAAAATTCTCAGTGAATTTGGAATAGTGGAGATTGGGGTACAATGTGTCGCAGGGCACTACGAGCCAGATGCGATTTCTCGGAGGTTTGTAGGTCGTAAATTCCGAATTTTTTTCTGTTGGACCGCGATTTATATTCGCTTTCGACAGGCCTAAAACAAAGTCGATTGCAAATCACAAAGAATTAATGAAAATTAAAAATTGATTTGAGGCTTGGAAAAAAAAATTTCGCTCGCCGGGAAAACGTAAAATATAACGTGACTTTCTGTAGCGGCTCGGCTTTTCGATCCTGATCAATAGTTTTATTATTCATGATGCGCTCAGTGACTTGTGTTTTTCCATTCATAGTTTAATTAATAGTTATCTTAATCAATAATCAAATATTTAACTAGTGGGGTACAATGTGTCACCAAGATGTGGCGCACAATGAGCCGACTCTCAATGAGGAAACAAAGTGTCGACACTCTGAAGAACCGGAATGTGTCACGGGTCGCTGTCAACGGTATGCGATTTGTCGGAGTTTTGTAGCTCGTAAAAAAAATAGTATCGGCGAAGAATTATTGACTAAAGCCAAAAAGCGGAATTAAAATAGTGACGACCTCCAAAGAAAACCACACACGGAAAAAATGTCCGATTTTTTTTCGAATTGATCTTTTATGATAAATAAACAGAATGTCAAAAGCATTTTTCTTTGAAATAATTCTAATTGTAGATGTTGGCGCGAAATGCCACGCTATCGGCGCTTGCGCTTGTGACGTCGCCGTTCGACCGCGACCGAATAGGCTATGTATATGGCTTATACGCGAGTGTACACAAATGTGAAATTTGGTGTCATTTTATATCTGAAAACTCGAGCATTCTGAAAAAGTCGAAAACTAGTTTAATTTTCGTGCAACGATGTGTGAAATTGGATTCGTCAAAGCAAATTCGAGTAATTTACCGACTGTGGATAACTGAACATTTTTAGGTTATGTACATATGAACATTTTGAAAAACATGTATTAAAAAAATATATATTTCAATACAGTTTATGCTATAACACGTTTACACTGACATCAAAGTGGTCTTCACAGCAAAAATAAGTGGACGATGATTTCGGGTTGACACGTCGTATTGCATCGAACCACAGATTTCGACTTTTTATGTCTTGTGGCACATTTAGAAATACCTATTGGGGGCACTTTTCGGCGTATTTATACAAAGAGGAATGAAACAAGCCTTATACGATTTTGTCGTTGCCATCGTCGAAAGAAAACTCGTATTTCACGAGTAGTTCGTATACCGGCGTTCAAATGGTGACGTCACAGAGCGCTCGGGTAACTTCGGAGGCTCTCGGCGCGTTTTTGCCGAGCCGAACAGAATAACAATTTCAAAGTGCTATATCATTGTTAATTGTTGGAAAAAAAAAGAAAAATACTTAGCTTCAAAAATCGCACATGATCTTTACAATGATAAAAATCATTTCACAACTCAATTTTTTTCGATCCCATTATGTTGGTATTTTTAATATTTTTTCAAAAAAATATGGTAGCTTCATTGTACGCCCAAAGGTCTCTAAAATCGGTTATGACATTCTTTTTCTAATCAGACTACTTTGATTGGAGTAAAATTTCGTTAGAAAAAAAAGTGACACACTGTACCCAACCTTCACTTAACTGTTTCAATGTTTTCGTAAATCATAAATGGGGCGACGGAAAAGTGTCTGTATCGTATTTTGTCGAACGAATGTTCGATGAAGGTGGCCAAAACGAGTCCATCTTCGCCACTATCGAAAATTCTTTTTAGCAAAAATTGATGTTCATCCGGATTGTCTTTTATGAATTGTTGAATGAGGTCAATAACATGCGGGATACTGTCTTGTAAAGTTGGCGATTATAAATGCGCATAAAAGAACCGTGGCTGGCATGAATTGTCTTAAGGCCATGTGTCACATGTCCAGTCGGTAAAAATCCTACTGCCAAGTTTTCTCCTAGACGGATCATATTTCGGGCAAAAGAAGAGAAAGCGGTTGTTCGTCGTTCAACAGAGCGGAACGTGTTTCTTTTCTTTTTTCTCAAAAATCAACCGTTTCAGAAATCATTGGGAATCTGCAAATCAGCTATCTCTCTCGCACTCATGGCCGCTCGGTCGGTGTGACACTTGGCCTTAACGGGCTTTTACAGTAGGCAAATCGTCGACAGAAGCTACGCAGTTTAAATCTTGTATTCCTCCCCATGTATCGGATCGCTCGGCTGGCATCTGTAAAATCATTTCTCTCAATTTTTACCCGTAATGAGGCGAACTTGTCGTTTTGACGAGTTTTTTTCACGATTCTTTTTTAAGGGGGGAAAACCCTTTATAATGTTTAAAAAATCGATTTTTTCACATATTTCGAAAGTATAATATATTGAGTATACTGGAAAATGGAAAAATCGAAATATGAAATATTCACGAAGTTATGGCACATGGTCGAGAGCACGCCGGAGCCGCATGCTACGAAGTAGGGAAATTTTGAACGCGATTATCTCGAAACTGCATTTTCAAAAACTGCTCATGTTACAGCGCAAAAAGTTATCGATCGATCTGGCTGAAATTTTGGAGACGGTTTTCACTATAACATTATCAGAAAGATATACCTAAAATTTTAAGGTTATCGGGTAAATAAATCACTTTTTTGGCGTAAAAATTGTCGAGAAAATGGTCAAAAATATGAAAATTCGATTAAAAAGCTTACTCAATTTTAAATTCTATACTTTTAAATATTTTTATTGGTATATCCTTCCCCTACACATGTCAATAATCGGAAAATATTTTCGAGTTCTGTTTCGCATCAATAGAAAAAAATTAGACAAATATAGCACTTTTCGATATCACGCAAAAGACGCCTAAAGGAATACCTTATAAGGCCGCCGTTTTGTTTTGTTAAAAAAAAATTTAACACTTGAAAGTTATAATAAGATGTCAAAATTAAAAAATGATGCGATTATTTTATCCCCTTTAAAAAAAATCAGAAAAAATAACTTATTTTCGGGCGTCTAAAGGGTTTTCCCCCCTTAACGAATAATTTCGGTTTATATTTACCGTAAAATAGACCATAACGCTCAAAATCGAAGGTTGGAGCAGACCTCATGGAAGTACTCTCGGTTGGTTATTGATTTCTGCCAGAGCACGCTCTAATTTTATGTGCGCTGATGTACGATTTGTAACATTTAACGTGTACATTTGTACATTATTTATCCTTCAATTTATAATTGGGTCTATCCATAAATCCGTAACGAAAATTGAATAAATTTCAAACGCAAAATATTGACCAAAACAGCGATTTCAATCAACTAAATATGTTCCATTCTGTTCAATGACTTTTTGCCATCTCTCTGCAAGCTTCATTATCCCTTCTTCGTAGAAGTCCGGAGGTTTTTGGGCAAAAAAGTCATCCAAGTGGTTTTTGAGGACGTCCAGAGAACTGAAGGTTCTATTGTTCAAACTGTTCTGTAGCGCCCGGAACAAGTGATAATCCGTAGGTGCAAGGTCCGAACTATACGGCGGATGCACCAAAACATCCCACCCGAACTGCAATAACTTTTTCCTGGCCATTGGAGAAACGTGTGGTCTATTGTTGTCCCGGTGGAACACTACGTCCTTATTGTTTGCCAACTCAGGGCGCTTCTGATCGATTGCTCGTTTTAATTTGGCCAGTTGTAAGCAGTACTTGGTCGAATCAATCGTTTTATTGGTTGGCAGCAGCTCGTAATAGACGATTCCTTTCCAATCCCACCAGATACAGAGCATGACCTTCTTCGGGTGTAATCCAGACTTTGTCACTGTCTGAGTAGCCTCCCTGAGCTTCGACCATGATCTTTTTCTACCGACATCATTGTAGACAATCCACTTTTCATCGCCAGTAATCATTCGCTTTAAAAATGGTTCGTTTTTATGGCGTTTGAGCAACAAATCGCAAGCTGAAATTCGCTCAATTAAATTCTTTTCGCGCAGTTCTTGCGGCACCCAAACATCAAGCTTGTTTACCATTCCGAGCTTCCGTAAATGTCTCGAAACAGTCGATTGGTCAATGTTGAGATTATGTCCAATCGCTGTAGTCGTCAATTGCCGATCGGAGTCGATTAAAGCTTTGATTTTATCGACATCGGTAGTGACTGGGCGACCAGAGCGAGGAGCATCTTGTAGATCAAAATCTCCACAACGAAATTTCACAAACCACTTGCGACATACACTTTCGCTTATGGCATTCTCTCCGTACACCGTGCATATCTTTCTGTGAGTTTGCGATGCGTTTTTGCCTCTTCGGAAATAAAAAAGCGAAATGCATCGAAAATATACGTTTTTTCCTTCCATGTTTAAAATATAATTTTAACTTCCTATACGTTACGGATATCAATGGATACTTTTTTTTAATGTCGCAACAAGTTTCAACTTTCGATTAATATATGACACATCACATGTTTAACACCTGTGCGAGCGGAGAAACAACTGCTAATGAAATCTGTCAGAATTTTCGATGAGGAATTATGCGTAGACCCAATACTTAATAAGTTTCCGTTCTTTTCTGCGAATGCTTGCAGAGATCAATGTTTCGATGGCTTTTTCATTCAGTTTCCAATTCCCTGAATGTTTTCCTCACAGATGAAACAAATGTCTGCAGACGTTTTCAGTAATTGATTCCTGAATGGACACACATATCAGGAAATGTCGACCTTTCCCGTGTACTCTGTTTGCAAAAAATCTGTAACAATTTTAATTGTGTTTGTTTCGTTAACTGCTCATATGACGTAATTACAGTAAGGGGGTTGCTTTTAATTCCATAAGAATTATTTCTAAGAACTAATTAATTTCAACTCACCAAAATAACGGATATCCAGAGCTTTGAAAACAAACTGCAAGCGTACAAAAACAATGCTCGCTGACACGCAGACGTTCGTACTTGAAAATATTCTGTATGACTATCATAATCGTCCGTGACGTTTTATTACATATTTGTAACAAAATGTGTACGTAAATATATGTCCAATTTCACAAATTAATAATAAAAAAAAACACCTCTGGGTCTACGGTGCATACGCTATATTTTCATGACTTGCGAAACACATAAACGTACAAATACAGAAAGTTGACTGTTTTCGTCGATGTCGTAGACGAAACTGACGCTCTGGAAAAAATGATCGAAGCTTCTCGAAACCCTTTCCCCCAACCGGCAAACGTAAACATCTGCGTTATCCGAAACGACGAATCCGGCTCTTTTCCGCCGGAACGTATCGGAGGGGGGATACCTGCTTTTTTACTGTATCTGTATCTCTCTCTCTCTCTCTCGCACTTATGCGTCTTTCACACTACCTGAAATAATGTGATAGGACCTTGCGTTACCGTTAACTCGAGTCTATCTGCACACCGGTTTCTACGGACGTATTGCAGTGGATGTCTAACACGAACTGCACCTCAAAATTATGGAAAAGCAATACTAAGCTACTTAAAATATTGGCAGGATAACAACTCTATTCTTTACTTCTCTATTCTCAGACATCTCTCTTCTTAAATATCCTCTATTCTGGAGCAGGTTTTAATCAGAAACATCTCTATTCCAAAATATCTCATGTCTGAAACATTTTTCTGCCGAAACATCTCTATCCGTAAAGATCGCAATGCCACAATTAACTCACTTCTGAAATATCTCTGTTTTTAACCCTCGCATGCCCCACTGGGGTCTGAGAAACCCCAGTGCGGGATGAGACCTGTGCGTAAAAAAACTTTAGGGTTGGATACGTTTATATCCAACTGTATTATGACAAACATGCGTATTACTAAAAAAAAAGGGGTCCGGGCTTATGCGCCCACGCAACCCGGTCCTTCGTAACGGAGCCTCCTTAAGGCCTCAGGTCACTCTAAGATTTTTCAAAGATCGATTTTTTTTCGTTAAAAATGGACCTTAGTACCTATAACATTATATTCCAAAAGAATATGGGTGTGAAAAATCTCTAAGTACTCGATTTTCGAATTCTAGCGCAACCCCTCTTGATTCATGTCGTGACTTTCTACTAATTTTAAACGCGTTTATCTCAAAACTACATTTTTCAAGTCGGCCGGACTCATAACTCAAACAAATTTCAACCGATTCATTTGAAATTTTAACTGTATATTTTGAATTACATTTTCTGAGGCACTACGTAGGATTTTTTAAAATTATATTACATAGTTCCTTTTTTTATAAACAATTTTCTGAAGATTTTCTCATGGCATTTTATACTTTTTGTTTTAGAAATGCGCCATTTTGACAAAAAACAATATATCAAAAAAATCCTACGTACTTCTATAGCTATCTATATATATATAAATGGATGTTGGTATACCTGTTTGTGATTTATAGACTGCGATACCGTTTTACCGATCACCATGAAAGTTGGCACATATAAGCGTTTTTTCATGGAGAAGGTATTTATGCTATCCACTTTGTTATAACTCGCCACTAGATGGCGCTGCAGCGCATCAACTTCTACACCGTTCAAACGATCGCCATGAAAATTGATATATATAGGTCTCCATATATAGAATATTTTCGATTATAGATTCATTAATTAGTCATTGATAACACCAGATAATCAATAATTGAATCATCTATATATATATATATATATATATATATATATATATATATATATATGGGGCATTCCATACCAATTCGACCTGGGTCTGACCCTCGACCCCTCAAATCTGGTTCCCGATTTTTCCTATCATTACGCTCACTCTATCAAGCAATTACAATTTTTTTCAGATTTTTCAAAATAAATTTGAGCGCGTCATGAATTTTTGAATTTTTTTTTTGAACACCTCGATGGCCGTAATCGAAAAATCTGAAAAAATTCCCAAAAATACAGTGTCGGATATAAAAAATGTTGGTGTAAAATTCATAATGCCTGGGCTTTTGCTTCAACCCGTTTTTTAGCTTTTTGAGCAAAAAAAAATGAAAAAAATAAGAAGCAGAGGTCAATTTACTGTAGACTGTTGCTCGAAATTTTGTATGCATAGTACCAGATTTTTTAAAAAATTTCTCCGATTTTTCTAAAGTGTATTTTGTAATTTTCGAATTTTTTTTTATCATGGTTGACAAAAACCCTAATTGGGGGTTTGGAAATGATGCGAATTGCACTAACAATAAGCGTAAGATGCCTGGTGAGGTTCGGTACACTCTAAACTACTATTGAACTACTACTGTAGACAGTAGCTTGAATATTTTTGATGATGGCGAACGGTTTTTGGAAATTTTTAAGGATTTTTTAAAGCATTTTTTCTGTAATATCACCGTAAAATCATGATTAATTAAAAGCGGTCATGAACAGTGATCGCTCTTAATTAAATAATGAATTCTTAAATATCTGTATTCTTCAAAATCTCATGTCACATCCAAACCATCTGTATTCCGATAATTTGATCTCACATTATCTCTCTTCCGAAACATATCTTTATTCCAAGAGACTCTGCGTTGCACTTGTTTTATTCATGGCCAATATAGTAAATGCAATATTACGAATGGGTTATTCAAATGAAATTGATATGACGTTGGCGAATGACGAATTTCCCATATAAAGTACTTTTCATTTTTCAATTATAATGTCGAAATTACAATGCTATCGTGTTAATATTCTTATTTTTCCTAACTTACCGGCATCACTAGGGCATTGCGAGCAGCAAAGTGAGTATTGAAGATGTATAGCAAGAGCATAAAGGCTTTATAGGTTAATTGCATTTACTATATTGGCCATGACTAAAACAAGTGCAACGTAGAGGCTCTTGGAATAGAGATGTTTCGGAAGAGAGTTATTGTGAGATGAAATTGTCGGAATACAGATGTCTGGATGTCACATGAAATTTTGAAGAATACGGATTTTTAAGAATAGAAATGTTTCGGATACGAAAGATTGTGGAATAGAGATATTCAACAGCAGTAATATTTCAGAAGTGAGTTATTATGGCATAGTGATCTTTACGAAAAGCGATGTTTCGGCAGAGAAATGTTTTAGACATGAGATATTTTGGAATAGAGATGTTTCTCATTAAACCTGCTACAGAATAGAGATATTTTAGAAGAGAGATATCTGAGAATAGAGAAATAAAGAATAGAGTTGTCCTGCCAAAATATCACTGTAAAGTCGTTCGACCACATTATTTATTATTTTTCGCCACTTCCAATCGAAAAGTGGAGTAGTATTGGAAAATACTAATTTTCGAGGGCATTTTCGAATTTATAAGGGCGAAAAGGGAATGCAGTAGAACCTCGATTATCCGAACCCATTAGGACCAAGGCTAGTTCGGATTATCGAAAGTTTGGATAATAGAAACGTGTAGTTGTGGGGAGCAGTTTTACATATTGCATGCGGAAAAATAAAAAAGGCCAGGTATTTTTAGCGATGTTACGTTAGGCTTGTGTATTTCTAATATATATTTGAACGCCAACATAATATATTTACTTTTAATATAAATATTCAACAACTATTTTAAGGTAGTAGTCTCGCCGAGGCATTTTTCTATAGATTTTTTTTTAATTTTGAGTTCTCATTCAGGACAGTATTAAATGATTACCTCCAAAATTTCCAAAGCATTCACCGTTCCGTTTTCGAGATATTGGCAATCAAAGATTGGATTGTTTTACACGGGTTCTTATGGAGAGCAGTGGAAAATTTCACATTGCACGCAATAACTTCGAAACTTTTTTACAGATTTTTTTTTTTTATTCTCAATTACAGAGGAACATATGACGTAGTGGGTTATAAAAATCATGAATTTTGACCGTCTAGTTTCAGCGATATAGCGATTTAAATTGAGCAATGTCTAGCGACGCTAGCGCCGCGAAGTGACTGGAGCGGACTAGAACTGGATTACAGTAGTGTGTGCATATCCGTATACGCAGAGTGTCTACGTATTAGTAGCCGGAATGGATTGTCTGATACAAAAGTGAGGGCTAGGTAAACATTATATTAGGCGTTTTCATAATTAATTTATAAGTTTTTAAATCCCGATAAGATGTGAAACCTATATTATAAGGATATTTCGCAATATTTCAAAGCTTTCATCGATTGAGCGGAAAATAGACTTTTCAACGTGACTGTAGCGAGACTATTACCTTAAGGCGGGCAACCATTTTAGATGCTTCAAAAAATCAATTTTTTTTAAATTTCATAAATCGTTAGGAAAATATCTTAAGAATACACCCTGAAAATTTCAAAACGATATTCGGATTCCTTCTAACGGTATGTCTATAAATGATAAAGACTCTCCGCTCGACTCCCAAGCGCGCTCAGGTATCCACGAGCGCTAAGTTAGGTAGATTGTTTGGGTTTGTTTGTTTGTTTGGGTTTTCATAACCCAAACAAACCCAAGCTCGACCATTTGGCGATTAGCTCCAAAACATCTCCATTCTGGGTACAAAATAATCGAGGTAGCGGCATTTCTTGCTGCTATTTTATTCAATGATGGAAATTCAGCCCTACTCATGGTTATGAATGAATTACAAACCGTAGTTGGCAGGCAGAACTACGGATATGCTGAGCAAATGGATCAGATGCGCGTGGCTCGGCAAAATAGAAAAAGTTTATTAGAGACAAAAGAAGCTCGAAAAGCTCGTAAAGAGGAAATGCAAGCTTCAAATGAGTTGCATGAGGAAGAGGAAGGACTGCTGTATGGTGCTGGAGTCGCTGAGTAATCGGTAAGACACTTTATCATTTGATTAAACACATTTGACTTTGTTTTTTGTTCGTGAAACTTTAAACGTGTTTTTCTCGAAACGACATTTTTTCAATTTGCGGGAATCACAACTCAAAAACTAATTGATGGATCATCTTCAAATTTAGAACACGTTTACATAATATAATTTATTAAAACATGAACCTAAAGTTGGAAAGATTAGATTGTTTAAAACATATTCATTATTGCAAAATGCCGGGAAAATAAATGCTAAAAATCGATCATTTTTTTTCAAACACGTTCCAACATTCAATTCTCTATTTTTTTTCTTCAAAATTTAGGTTCGTGTTCTTGAAAAACATGTCAAGAATGTATAAAAATTTGTTGGACTATTTCAGATGCGAATTGCGAGCTGCACAATTCACGCAAATCGACAACGACGATGGGGACACGCCAAGGGGAACAGCGGATTACACCTTAATTAATGCATGAAATAACTTGAAAACATTACCAGAGATGTATGAAAATATGAATAAATTATTGTCAGCGTTGCAGAAATTTCCGTTTTTTTTTCACAATAAAAAAATCCAAAAAATCATCTAATTTTCGGTCTCCTAAAGTAGTTGCCCGCCTTAAGGCTTTACGCGTTTTTTAACGAACAAATCACGCAGGCGCTTCAGCAAAAAAAGCTGCATTGGGCAGAACTCTTTTTGTTTTTCGTACCACTCGAGACAGATCTCGAAGTACGGATGTTCCATTCTGAATCGATCTTCAGGAAAATCAATTTTCTCGATGAGAAAAATCGATTTTTTGTATCGATTCTCTGGCGTCTGATTTTTTTGTGAATCAATTTTTCTAGGCCAAAATCCATTCTTTGTCTGGATGGAAAATAATCGAACGATCACTTTCCCAACGCACCAGGTAAGAGGCGCGAATCGATTTTTCTCACCAGGAAAGAGACTGTGGCCTTAAACCTTAAACCTATATTATATCACTGTATGACACTTCTGTAACAAACCATCTAAGTCCTCACAAAATCCTATATTGACATTTCATCCTTTTTTAAATCAATATCACAGGATGGCTACAAACCGTTTTAGGGTTTTTTAGTGAAATTCATGCAAACTAGGTGACGTTAATTCGATCAAAATTTGTTTGGTGTTCACTTATCGCGAGATTGCAAGATTCGAGTGTGCGTAAAGTTTGCAAAAATCGAGAAAAAATAAAAATAAGAACGACAAAAACCATATTTGTTTGGGCTATAATAAGCAAAACAATTGCTTCAAAGCATTCCATACATCATAAAGGAATATTACGATACAATGTAACATGTCTGTCACACTCTATTTATGGCTTTATAACTAGCCTCCTGATTACATTTTTCAAAAACTAAATAATACGTATTTTTTTTATTATTAAAACTTACCATAAAGTCAACTATTTGTAACTTTTACGTTGTTGTGTTATGCAGCGTTAAAGGGTTGAAGATGTACGCGTTTTTTAAATTCAGAATGCGCTATTTAGTTCATCCGCGTACGTTTGAGCTTGTAATTGTTTTTTTTATACCGTACAATGTAAGAAAATTGATTTTCTACAAGATCGATTTTTTGCGAAATTTTCTTGCTCGGCCCTGCAAACCGGCGTGCGAACGGAGCGTATGAGAGCGTACAAAAGCTCGAGCGTGCGTGTGTAAGCAACAATGTAGCTCAAGTCGATGAAAATGTATCAAATTTCGTGCCATGATTCGAATAATGGAACGTTCGGATGAAGCAACCACCGTTCGGATAACGGAACATTCGGATGATGGAAGTTCGGATAATCGAGGTTCTACCGTAATTTTCTCGTAAGCCAACTGCAGTTTTTCGTGGACCTATAAAGTAATGGTGCCAATGCTCGGACGGATCCCAATGTTCAGACAGTAGTTCGAATATTTCACTATATTAGCAATATAATTAACAAGTAACGAATAGTGACGGTTGCATTCTATTCAGCCTTCAATTATTAATTGATTACTGGAAAATTGCATGCTAATAACGAATTTTAGTAGTAAAATTGACGAGTCATATTAACGAGTCCGAGTCAGTCATGTCATGAACGCACTTTTCTAAACCGAAGAGCCAAAGAGTTGCGATAATTTTTTATAGTAATAGGGGTTTATTTTTTTTATCGATTTCTTGACTAGATTTATAACCCATCGAAAGCGAATCGAACTGACTTTTCGAAACAGTCGTTACCATTTGATTTGAATAAGGTTTTATAGGTGTGTGAATTAATTTTTACAGATTTTTCTAGCAGGCTGGGAATCCTTTTTCAAGTTGGAATATTTCAACGTCCTTTTAGGATTTTAAAGTATTGACATAGCCCTGTTCAAGACCCTGTATGAATTTATTGGGCGAGCATCATAACCTTAAAATAAAGTAGCAAGAACAATGGCAACCGATAAGCTGCATATTCGCCACTGCATCCTTTACGAATTCCAACAAGGAAAAAGTGCCACCAAAGCGCGGGAGTCAATTTGTTCTGTGTTCGGGAAGAGTATTGTGTCATACGAAACATGCAATTATTGGTTTAAACGTTTTAGAAACAATGATTTTGAACTCAGTGACCGTGCACGTATCGGACAGCCTGAAAAATTTTCGAACGACGATTTGGAAACTTTAGTGGTTCAAGATTCTTCACAGACATAAGAAGAACTTGCAGCTCAACTAGGAGTTGATCGATGAACCGTTGCCAAGAGGTTACACGCGATGGGAAAGATTCAGAAGGTCGGGAAATGGGTCCCCCATGAACTTACCGAATATAACCTCGCACAACGGATGAACACGTGTCTTTGGTTGCTTAGCAAACAACGAAGGAAGAACTTTTTCTGGAAAATCGTGACGAGGGATGAAAAATGGATCCTTTATGAGAATCCCGAGCGGAAAAAGTCATGGGTGGACCCTGGAGAACCAACAACATCAAGTCCCAAACCGCAAATGAACGTAAAAAAAATGCTTTTGTGTATCTGGTGGGACATAAAGGGTGTTCTTTATTATGAACTTCTAGAACCGGGTCAGACGATCACTGCAGAACGATATAGTGACCAATTAAATCGTTTAAGCGAAGCAATTGAGCAAAAAAGGCCATTCACAGGACACGGAAGGCGAAAAGTCATACTCCTGCATGATAACGCTCGACCTCACGTTGCTCGTACGACCCAAACAACTATTTTAAACCTGGGCTGGGAAGTTCTTCCTCATTCGGCATATTCACCGGACTTGGCCCCATCCGACTATCACCTATTTCGGTCAATGGCGCACAGCTTAAGAGGGAACCACTTCCGAGAAGTCGAAGATATTCGGAAATTCGTCGATGACTTTATCGCCTCGAAACCAGCCAGCTTCTATCGTGATGGTATCTGTATGCTACCAGATCGGTGGCAGAAGGTTGTAGAAAGCAACGGGGGATATTACCTGGATTAAACACGGTTTTGTCTATTTTTTAATAAACCGCAAGTATGGAAAAAAAAACTGTAAAACTTAATTTACACACCTAATATAATAATTTCAGCGTCTCATTAATTGGGACATCTATCACACGCATGTACCACGGTCGCATCTCATGTCCGATTACTGGTACGAGAGTACGTAGCCGCAGAGACCTAAAGGCCGGGCGCCAAGCGTTGTCGGTTTCGTTTCGCTGCGTACCTCGCGATAAATTACTTATTACTAACTTAGTTTGTGATTCTGAAAAAAAAGTGAAAAAAAAGAAGAGAAATTCAGTTGGTAAGTACATGTGTCCCATATTTACATAATATAAAAGATAACGTAACTAGTCGCGATGCAAACAAAGTTCTCTAGTTTATACCCTTTCCAACGGTATGCTACATGTAATAGAAATCATTCATTATGTGGTTAAAATAAGAGATACTAGTTTGACAGGGTCAGGGTTAAGAAAAAACTTTTCATGTTTCCGATGTTTTTTTTTTATTAAACTTGGTTTATAAATTTTGCTCAAATTGACCTTCTTTATTCCGTATGTTTGCAGCCAAAGTTATTATTTCGTGCTATTTTACAGCCACAAACAAGAAAGTTATGACGATTAAGAGGCGAAACTTCGGGTAATAAAAAAAACAAAAAAAATCATATCTCAATTACCGTGACACTTAGGACATAGAATCTAAGAGTGAAAAAAAACTAGCAAATGATCCCCCTAATAGTAAAAAAAAATTGTGTCGCTCCATGCGCCAACCACCCTGTATATGAATTAATTCATTTACTTTAATTATTTAATTGTTTTGGATTGATTTTTTTTCTGGAAGTGGGCTTGCGCCCTCTCTCTGGCTACGCCAATGTGAACATACTAAATTCAAAAAGGTTTATTAGATCAAGAGGAAAAATGTTCCTCATTTAAGGTAGTAGTCTCGTTAAGGCGTTTTTCCATAGATTTCTTTTTACATTTTGAGGACTCATTCACGACACTATTAAATGATTATCTGCAAAATTTCAAAAGGATTTACCGTTTCGTTTTCGAGACATTGGCAATCAAAGATTTCATGGTTTTACACGTGTTCTTATGGAGAGCGGTAGAAAATTTCACATTTCACGCAATAACTTCGAAACTTTTTACAGATTTTTTTTTAATTCTCAATTACAGAGAAACATATGGAGAAATGGGTAAAAAAAATCATGAATTTTAACCGTCTGATTTCAGAGATATAGCGATTTAAATAAAGCAATGTCTAGCAACACTAGCGCGATGAAGCGACTGGAGCAGTCTAGAACTAGATTACAGTAGTGTATGCATATCCGTATACGCAGAGTATCTACGTCTTAGTAGCTAAAATGAATAGTCTGATACAAAAGTGAGGGTTAGGTAAACATTATATTAGGCGTTTTCATCATTACTTTATAAATTTTTTACATCCCGATAAGATGTACAAGTTACATTACAAGAATTTAGTACTATTTCGAATCTTTATTCGATTGAGCGCAGAATAAACTTTTCAACGTGACTATGGCGAGACTAGTACCTTAATACTTTTTGCAAGCTCAAGGCGTTGCAATCGAGGGGTCGATGCTAGAGGTGTGCGACAGAGACAACAATACTCACGCATTCGCGTTAGAGCCTAACCTAAGAATCACATTTTTCTACAAGCTATTGGAAAACTAACGATCTTTCGATGCAGATAGAAAAACAAACTCATAACGTGATGAGTATAAATCTAAAAAACTATCCAGTAATCAATTGGAAAATTTTCCATCGATCCTACCATTGAAATCCAAACTAGTCTCTTGAGGATAAATCAATTCAATTCTCTTATGTATAAAAAACATTCTTCAATGTATAAATGGGTGCAGAAAAGGGACGCGCATTTTAGTAAATTGTAAATGGCACGAATTATTGGAGTTACGGCTTGCAAGTAGTTCTATGTATACGTGTCCATCAACTGTTATTTTTGTTGACAATAAATATGGAGATAGCACCTTATATTTCGAACGCAAACATAATTTCGAGTGGACCAACTTATAATAATACTTATTTATCCCTTAAAATTCAACCGATTAATTCCTGTTGTGCTGGTACAAAAATCTAAAACAATGTAAAAACTAGCAGGAGAACCAAAACTTTATCCGTTTGTCAATTTGGACAATATTTTTTAATAACAATTTTTTTTTCAATTTCCTGTTTTCTTGAAGGGCGTTTTGCCTCATGCGCAACCTAATATAGTAAACGATTGCCTATGACAAAATATCCGAGGCATGTTCTTCGCATGAAAAAGTAAACGTATAACCTGTTAACACGTATTCGAGCGTTAACTTAATCTACGCGCACGAAAACGATTGATTGTATTTTTGACGGGACTCGACTGAATGCACTCGGTAACCATGTAGGTGAATCATACAATACACAGGTTATGTGTTCCCTACCAAAACAACGCGCATCGATACTAGCGACACCGCGATTTCGGCTTCAATAGTCGAGTCACCCCCACCACCGAAATTTCATCGAGTTTCCAGACCTGTATGTAAGACCGTGGTTCCAACAGTATGACTTTTCTACATCCAGTTTTTCAGAAAGCATAATCCGTATGTCGTAAAAATATTTTAAAAATTGTCGTATTAAAAGCGCGAGGTTATGTTCTACCAAAGGGATCTCGAAAAATTGACTGATACGGCCATCGTATTACTGAATAATCAGGGTCTGGAATTAACCGAACATCCTAGACACGAAGTACATCGATGATTACGGTCGATTGACCGCCGTATAGTTAGCAGACAAAATTCATGAATCTTAATTTTTTTTCACCAACAATTTGGGAATTGTTTGGGCAAGTTTAGGAAATAATTATTGAAGTTTAGGAATCAATAATTTGTTCGCAAAAAACAAATTAAATTTAACGTATAGTTAGCATATGCAGGTAAGGTAGATCTAACGGTTGTGTCCGTTTACGCATAAGGCAGATCGTCGAAAGGTAATTATCGATTTTAATTAGAAATTATTGCTTCCTAAACTTTAATAATTATTTCCTAAACTTGCCCAAACCATTCCCAAATTATTGGCATAGAAAGATGTGGGATCCAATAATTTTTTCGCATTATTTCCGTGAATCTATATACCGGTAAGGTAGATCTGACGATTGCGTGTGTTCACGCGATAAGGCAGATCGTCGAAAGTTAATTATCGATTTTAATTATGAAAATTAATTTCCCAAACTAGGAAATCGTTACAGCAGTCTTGCCCAAAATATTTGCAATCGAATGGTGCACCTTCATTCAATCATGTCATCTGCTACCTATACGTTAAATTTAATTTGTTTATTGCGAACAAATTATTGATTCCTAAACTTCAATAATTATTTCCTAAACTTGCCCAAACAATTCCCAAATTGTTGGCGAAAAAAAAATTAAGATTCATGAATTTTGTCTGCTAACTATACGGTGGTGGTCGATTGAGCTACAGTGGCAAAAACACGAACAAAGATATAATGCCCCCTCGCATATCCGTTCCCGTCGTCCACTGTGGAACCGAACGCACATGCGCGTGACTAGACCGCAGCGGCAGGAAGGACGAAGCTGAGAGTAGTAGTGGGGATGGGTTCAACGATGCGGGTCGCGCGCGCGAGTTTGCTGGTTAGTTATCAGCCAGTACTTCGGTGCTCGTGTTGTGACGGAGAGTTTGAAATGTGCTGAATGTACGTTTGACGAGCTCGCGGATATTCTTTTCGCGACGTTTATTCTCGTCTCCAATACGAAAAAAGAACAAAAAAAAAAAAAGAAAACAGAAAAAAATGTTCCCACGATCGACGTACGGGGCATTGAGGTGCTCAACGATTTGTCTAATATTGTGGTTTGTCGTCGGGGAAAAAAGTGTTGTTGTCAGTGGACAGGAATATGGGAATAGCGGTAGTGATAATCTTGCTACGCGGATGCGAGCAATAAGCGAAGATTTAGATCGGCAACTGCAGGATGTCATGGCATCGCAGGCTGTCAATTTTACGATGGTCAATACATCGGGATTACCTTATAACGCTACTACCAAGTTCAATTCCAAGGGTATGGGACAACTATACAACGTTACGAATAAATTCATCGATTTCGTCCAATCCAAACAGGCATTTCCTGAAGGTGAGTGTCTCTACCACCCCCCCCCCCCCCACCATTAATTATGCCTGAATTAACGATGTAACAGCTCTATGATATCGAATTACGAATATGTGAGAGGTTTAGCGCAGCAAAGGAAACGCCCCGGGTAGATGCATCCGGGGAAAGAGCTTTTGACCATTAAAATGGCCACGGTTGTGTAGTAAACAGTAGAGCCAAACCGCGCTCGAATTATACGTGTATCCGTTTCAATTCACGACGCGATGTCTCGGTTGGTCGCTTGCTCGCTTGCTTGCTGCTGCACAACCTCGTCGGTCCCGTCGTGTTTGGGCTTTTTTTTTATCTCACGCTGCGATTCTCTGCGCGCCTAACGGTTCACTTTCGTCGTATGCGCTCGCATCGATTGTGTGTTTGTGTGTATGCGCTCACGCGCGCGCGCGAGCGTGAATGTAAAACGTGTGTTTGGTTACCATCCGCATTGTCATCTTCAGGTTGTTGCTAAGCCACAGGGGAGCGAATCACGCTTGTGTTATTCGTCGATTTAGTGTTGAATAAGTATGAACAAAAATAGATAAACATAAATGGCGTTGATGAAGGGTTTTATCGATGTTTTCGGTAGGTCAGGAAAGTTATACTGGGTCGGGTGAATTGAGTTTTGCTGGAGTGGTGTTGAAGCTCGCAACGTTGGAATGCAACGATTTTTTTTTTTTTTTTTTTTCATTTATGTTTGGAATTATTGAAAAACTTTTTGTTGTGAATTTGGGTTGTAGATCTGTAGTCGGAATTTTTGAGAACGTTCGAGTGGTTTTCATAGCCTAAATGTGAAAAAAAAAAAACAAATTTTTTTGTTGCGTTTCAACGATGCGAATTTCAACACAATTTGTTTGGTAGTAGTCTCGCTAAGGCGTTTTTCTATAGATTTTTTTTTTATTTCGAGGAAACGTCCAGGACACTATTAAGTGATGACCTGCAAAATTTCAAAAGAATTCACCGTTGTGTATTCGAGATATTGGCAATGAAAGATTGCACAGTTTTACACGTGTTCTTATGAGGAGCAATGGAAAATTCGACAATTCACGCAATAACTTCGAAACCTTTCTATAGATTCTGATTTTAAAAAGTCTCAATTACAGAGGACCATATGACGAAGTGGGTAAAAATAATCATGAATTTTGACCGTCTAGTTTCAGAGATATACCGGTTTAAGGAGGTACGATCATGGGGACGAGTCCAACTTTTAAGCCTGAAATTTTTTATATGATGTTGACGAATACGTTATGCACCCTTTGGAAAAATTTGAGCTATATTGACTTTAAGTTTTTTCCTAAGAAAATTGCAAAGTCGAGCACTTTGAGCTTAGTGAAGCACGTCGTCTTATGGAGACGGTAGACCGGAAGTGCGGTGATCACGGTTTTGCTGCTCACGTATCCAACTAAGATAGTTGGAAAACTGAAATTTGATAAATTAGACATAATAGATATTGTAAAGAAATCGAAAATTCGAACTTCACTGTATAGTTCAAGCACTACATTATAAAATGGTTTCAATTTCCGGTTGAGTATTATCATAATGACGAAATAATACCCATAGATTTGCCAACGTCGATTTATCGTCACATAGGTGACTTGGTAAGAAAAAATATTTTCTACTTTCCAGTACATTAAGTAAAAGCTTGTTTTTTAAAAAATATTTTTTTACATATAAATTATTTTCTACTTTTTAGTCTGTAATTTTTTAAAGTCGAATCATGCAGTGTCACCTCTTAGAGGCATGTTTGCAAAATTTCAGAGTTCTAAGTAGTCAGGAAGTGGGTGAAATATCAATTTTCCGTTTTGCATCTCACAGAAAGTCGTTATTTTTTACAAGCTTTTATTTACCTTCACCTGTTGTGAGATGCAAAACGGAAAATCGATATTTCACCCACTTCCCGACTACTTATAGCTCTGAAATTTTTCAAACATACATCTAAGAGGCGACAATGCATGATTTAACTTAAAAAAAATAATAAATAATTAAATAAATAATAATAATGACTTTCTGTGAGATGCAAAACTGACAATGCATGATTCAACTTAAAAAAATAAAAAAATAAATAAAATAACGACTTTCTGTGAGATGCAAAATTGAAAATCGATATTTCATCCACTTCGCTACTACTTAGCGCTGACATTTTGCAAGCATGCATCTAAGAGGTGACAATGCATGATTCGACTTTCAAAAAATAAAAAATAAAAACAAATAACGACTTTCTATGAGATGCAAAACGGAAAAATCGATATTTCACCCACTTCCCGACGACTTCGAACTCTGAAATTTTGCAAACATGCCTCTAAGAGGTGACACTGCATGATTCGAATTAAAAAAATTAAAGACTAAAAAGTACAAAATAATTTATATGTAAGAAAATAATTTTTTTAAACCAAGCTTTTATTTAATGTACTGAAAAGTAGAAAATAATTTTTCATACCAAGTCATCTATATGTGATTATAAATAAAAGCTTGGGGCGCTTAAAATTTAGACATATAATCTTTAATTTACATAAATCCGTTAACATATAAACTGTATTTAATTTACTGTAAAACAACTTTAGATTTCTTAAACAAAAATCGGCAAACTGAGTATAAACGTGTGATAATAATTTCTCAAATTACTATTGTGCCAAATTGAATTTCAAATTTCGAGATCAAATCAAATTTATTAAACTTTTTAAAAGTTGAGCGCTCCAAGCTTTTATTTATAGTCACATATAGATGACTTGGTAAGAAATATTAGTTTCTACTTTTCAGTACATTAAATAAAAGCTTGTTTAAAAAAAAATTCTTTTTTATTTCTTTAAAGTTGAATCATGTATTGCCACCTCTTAGATGCTTGTTTGCAAAATTTCAGAGCTCTAAGTAGTCGGGAAATGGGTGAAATATCTATTTTCCGTTTTGCATCTTACAGAAAGTCGTTATTTTTATTTTATTTTTCTTTATTATTTTTTAAAAGTTAAATCATGCATTGTCACCTCTTAGATGCATGTTTGCAAAATTTCAAAGCTCTAAGTAGTCGGGAAGTGGGTGAAAATCTATTTTCAGTTTTGCATCTCCCAGAAAGTCGTTATTTTTATTTTTTTTTAATTTTTTAAAAAGTTGAATCATGCATTGTCACCTCTTAGATGCATGTTTGCAAAATTTCAGAGCTATAAGTAGTCGGGAAGTGAGTGAAATATTGATTTTTCGTTTTGCATCTCACAACTAGTGAAGTTAAATAAAAGCTTGTAAAAAAGAAAGTTATCGTTGTACCTGTTATTAACAGGCGCGACTATTTATGCATAGAAATACTAACCCTTTTCCTCATCTGCAGAATGTTACAACAGTCTTCTAATGAAAACAAAGCCATGAGATTGCTAAGAGACTGAATCGTGTAACATCCCCTCCAAATGTTAAATCGACCATTTCTATAAAATTTACAATTGAAGAAACACTTTTTAAAATAGAGCATTTAACATAACGACACTGATGACGAATTTCTCATAATGTAATGAGTGATTTGACAGTTTTTCATAAGACTTTAAGCATTTTGCACACTATTTCGTGCGTAAAACTGCCATTCAGCGATACGTGTAGCCAAAATATCGCCTTATGTTAAAAAGGGTTCTTTTAATTGTGAATTTTATAGGAACGGTGTAGACGATCGATTCAAAATTTGGAAGGTGCATTCAGTATATGAGAGAATTTGTATAAATTTATTGAAAGAAATGTGTAAATTTGAATAAAATGGTAACACTTCACTAATCGTATCGAAACTCCTTAATTAGTGTTCTGAGATACAAAAAAACCTACTAGTATGAAACAATTTTTACAACCCGTACCTTGGTTTTTCCACCGTAAGATTCTGGGACAGTGCTATGTATGCATGTATTATACTTAACTGTGATTACATATCTCTTATTAATACGAACATGTCCGTTATCTGCTAGCCTACAACGGCAAAACTTTGATGTTACAAACTTGCATTGAACAAAAATTCTAAACGGAAAATAAAAAATTGAGTTGGCTCATTACTTCGTTACTACCAATCAAATTTTCAATTGGAAAACCAAACATTATCGTAATAGACATATTGCTATTGAAAAAACATCGTGAATTATGCACCAATTGCCATTTTCAAGTGCTAAAGAGTTACAGGCACATACTGTATTTCACTTCTACGTTATTCCGATACGTCATACTGGCTGTACCCCTTAAAAAACGCATAACTGAAATTTTACTGTAATTCGTCCTCAGGCATTTATATCAAAAGATATTAACATACTGATCTCTTTCAATATAGGAAAAACATACATTTTCGGGCACGGCGAATTAGAAATTCGAAGACAATAAGAAGCGTAATATTTGTTCAGTGACCTTAAGCAGCGTCGGCGAAATAATCCACCATCCTAATAAATTTAACGTATGGATATGCAAATAAAAATATATACCACACTAACTAGAGTGAGCAAATGACGCTGCAACCACGTTAATTTTATAACTATAGAAAATGAAGTATTTCTGTTTCAAAAAGATATGAAATCCCCCTAAAAAACTTTAACAAGTAAAAAAACGCCAAGTAATAAAAAATGCCCTTGAAAAAATTATCGGTTGTTTCACCATCTACAAGATTCTAATTAACCTCGAAAAATTTGTGATTTTTTTCAAACAATAGTTTTATTTAAATTTTAATTTTTCAATTCAAACGTACAAAAGAAGTGAAATAACTTTTTATGAAAAAGCCAAGAAAATTTATCAGAAACATACAGAAAATTACCAAACTCTAGTAATACCATTTTTCTCAATATTTTCTTTTCAAAAACCATTTTACTATTATAATAAAAGTACGAATCACGATTATATAGAAGTACAACGTATGCATCACACAAGTACTGTATGTATGTATCACTGGAAATTCTGGGCAACGACTTGGCGTGCATGGTTAATAAAAAAAGCTCGGGAAGATACACGATTTTCTTACAGAAACGTCCCTACTGCTTGCAAAAGTAACTTTTGCAATAATTTATCTACATAGATTATTTCGAATAGTAACATCGCATCAGGCATACAGGATTATTAGAAATGAGATGTTCGACTGTACTTAGACAGATTATCGGAAATGGAGCGATAGGTGTCGAGAGTAATATCGATATTCCTTTTCTACCAGCAAGTGGTGCGGACCATAATTCAAACCTTCAGCCTGCCAAAACTATGTCCATTACACCACAATTTATACGACGCAATAGATTTCATGAGATGTATGGTGGTTCTGCAATAGAGTAGACAGTGAATACTTCCACATAACTTTTCAAATTATGCAGATAAAGTGAGATTTCAAAAGCCGTGTGGTCTAGGGGTACATCACTGGTTTTTTAATTTATACTTCGCGGCATCAGAAACTTGGTTTGCAGTTACGTAATAAATTGCGTCAATTTATGTCTTTCTTAACCTAATGGTCAAGTTGTTGAGAAAACGTCATCCTTCGCCGAGCTTTTTTTCTTAACCATGCACGCCAAGTCGTTGCCCAGCATTTCCAGTAATACATACATACAGTACTTGTGTGATGCATACGTTGTACTTCTATATAATCGTGATTCGTACTTTTATTATAATAGTAAAATGGTTTTTGAAAAGAAAATATTGAGAAAAATGGTATTACTAGAGTTTGGTAATTTTCTGTACGTATCTAGTAAATTTGCTTGGCTTTTTCATAAAAAGTTATTTCACTTCTTTTGTACGTTTGAATTGAAAAATTAAAATCTAAATAAAACTATTGTTTGAAAAAAATCAAAAATTTTTCGAGGTTAATTAGAATCTTGTAGATGGTGAAACAACCGATAATTTTTTCGAGGGCATTTTTTTATTACTTGGCGTTTTTTTTTACTTGTTAAAGTTTTTTAGGGGTATATTATACTTTCGAAATATGTGAAAACGTCGATTTTTTTAACATTATAAAGGGTTTTCCCCCCTTAAGCAATGCCTAGCGACGCTAGCGCCAAATATCACGAAAAAAATCCGCCGGGCTTGCAACGGTGCCACGATCTCCACGCTCGCTAGCCTACAGTCATGTGTGCATATCCGTATACGCGGTGTATCTACGTATTAGTAGCTGGAATGGATAGTCCGATACAAAAGTGAGGGTTAGGTGATGGAGGGAACGTTGTTATCTTAGAAACTGTAAACATTATATTAGGCGTTTTCATCATTACTTTATAAGTTTTTACATCCCGATAATATATACAACTTACATTATAAGGATATTTCGCTTGTCAACGTGACTGTGTCGAGACTGCTACCTTAAGGAGTTTCGGAAACGTTCGTTGGCTGCGCGAGTGGGAATAAAAATACACTGAGTTTCCGGCAGGATGCCGAACTCTTGCGAATATAAAATTTCATGTAAACATGAATTATTATTGGGCAATTTTTAACACATAATATTGTTGAAAAATATCTCTCAGCCAGGAAATGATATTAATAGCTATAATTACTGCATAAAATATAAATGTATTGAAATTTTATTAAGATAGCAGTAGCGCGATAGTCCCGTTTACAAGTTAATGAGATTTTCCAATGAGATTTGAGATTTTCCAATGGGCGATATTTCTAGAAATTCACGAATTAAACTATTCTCAAGGTACACATGGACAATATCTTATCATTCAAAAGTCCAGACATGACATACTGATTAAATTGAGAGGGATTATTAGAACACTTCTCTTGGCTGCAGTGAAAATCTTTTAGCAGCACTTATCCAATGCCCTTATCAACACTAAGGAAGTTAGTGTATACGGATGAGTCGCCCAGATACTTCGAGCATAGAGTTCGTACGCGTAGCAACGTCGCTCGCCAGCTGAAACTATTATATACCATTCTAACCTTACTTATAGTCTCTTCGTTGACAGCTCGTGTCTTATGTGCATTATACAAATCAACAATTTTACAAAATGAATCAACATCAAGAGCGTTTGAAAGGACGTTTCATAAGAAAAACAAATTAGACAAATGGTGCTATCACACCAGAAACTATTCGAAGGTCAAGAAAATCATTCATCCGACGTCTTAAAAAATGTGTCGAGGTTAATGGCCATCACTTCGAACATTTGTTACAATAAATTTTCTGCACAAAAAATCAATTACATTATTCGGATATTCTTATTGTCAATACCATCACGATGTCCCGTTTTTACACGTGTATTTTGGTGAAAAATCGTTTCAAGGTCATGATATCATAGGTCCTTGGATTCGTCTAAATATCAGATACAACGTCTTAATAATAAAAAAAACATGTTCCCATTTGAAAAAGCATTGATGACCTTAAGAACGCAAAAACTATGGCCTTGACAAAAATGAATTTTTCACCACTGTATCAGCCCTTCGAAATCAATCAAATTACCTCCTGACATTTGGTTCGTCACTCTAAAGGCAACGGAGATATTTGGGGTGGTCACGTTAAATGGTCCACCCTGTATATATTCTTCGTTCCGTCGACAATGCATCGTGCATTTTAGAGTTTAAACATTTATAGCTTGGGAAGTTTGTGGTAAAAAGTGGTAATTTTTTCTTTAATCATCGTCAAGTACCTGTATATAATTTCTCCGTTTTTTTTTCATTTTCTGTCTTGGCGTTTTTGAATTATCAGTTGATATGTGACAAATTATATCACTTTCCCTATGCAAAGCGTGTTAAAAATGCCATTTTCAATTGCGAATATCTCGGTAACGGGATGTGCTCAATGTGGTTAAAATTTTACCAACTTGTTCTGGATATCCTGAACACTATAAGTTTCAAAAATAAAAACTTTCTGTCCACGACCATTTTTGGAAAGTACTACCTTAAAGAAAAAATATGACGTTGAAGTTTGCATCGTTGTAATGAACCGAAAATTAAATTGTTTTGTTTTTCAAATTTTCTTTGGCAGATTTGAGCTACAAAAGTCACGCAAACATGTTTTAGAATTCTTATTTAGCGATCTACAACAAATTTGCAAAATATCATTTGAAATAATAATGAAAATAAGATATTGATAATAATTTTAGTTGCATTCCAACGATGCAAACTTCAATCCCATGAAAAAATATGGCACGATTGACTATTGCTTAAGAGTCATCGGCTGTAATACTATGTACGTTATTAACATCATGGATTTTGAAATACCCGTGCGGTGATGCTCGACTGTGAGTGGCTCACTTGACAGAGCCAGTTAAGGCGGTGTTGCCATGTTTAATCGACAAGTTTCGTTAATGACCGAAAAAAACCGTTCGAGCTCAAAATTCACATCTTTTTTCAAGTATTATTAAGGCGGGCAACCACTTTAGGAGACCGAAAATTAAATGATTTTTTGCATTTTTTTTATTGCGAAAAAAAAAATGGAAATTTCCGCAACTCTGACAATAATTTATTCATATTTTCATACATCTCTGATAATTTTTTCAAGTTATTTCATGCATTAATTAAGGTGTAATCCGCTGTGTCCCTTGGCGTGTCCTCATCGTTGTTTTCGATTTGCGGGAATTGTGCAGCTCGCAATTCGCATCTGGAATAGTCCAAGAAATTTTTATACATTCTTGAGATGTTTTTTAAGAACATGAACCTAAATTTAAAAAAAAATCGAGAATTGAATGTTGGAACGTGTTTGAAAAAAATGATCGATTTTTATCATTTTTTTACCGGCATTTTGCAATAATAAATATATTTTAAACAATCTAATCTTTCCAACTTTAGGTTCATGTTTCAATAAATTATATTATGTAGACGTGTTCCAAATTTGAAGATGATCCATCAGTTAGTTTCTGAGTTGTGATTCCCGCAAATTGAAAAAATGTCGTTTCGAGAAAAACACGTCCATTTTTTACCCAGAATGGAGATGTTTTAGAGCTAATCGCCAAACGGTCGAGTTTGGGTTTGTTTGGGTTATGAAAACTATCACTTTATAATTTATATACATACCGTTAGAAAGAATCCGAATATCGTTTTGAAATTTTCAGGGTGTATTCTTAAGATATTTTGCTAACGATTTATGAAATAAAAAAAAACAGCTTTTTTGAAGCATCTAAAGTGGTTGCCCGCCTTAATGAACGAAGTAAAGAAACCACTTAATGCTCAGTTTTTAAAATTGACATCTCGACGTTATTTCAGTTCTTACGCACGTTTAAGGGGGAATATACCTTCGTGAGGGCAAAATCAAGGGTCATTTTTGACAATTTATTTAAGAAAAACAAAACAATATTTTTAAATTCGGTTTTTTATACATGTTAGTACAAGTCTTAAAGTAAAAGAAATTTTTTAAAAAATTATTTTGAAACAAAATGGCGGCGCAGTAGTCGATGAAAGAAAACTATGTTTTTAGACACGGGCGTATGCGTAGCGCCTTGAGTTTTCAATCGATTGACTTGAAATTTTAACTGTAGCTTCTTGACAACATTTTCTAGTCCAGTACGTAGGATTTTTTCGATAAGTTGAAATTTAAAAATTTTATAATCGATATTCGACCAATTTTTTTAAGAATTTTTTTTTTTTTTTTTTTTTCATATTAACGCCATTTTTTTTAAATCAATATTTTGAAAAACCCCTACGTACTGGACTAGTTTTTTATGTCTACTTTCAAAATATTTTTCGTTTTTTGTTCTAGCTTGAAAATTATGACCTGTGCGAATAAGCCCGTAGAGGACTATGAAAAAATGGATAGCCGCCTTTTTGTTTCAAAATAATTTAAAAAAAAAAAAATTCTTTTACTTTAAGACTTGTATTAACATGTATAAAAAACCGAATTTAAAAATATTGTTTTGTTTTTCTTAAATAAATTGTCAAAAATGACCCTTGATTTTGCCCTCACAAAGGTATATTCCCCCTTAACTATTGTTTACGAACCGTCAAGTGTACTAAGGATGTATGGTAGATATCGTCACTCCCAAAAGTATTGTGAAATCAATTTTCTCACTTTTAACCATGATAATTTTATGTAAACTGGTTTCGAATAATTGTATATACCCAGATAGACAGTCATGATTATCACAGCGTGCATACAATTGATGAAGCAAATTTTACAGCATATTGGCTACATGTTGTGATGCAAAGCCATGAACTCATTTAGTATCATGCATTTACAAAACATTTTGATCTTAATATGTCGTTTACAAATGCATCGTGCGTTTAGAGCACGTCGAACTCATATCGCTGTGCTCAAGTGTCCGCAATTAATATCCGCAAATTTTACGTCATATTGAAGTCATGTGTAGACATTTTGGTGTGTACTCACTATGGCAACATCAATTGCTCTCATGAATTGTACTCTACATGAACGCAATTTCGTTTACGTTGGTGAATACATTTCATGAGCTCATTCAGTACCTTGGATTTGAGATACATCGTGACTTAAATTTGTCGTTTCGAAATGCATCATCCATTGACTACAAGATGAACTCATAAGAGGACAAATTTAAATTCTGCAATGAATATTTGCAGATAGACGTCATATGGTAGTGATCCAATGATTTTTGTTGGTGTATTCACTGGGTTAGCACTGGTAGTAGACATGCCATGCAAGCAATATGACGGCGATATGTATATTTCTCAGCGATACACCCCATGAGCGCAATATTCCGGTAAAATGCATGTTTCTCAGTGATACATTCTATGACGGCGATATGCATGTTTTCAGTGATACATTCGATCAGCACAATATGACGGCAATATGCATATTTCTCCGTGACACATCCCATGAGCGCAATATGACGGCGTTATGCGTGTTTCTCAGTGATACATTGTATGACGGCGATATGCATGTTTCTCAGTGATACATTCGATGAGCGCAATATGACGGCGATATGCATGTTTCTCAGTGATACATTCGATGAGCGCAATATGACGGCGATATGCATGTTTTTCAGTAATACTTCCTATGTGCGCTATACAACGGCGGTAGTAAGTACGATGTAGTGAAATAAAATTTCAATAACAATTAATTTCTAAGAATTTGGTGTTTTTTTTTATTCAAATGGGTGTATTGTACCTTCTTCAAAAATTGAACATTTTTTCATCATTCCTTTTAATGCATCTGGATGGCTTTCTTACATCACTAAAATATTTAGCAAGGACAACAAGGTATTCATTTTATATGATACATGTAATAATAAATGAAGTTATTCGTTTATTTTTATCATCATCAAAAGCCTTGAAGTCGTAAAACTATAGAAAGAATACGTAAAAACGTGTGTTATTTTTACTGCCTAAATGGGCAAAAAAAAATCAGTAGTCAAAAAGAATTAATTTTCGTTGCATTGCAACAATGCAAACTTCAACTTTTTCCCACTTATTGACATTTTTTTAAATGATAAAAGTAAGGAGCGAAAAATAGGAAATTTACACAAGTGATAGGATGGTTAGGTAGGTAGCGCGCTTAGTTCTAGAATTAGAAGACGTAGGTTCGAAACCGAGGCTAGACAAAAACTTTAGTGAGGCAGAGAACACGTTTTAATCCAATTATCCTATATGCAGCAATATAAGTAAAGCATATGGAAACGAAAAATACTACCAGAATTTTTTTTTATTCATAATTCGTAGACTTATTAATTTTTTCATTTCAGGCACAGATCCGACCGCCTGTACAGTGTCGTAGTACGGGTTACGCCCTCTAGCGTCCATATAAGCACAACAATTGTATCATGTCATGACGCCAATATGAGCTTCATATGATCACTACAATTTTGTCACGCCGTGACACCCAAATGAGCACAACGTAGTTGCGTCACGCCGTGACGCCCATATGAGCTCCATATGAGCACTAAAATTTCTTCACGTCGTGACGCTCATATGAGCTCCATATGAATACAACATTTACGTCATCCTGTGACACCAATATGAACCCCATATGCACTCCCTTATTGGTGAATATTCGTGATCCGATTTTGATAGTGCTGATGAATTCATTGTATGCATACTCGCGTGAGAGCAACTTTGCTTTAATTGGATGTATTATCATGAATCGTCATGTGATGCAAATATGACCTGAAGGTGAGCACTCATAAGCGACACATAGCTGTGTTAATTTCTATGCATCATAGATAATGCCCATATGATGCCAACATGAGCTAAATGTGTCTATCTGGGTAGTAGAAAATGCATTAACTCATATGCTTGGACATTATTTTAATTGAAAAAGAAGTTTTCCTTTAAAAATCGTAATATTTCGCCCAAGCCAGAAAGTTAGAAACAAAAAAACAGAAATTTAAAATTTGTGAAATTCCATTTAATGAGCTCCTGAATTAAAGAAAATAATAATTCTAAACTGTTTGGATAGTTTAATAATGCTTATACAATTTGTATGTGTTTATTTATTAATAATTTTGTAAGGCTATATATAGAGTTATTGATCTTTTTCTTCCGGTTTTAATTAAATATCATCAAAATCACTGACCACATGTACAAAATTATGAGAATAGATTGTTGAATGTTATTCTATACACGTATAAAAATTTATAACTCGTTCCTATGATTTTATCTATATTTTCATAGTATAAATATCGGAGAAAGTGTTATTTTTCATAAGAGCACACGTTAAAATAGTTATTGTATAACTTTTGATGTGTTCGGGCAATCATCTCTAAATTTTGCCCCTGAACTCAGCTTGGATTCTTGTATGTGTTAAATTTTGAACAGTTTATTGCGATTTTCAGTTGTAGCCCATACATCCTTAAAACATAAATAGCATAATAGTTTGCATAGTTGGAATGCAATGAAAATATATTTTTTTCGTATCGCCGCATTTTTTGTTGCATATTTGTGCTACCAAAATGACTAAAACATTCTTCAGGATCCATAAAATGGGATTGAAGTTTGCATCGTTGGCATGCAATGAAAATTCTTTTCAATTTCTTATTTTCATTATTATCCAAAATTTTATTTTGTACATTTCTTATGGATCTCTAAATAAGAATTATAAAGAATGATTGCGTGATTTTCGTAGCTCCAATTTCCAAAAAAAAATATAAGGAAAATAAATTTAAAAAAAAAAAATTTTGTTCTATTCCAACGATGCAAAATTCACTGTCATCAGGATCCTTATGCAAAATCTGTAACTAAAACCTGCAAAAAAGATGATCGATAATAATAAAAATTAAGAAATGAAAAAAATGAAGAAGAATTTTCGCTGCATTCCAACAATGCAAACTCCAACACCATATTTTGGAAAGAACGCAGTACTTTGAAATTTAAAGCATTTATCAATTAAAATATTTTTCTGAGAGTTTCTCTGACTTTCTCTGTCTAAATATAACACAGATGAAACATTAACAACGAAAGAGTACGAAACTACAAGCAAACATTCTATCAACATCAACACAAAGGATCATTGTCTGACGCAAGTCTTGTATAATAAAAATGTACGAAGTATAATTTCCGTCGCGATGTTCATTACTCGGAAAACGTTGTGAATGGACAGAGTTGACTGTATTGAACGTACAATCGCTTCTACCGTCTGTGTCAGTCGGAAGTGCTACGATATCTGTATCGTAGTCGCAACTCGCTGCTGAACGCACTGATACATACATGTGGCGTTATCACATTTTGTCGAAAATCTGAATGTGGTTGGGTTTATCGGTATAAAAAGGTCTTTCAGACTTGAATAACAAGTGCTTAGAGCCATATTGAGGCAGTTTTCATGCATATGGCCCTTTTTCAGAATACATATAGTAGATGAGCAAAACTCTACTGTCTGTGGAATTTCAAGATTTATCATTTCTAACTCGATTTTTTTTATATTAAAGTTAGCAACTTCTGTACACATCGTCTATATCAATTGTATAAAATAATTCTTTTGCAGTTTGCAACATTGGAATGGAACAAAAATTCTTTTTTATATATTTGTTTCCTCCTTTTTATTATTTGGTGAAATCTTCTTTGCAAATTAGATTATAGATTTGTAAATAAGCAAATTAATTCTAGGACCCTATACTATCTGTGTAAAACAAAGAACCTACACAGGGGTTACGTGTACCCCAGTACTTCAAATCAACGCAGCTAATGAACTGTTTTTCGTAAAGAGTTTTTTTTTTCATTCGAACGCTGAAAACTGAAGAATGGAATGGGATATGCAAGAAAAACCTAATATGAATTTTTCGCCGTGAAAAATGCGATTGAACAAAGAAAGAAAAGTGATTTTAGCATTTCTCACTAAAATTAATACAAAAAAATCTTCACACTTTTTGTACGCGTATTTTGGACAATTTTTTCGTTGATTCTAGAAAAAGACCGTAGGGACCAAGCTTAAAAAAATTGCGAACAAAAAGTTCGAAGTTCTTCCACAATTTCACAATGGGTAAAGATAGCTGTTTTTTTGTTGTTAAATTTGAATTTGTTTTGGCGCGGTTCCTTGGAGAATAACTGTAAATAAATGTAAAAAAAATATTCTTTTTTTTTAAATAGTCTTTTATTTTAACAAAACATAATAACGAATATTGCGCTGTTTATACATGAAATTATTTTAAAAATAATACATTTAGCTCAACGTACAGGATATTGAACTGGATTTACATAATAATAATAATAAAAATCGCTCCTTGTAGTTTAACATGGTATATAGAAAATAGAAATGTTTATTGTAGTTTAACACAAAATAAAAGTAAATATACATTCAGATTGGTGCGCATTGAGTGCACTGCATCGGGCGATAATCTTCGCAACGCGGCTGTCGGCATTTTGAACATAAGTATTTAGTTTTTTTAATCTTTGTTACGAGGTCAACTAGGGCAACGTATTTGGTTATCCGAAGTGTAATCAATGACGTCAGGAACTGGGTTGACAGTAAAATCGTTGCCTGAGATACCAATTCAATCAAAGCACGGACTTGGAGGCACAAAGTTGAAACCTGTAGGCTGCGTTGCAAAAATGGCGTGACCAGATAGTACGCTAAATTTTCATTAAATTCGCGACGAGTGATTAAATTATTATCTTAACTTAATGAAAATAAAATGGACGCATTTATTGAACTTTTATCCGAAATTCCGCAGAAGAAGCGTAAAAGCCATCGCCGAGTGCCACGAGTTACAGAATATTCGTGACACATTTGGTCAAACGTATTCGTTGCGCCTTTTGTCTTATTGTAATATAATTAGAATCCTCCAAGTCGTCTTCGTGGTCCGATTTACTATCCTCGAATCATTGTACTGAGGTTCCTCTTCATTAGTTTGCGCCTGCAGCATGCTCCGGATCTCCTCCGTCTTTCGTACCCGCGTCCTGGCCTCCATGGTTTTATTTTAATAAAAAAATTTAGAATCGTATAAAAATGTTTATAATGCCATGCCTGTTGATAACACACAGATTTCATAGAGATAAATGACACAAAACAATAGAAATAATTATATACTCACGCAGAAGAAAATATCGCAAAAAGTGTGGGGTTACGCAAACCCCAGGCTCTCGAAGAATGTTCACTGTGTCACTTCCAAACTATAATTGACGGTTATTCCTGTACGAACCTGCTCTAGACAGTGCTTTTTCCTAATGCGATCGATTATTCCACCTGACTACCCAAACTGCCAGAATGCCAGACTCGTGAAAATTATGTGGAGTTTGGGGTACCCATGTGTAGGCTCCTGAGGTTGAGGGGAGGTTCCATCACGAAGGGCCGGGTTTGTGTAGGCGCATAAGCAGCCCCTCCCCCCCTTTTTTAAAAGTAATACGCATGTTTGACGACGTCGAAGTTTGCATCGTTCGTGGAACGCAACGATTATTTTTCTTCATTTTTCATTGATTTATTTTCATCATTATCCAAAATATTTTTTTTTGCAAATTCAGGTAGTAAATCTCTAATAAGAAGACGTAAAAAAGTTTTAGTGAATGCGAAAATGAGAAAATGTGATGGATGGAGAGTGAGAGAGTGAGAATGTGAGAATGTGAGAGAGAGCAACTCATATTATTTGCATGTACCTTTTTTTAACACCCGAAAAGTTTGATAACATTTTCAATGCCATGAAATAATTGCACTTTGTATAATATCTGTAGATTTTTATATCAGTTTTATATAATTGGCTTGATGTTTCTTGATTTATTACAATGAAAACCTGATATGATTACTGAACAGTGGAAGCACTGCGTATACAGTAAAACCTCGTTTATTCGACCTTCGATAAACCGACGTCCCACATTATCCGAGTCACCCAACTCATCCGAGTCCTCCGCATTTTCCGAGGTGTATCATCGGATAATACGGAGAATCTTAGATAAAACGGAAGAATCTGCTATGCCTATGCGTGAAGCAGTCCTATATTGCTACTTCCGTATTATCCGAGATTTCACTTATCCGAGGTACACTCTCCCCATATTGCCTCGGATAAGCGAGGTTCTACTGTATTGGTTGGAAATGGACGTGCGACCTCACACAATTGTTGCTTCGGAGAATACTTCATGATACGAGTTTGGCCGCGTAGATAGTTCTTTCAAATGTAACAACGATCTGAGTTAAGACTCATTCGAAAGTTCAACGCGCGTATACAGGAAATCTCGATATTTCACCATGTGCTGTAAAGAAACCTTTGTCACACTAATATAGCACGAGAACTTCGTTAAGGAGATGCTGATCAGATGTGGGTGTGGGAAAGATGGTAACAGTGGGAGAGAGACGAAGAATGTCTTTCACATTACCTTGAGCGCAGCATCGCTCGAACAGCTGCGAGGCTAGAATATGGCTGTGGCTACGGTGTGGGGGTGACAACCAAAACAGCCAATCGAAACGTTTTTCTGTTAATGCGCCAGTTTAAAATAAAACTTGCCACATATTTACGTATTTTTGTACATTCTTACTTTTTTTTCGAGTAGGGGAAGTAGATATGTTATGAAGTTGTCAAAGTCCCACTTTTTGGAAGTTGCTTACCTTTACGAACAACGTTTATCGTTCATCTGCGAGTTTCGATTAAGGGATACCACCAGTTGACAGCCCGGAAAAAGGTGAAATTCGACCATTTTTTATGGATACCCAGTTGATACAATGAAAATTCCATTTAGTGACCTTTTTTCTACATACACTGGCGTGCAAAAGTTTCGGGCCACTCTGTTTTTTTGAGTAAATTGATAATATATATTTAATTCCTGAACTCGTTAATCATTTCAAATTTTTAAGAGAGCTACGATATGAATAATAGCGTGATATATTATTTTTTTGTATGGCGTATTATTTGTGTAGAGCGTTAAACGAGTTTCGTCGGTGTGCAAAAGTATCGAGCCGCTATCTCGCCCGGCTTCGTACATACAGTTTGTTTGCATTTTGTTTCATAGTAGTTACAAAACATGCATGACAATCAAAAATCAGTATTATTTCGGCCGCGATGGTGAAACACATGAATATTGAGGTCTGTAAAATCGTGTTAAAACTTTCTTCAGAAGGAAAGAGTTCTCGCGATATTGCGGCTACTTTATCCATTGGAAAAAGTACGGTTAATCGTATTATTCGTAAAAATAAATAAACAAATGCGTTGTGTGACAAAAGTCGAAGTGGTAGACCGCGAAAATCTAAGGAATACGTTGACAAAATTATAAAAAGGCAGTGCTTTATAGATCCACGAAAAACTGCAGCAGGAATTTCGAGAGAATTACGTAGTAAAATCGTGCCGACATTAGTCGGAGTACAATATCTCGACGTCTGAAGACTGTAAGACTGATTGGACACATTGGTCCAAAAAAAAAACTCATTAGTAAAAGAAATCAAAAGGCCAGATTGGATTTTGTAAACGAAAATATCAGCATTGGACAGCTTCAGATTAGCGGAAAGTGTTTTTTCTTATGAACCCAAATTTCAATTATTCGAAAGTGATGGTCGGAAGTACGTGAGACGTCCAACAGGTACTAGATTCAACGTGAGGTATCAAATTCCTAACCGTAAAACACGGTGGCGGGAACATTAAAGTATGGGGAGCATTTTCTGACGACGGTGTTGGTCCGCTGGTAGAAATTCAAGGCAATATGGACGCTACAATGTACAGAAATATATTGCAAGACCATATGCTCCCATTTGCAATGATAAAAATACCGCGTGGTTGGGGCTTTCAACACGATAACGACCCCGAACATGCTTCACGCCTTGTAAAAGATTTTCTTCAAAGACGAAAGATACGTCTTTTCGACTGGCCATCGCAATCACTGGACTTAAATCCGATTGAGCATTTGCGGCAAGATCTAAAAGATCGTGTTGGAACAAAAAATCACTCTAACAAGACGGAATTGTGGAATCATTTGCGACATGAGCTGGAAAACTTGCCATAAGAACGAATCTCAAAATTATTATAATAGCGTCCATGCCTCGTCGATGTGCCCCAAGTTATCCGTACTAAGGGCACAGCAACAAAGTACTGACAAGGAAACCGTTTCCGGTGTCCCCCTCCGATTTCGTTTAGTTTTGGATATGTTATTCTTCATCGAAATCTAAGAGACACGTATTTTTTTTTATCGGCGGAAAAACAGTTTTAATGGGTGAAACTCACCCTCAAAGTTAGGCACTCTCCGAGTGACTATTGCAGTTTCGCATAGTTCCAATCAAGATATTCGAATGAAACTAATTCGAGAAGAATGCTTCTGGCGAATAATGAAAAATACGCCTTTTCGAGTTCCGAGGGGGTAAATAGGGGTAAATTTATAGGGGTTGAAAGTCAAAAAATTCGTGTAACTCGGAAACTTTTTTTTATCTCGATAAAATCAATTGCATTCGAAAGAGCTTGAAAAAGTAGAAGATACGGGTTTTTACGTTTTTCGAAAAAAAAACTTTTGGGCGTGACTACCCCTGTATAATACTGTTTCCGGTGTTCCCCTCCGATTTCGTTTATTTTTAGATATGTTATTCTACATCAAAATTTAAGAGACACGTATTTTCTTTAGCGGCGGAAAAACACTTTTAAGGGGTGAAACTCATCCTCAAAGTTAGGCACTCTCCGAGTGTCTATTGCAGTTTCGCATAGTTCCAATCAAGATATTCGAATGAAACGAATTCGAGAACAATGCTTCTGGCGAATAATGAAAAATGCGTCTTTTCCAGTTCCGAGGGGGTGAATAGGGGTAAATCTATAGGGGTTGAAAGTAAAAAAATTCGTGTAACTCGGAAACTTTTTTTTTTATCTCGATGAAACCAATTGCATTCGAAAGAGTTTGAAAAAGTAGAAGATACGGATTTTTGCGTTTTTCAAAAAAAAACCTTTTGACGATGACTACCCCTGTATAATACCATTTCCGGTGTTCCTCTCCGATTTCAATCATTTTTGGATATGTTGTTCTTCATCGAAATCGAAGAGATACGTACTTTTTTTTATCGGCGGCAAAACAGTTTTAAGAGGTGAAACGCACCCTCAAAGTGTTTTTCGCAGTTATGCACATTTTCATTCAAGATAATCGAATGAAATAAATTTGACGATAATGCTTATGGCGAATAATAAAAAATGCGCTTCCATCAATTCCGAGGGAACGAATTGGTAAAAATTTATAGGGGTTGAAAGTCGAAAATTTTTCAAGAATCGATTTTTTTTTCATTCTATCAAAACCATCTAAATTTAATAGAGTTACATAACGTAGGAGATACCTGGTTTTGAATTTTCCGGAAAAACATCGTCCCAGGGCGAACTACCCTTATATGATGTCCGGTGCTCTCTTATCCGATTTTGTTCCGTGTGATCGATGGTGTTTTTCATCGAAATTGATGTGACGGAAGTCGTTCAATCTCATGGCGAATGACTCAAAATAGACGTATTCCTATTTCGACGGCATACATATTTAGACACCTATGCGGGTTAAAAGGTTAACAATTGTAAACCGTAAACACGATTCGTTTTATTATAATGAATTGAACGCAAACAAACCCGTATCTTCTACTTTTTCAAACTCTTTCGAATGCAATTGGTTTCATCGAGATAAAAAAAAAGTTTCCGAGTTACACGATTTTTTTTACTTTCAACCCCTATAGATTTACCCCCATTCACCCCCTCGGAACTGGAAAAGGCGCATTTTTCATTATTCGCCAGAAGCATTCGTCTCGGATTGGTTTCATTCGAATATCTTGATTGGAAATATGCGAAACTGCAATAGTCACTCGGCGAGTGCCTAACTTTGAGGGTGAGTTTCACCCCTTAAAACTGTTTTTTCGCCGATAAAAAAAATACGTGCCTCTTAGATTTCGATGAAGAATAACATATCCAAAAACGAACGAAATCGGAGGGGAACACCGGAAACAGTATTATACAGGGGTAGTGACCCCAAAAGTTTTTTTTTTTCGAAAAAAGCAAAAACCCGTATCTTCTACTTTTTTAAGCTCTTTCGAATGCAATTGATTTTATCGAGATAAAAAAAAGTTTCCGAGTTACACGAATTTTTTGACTTTCAACCCCGATAAATTTACCCCTATTCACCCCCTCGGAACCCGAAAAGGCGCATTTTTCATTATTCGCCAGAAGTATTGTTCTCGAATTGGTTTCATTCGAATATCTTGATTGGAACTATGCGAAACTGCAATAGTCACTCGGAGAGTGCCTAACTTTGAGAGTGAGTTTCACCCTTTAAAACTGTTTTTCCGCCGATAAAAAAAATACGTGTCTCTTAGATTTCGATGAAGAATAACATATCCAAAAATAAACGAAATCGGAGAGGGACACCGGAAACGGTTTCCTTGTGAGTGAAGTGAAGAAGGTCGAACACCGTCAGGGAGGGATATTTAGACGAATTGAATTTTTCAAATTGAAATTGAATACAAATTTAAATGAAAGGAAATATTAGCAAAATGAACCTCCCACTCCCGAATAGAAATCCTGCTCCGGCTACAAGAAAGGCCTGATCAGGCATCCTGATTTCTTTTTCATGCCTTGATCAGGATTTTTGATCAAGCCCTGATAATTTTTGTGACACTTTCCCTGACTTCGATTTGACCAGGGTAAAAAATCAAGGCTTGATCAATAAAAAAGATCAAGGCCTGATCAGAATAGAACATCAAGGCTTGATCAGTGAAAAAAATCAAGGTCTGACCAGGATAGAACATCAAGGCTTGATTACAGTGCAAAATAAAGGCCTGATCAGGATAGAAAATCAAAGCCTGATCAGCTTAAACAATAAAGGCCTGATCAGTGCAAAAAATCTAAGCCTAATCAGGGCTTAATTTTTCAAGGATTAATTGAATTGAAACATCATCGCCTAGCCAGGATGATGGAATGAACCTCTGCTGTGGATGTCCTATTTATTCCTGAAATAAAAAAAAACACGCAAACCCAAAATAGAAAAAGATACAAATTACAAATAACGTTGATACTTTATTTTATAAACTAAATAGGAATCTTATTGATCACAAATTTTTCTTATTACTCTACTTTATCACATGTTTTTTATGTGTAAAATAAATAAAACTTTGTTATATATTTTTTATATAGCAAAAACGCGAAATAGACTTTCATATTTTTTTACAAAAAACTGCAGGCACTTGGAAAACAAACAAAAAAACTTAGAAATGAAGTTAAACTTAGAAATTAAGGTTATACAATTTTTATGGAGCGACGTTTTCAGGGAACGTCACACGTTGGTTCTTCCCTCGACATTTGTCCCAGTCTTTTGCAGAATTAAACATTGTCCCAACGGCTTGTCCGATTTGTTTTGAAAGAACGTCGATTCCATGATCTCTATATTTCGAGATAACCGCCGCTGAAAAATTCGAAAATATTATATGTATCCCACTTAAGATTCACTTAAGATTCGAAATGCACTGCGAATGGGCATTACACTGAAATGTAATGCCCATTATGTCCGCAGTGCATTTCGAATTCGAAATGCACTGCGAATGGGCATTTCATTCACATTACCAATATTTGGTTTGTCTACGCTGACCGGGCTAACCTGCACCGATGGCATCACATTCTTAGATACAGGTTAGCCCGGAGAGTGTAGGCCAATCAAATAATGTTAAATTCCCAGTGTAGTTCAATCCAGTAAATGCGATTCCATTGGTGCAGGTTACAGGACAGCGTAGACAAACCAAATAATGGTAAGTTGACAGCGGGGTACAATTCAATGAATGTAATGACCATTCGCAGTGCATTTCGAATCGACTAACCTGCACCGATGGTATTACGTTCACTGAATTGAACTACGCTGTGAACTTATCATTATTTGTTTGGCCTACGCTGTCCTGTAACCTGCACCAATGGAATCACATTTACTGAATTGAACTACATTGGGAACTTACCATTATTTGTTTAGCCTACGCTGTCCTGTAACCTGCACCAATGGAATCGCATTTACTGGATTGAACTACACTGGGAACTTAACATTATTTGGATGGCCTACGCCCTCCAGGCTATTCTGTATCGCAGAATGTGATGCCATCGGTGCAGGTTAGCCCGGTCAGCGTAGACAAACCAAATATTGGTAATGTGAATGTAATGTCCATTATGTCCGCAGTGCATTTCGAATTCGAAATTAGGTTATGTTTCACCGAAATGAATGGCTACACGTGGGCAACAGAAAAAATGCAAATAGACGCATGCAAGGAAACAGAAAAGTGTTGAAAAAGTAAGTAAAATAAAAATTTATTGTTGGAATATAACAAAACGGTATATACAGTTATCTTACCTCAAATAAATATCGCAATGACAACAATCGAAAACACGTCAATACGGAATAAAACGAACGAGATTACTGCCGCACTTTCGTCCGGTTACCCGAGTAGAAATATTGTCAGACTTGCTTGATATTTGATCCGGGCCTGATCACGTTGTAGTCCGGAGGCCTTACTTAAGGTATACCTCAATTTGCCTGATCCGGTCGGTGTCAGTTGATAGTCAGGCAACTGGATGTAATGTTTCCTCCAGTTGCCTGATCCAGCTAGCTTCAGGCTATGGTCAAGTAAGTGGACTTACGGCTCACTTCAATTCGCCTGACCCGACTACCTAAGCTAGCTGGATCAGGCAACTGGAGGAAACACTACATCCAGTTGCCTGACCATCACCTGACACCGACCGGATCAGGCAAATTGAGGCATAACTTAAGGCCTCCGTATTACAACGTGATCGGGCCCGGATCAAATATCAAACCAGCCTGACAATATTTCTACTCGGGACTGGGATAAATGAATTATGGGGCACATTTCCCCATAATGTGAATGTTCTTGAGCATTGCTTTGTATAGTAAGTCTTACGACCCTCATTTTGAACAAACTAATGAAACAGATCATTGTTTCTTCTATTGTAACGTGCGCCTTAAGATGAGGCCCATGGATTCTGAGTAAACTTATTTAAGGTTGGTGTCTAGTCTAGAGAGCGAAAAACAAGCTTATTTTCGAAAACATTTTTCTCAGCTTCTTTATTAAATATAACAATAAAACTTTTTCGAGGACATAATGTTATCCTTATAGAATAGAAAAAAAATTGTTTACTTCGTCCAGCGTTTTTTGTCCAATTTTCAGAGGGCGCCAAAGCCGAGTCCTTAAAAAAAATGTGTTCCCATGGCGGACAAACAATCTCCGGATTGGCACGTCCGAAACAAAAATAGGAAACGACATTTTAAAGAGGAAGGTTTGCCACGTGGTAATTCACCACGGTTTGCCAAAAATCGATCATAGAAAAAAAACGCCGGCTATTTGAAAAACATTGGACGAAAAACAACTTATTTTTGCACCGTTTGCGTCCTGTAAATTTTTATATTATACATTTTTTTTTTTTAAATGTGAATTACCATACAAAACACCTTAATAAAGAATCGTATAAAGTTTCATCAAAATCGATCGAGCGGTAGCGGAGATTGTTTGTCCGCCAGTTGAAAAAAGTGATTTCCTGAAAAACGCGTTTAAAGTTTTGGACTTGAAACGGTGTGTGTAGGACTTGTCCCTACACACACTTAATGTAACTTTTTTCTTTTTTCTTTTACGAATTTCGTCACAACATTTTAGGAGGTGATTCTCGACGCTATAAGTTGTTGAAAAATGAAATAATTTTTGTTTCGGTTTTCCGAAAGTTCTAGACTAGACACCAACCTTAAAACTAGAATGAATCAAATAGCTCCAGGTTGCGAGCGAACGATGCTGATTTTAAATCGTATCTTCGCTGTAAGCTTCATTGAAAGCAATTTCTCTAACAAAATCGAATAGCCGAACAAAATAATGGAAATTTATGCTATATTACAGTAGAGCGTCGATTATCTGAACGTCAGTTATCCGAAAAGTCAATTATCCGAATGGCGATTTGGTTTATCCGAAACGTCAATTATCCGAATGGCGATTTGGGTTATCTAAAATATCAATTATCTAAACAATAATTTTGTTAATCCGAATACTCAGTTATTCGAACGATTACGCCCTATATATTACGGCAATGGAGTGATACGAAATGCAGCCTGAATGTTGTTCAATGCAATTTCTTCTTCTAAAACGATTGCAAGATTTGGCAGCAAAGAAACGAGCTTCCGTTGTGAAGCAGAAGAAAATCGTCGACTTTTCCAAAAATAAATAGAACTCAAAGATGTACGAATGTTGATTATTTTTAAATACATATTTAACTTCGTTCTATATCATTAAATAATACAATGGTTATTTGCAATTCACCAAAAATGTACTTGTATTATTAACATATTAATGTTCATTGTATTTTTAAATATATATATTTTATCAAATTGAAAGAATCAACGTTTTTTTTTCGTTCACGGAATATCGCTGTCCAGTTATCCGAATTTTCGATTATCCGAAAGGTGCCCGGTCCCAATTGATTCGGATAATCGACGCTCTACTGTATTTTCTAAACCGAAGCGCAACGATAAGACCACATTCGTATTCCCAACTGACATTTAGTGTCTTTCCTTTTTCCCTACGTATTTGAGTTGACTAAATACCATATCTCAATTGCTGCATGTACGTAGGCAATCGTCCATATCGTCAGGTCAGAAGCCGAAAGCCCCCTTAGTCGATACCATGAGTTACTGTTTCCGTTAAATACATAAGGAGATGCGATAATGCGAGTGCTTCACGTTTAACCGATCAAATTAGTTTTCAAAAGTTAAGTTTTAATTGCGCTAATGTTTTCTGATTCGTAAAATATCAGAACCATGCAGGTTCTAGACCCTTTGGATTCATTTTGAAACATTATTCACCGATAACAAAGATTTTTTTTTCAAACATGTTCATGAAACTTTTGGGTGATCATTGTTTATATTGCTTGAATAGAGTAAAAATGGGAAAACATTTCTTAATGCTCCTGACTTCTCTCTTGCTATATTTTTCTCCACAAATGTCTCCGATAAGCATTTAAATGGAGATAAATATTGGGAGTACAAATTAATTCGGTCCGTTTTTTTTGTGGTAAAAAATCCATTTGTTTCAAAATAAAAGGTATGAATAGATTAATCAACGTATTGTCCATCGCTGGCTACTACTTTTTCCCACCTCTCAGGCAATTTTCGAATTCCATCTCGAAAAAAAGTCTTGTCTTTTGAGGCGATCCAAGTTTTGAGCCAATTTTCGATTTCTGCGAAAGAAGTAAACCGGTGACCTGCTAAATCCTGCTGCGTCCGTCGGAACAACCAGTAATCAGAAGGAGCAATGTCCGGAGAATACGGCGGGTGCGGTAAAATATCCCATTTGAGCGTTTCCAAATATTTTTTTACGACTTTTGCGACATGAGGCCGAGCGTTATCATGCAGAAGAATAATTTTGTCATGTCTTTGCTCGTATTCCGGCCGTTTTTCTCGTAATGCACGGCTCAAACTAATCAATTGTAGTCTCGCCCGTAATGGAATCATCGACTAATGTCTCCAATTCATTGCCTTCGAATTTTTTTGGCTGTCCAGGGCGAGGCTTGTCTTGAACGCTGAAATCACCGTTCTTAAAGCATCGAAACCATTCCCTACATGATTTATCAATTGGAGCATCATCACCATAAACTTCAACAAGCATTCCATGCGCTTCAGCTGCACTTTTCTTCCAATTAAAGCAGAAAAGTAAAACTTCCCGCAAATGCTGCTTAGTTAACACAAAATTTGACATGTTCACCACAGTAAAAAACAAGGTTTTTAATGGAACTCAAAGCGATATAAACTGAATGTTATTGACAGATGTCTAACCTCTTTGAAACCACCGAAATCAGCTGTCACTACGAAACATTCATAACAGCCAGAGCCATCTCTTGAAAACGGACCGAATTAATTTGTACTCCTAATATTAATAAATCTTTATAAACAAATTATGCTTGTTCGCCACAATTTTCCGTGTTATACGGCGATTAAGGTAGTATTGTTGTCTCGAGCGCTGTTTTGGAGGTGATTTTTACGATGGAATAACTTTTAAATTGTTCCCGTTTCCTGTCTGAAATTGCCTACACGTTTTTATTGATCCTTCAATAGTACATACAAATAGAAAAAACCTAAAATTTACTATCTACTTTTATATGTTTGTTTACAACGGTGTGCGGAAAATGCCCTCATTTGACGACCGGTGTCGTGGACGTTGTACAAATGGTGGCAAAAAAAAACAAATTTTGCATCGAAGTTTGCATCGTTGGAAAGAAAATTCTTTTCATTTTCTTATTTTATTTATTATCCAAAATCAGATTTTGCAGATCGCTAAATGAGAATCCTAAAAAAAGTTTGCGTGATTTTCATAGGTCAAAACTGCCAACGAATATTTGGGAAATGAAAAAAAAAAAATTTCGTTGCATTCCAACGATGCAAACTTCAACGTCATTTATAATTTCTATAACTCGGCTAAATTTATAAGTATCATTAAACGGTTTTTCAGATACGTATTCAGACAGATCTGTAGAATAATAAAATTAAATTAAAAAAAACAGCGATTTTAGCAAATTTCTAGACAACGATACCGCGTTAAGGGGCTATCCCTCTCTGGAAGCCCAATTTGAAGAGTTAGAATGATGAATTTTTTTCTAGTAACACATTGGTTGGAATACGTTTTTTCCCAGCATGTTGTATACATGTTTGTGGTTACAATATAATTTTTTCGGAAGAAAATCTTTCAATGTGTTCGTGGTACAGCAGTTGGCGTTGCAGTCCTCCAGCGGCGAGGCCCGAAACGACGGGATCTCTACCAGGCTTAAATTTAATTTGAAACAAAAACAAAAAATGGTTTCTTTAAATATATTCAACTGGCTATGGGTTCACGATCCACTTTTCGAAATTTCGAAAAATACAAAAAATGACAGCTTCTCCATAGAAAACTTCATTTTTCTCTTGAAAAACGGCATGCTGAAGTCATTGTTATTAACAAATGGTTCATTCAATTAAAAAATGCGATTGCGAATCATTTGGGCCTCTTTTGAGTGTTCTTGTGTTTTCATGTCCGCTTCCGTCACACGCGAATCATCCACTAAAATAGGTGTAACTTTGTCAATTTTTCGAATTATAGGGTCCGGTTGGTCTTAAAATATTCTTAAAAGTTCATACTATAACAATATGAAAAAAACGATTTTTTAAAGTTTCCAGAGAGGAATACCCCCTTAACAGCTTATAAATCCGACGGGTAATCGGTATACGAAAGTACAAAATTATTAATTTGACTGGAATACATGTTAAGAAGTATATTACGGTGTAATATTTTTTTCGATATACTGAATGATACCGAAACGCGTTTTAAACGTCAGCCACTGGTCTAATGGTTTATTTCTGGCCTGTTTCGAAAATTCTTCGTCGAAATTAAGGCTCGAAATCACGGTTAAACATTGAAATCAGCTTTTATTTTGATGCATTAAAAAAAATACTCTCCAAATTTTATGAAGAAATTCGGAACATTGATAGAGTATTTCCTGTAAAATAGGCTAGTTCTGTAAAAAGCAAGTAGAGAGTTAAAAATCTTGAAGCAATACAACCGAAATATGAGGAGGACAGTAAGGGTGATTTTCTTGAGCGATATTTCGGCGCGAAATGTGAAGGTTTTAAGTTATTAAAGATGTTCCGAGTCAGCCTCATTGCAAATAAAGTATATGCAGGCGCTATAACCACGGTAACAGCAAGGAAAGTATTTAGGCATTTTTTTTGTAAGGGGACTACCAGTCTAGAGCCTGGAAGAAAACGTGAATGACCATAATTTTTTATGGATACCCGGTTGATAGAATGGAAATTCCGTTTATTGGACGTTATTTTACATATCTTCAAGTTTCTTTACAAATGTTTCCACAAGGTTTTGTAAGAATATGGCAGCGCTGAAACTGGATAAAGCGAGTCACCTTTGTCTGATAGCGTCCTGCGGTCGGCAAGAGTTCTCCAATTTTTCATCTCAAACGAAAATTCAAAATAATTCAAGTTCTACATAAGATTTGCCTTCAAAGTACGTAGGGAAATAAAAAAAAATATTTTTTTTTGTTAAAATAGTGCAATTTTGAAAAAAAAAATTGTTTTGGGTGAAAAAAACTTGCCGAAAATAATTTTTATTGGAAAAAGTTTTCAACATTTCAACAATCCTTTACCGACTGACTTAAAATGTTTTTTGGATCCATGTAAATGAAAATTCACAATAATTCGAGTTGTAGATAAGATTTGTCGTTGAAGTACGAAGGAAAACCGAAAAATATTGTTTTTGTTAAAATAGTGCATGTTTGGAATTTAAAAAATTGTTTTCGGTAAAAAAAACTTGCCGAAAATAATTTTTTTTCTGGAAAAAGTTTTCAACATTTCAAAAACCCTTTACCGGTTGACTTGAAACGTTTTTTGGAGCCATGTCAATGAAAATTCACAATAATTCGAATTATAGATAAGATTTGCCTTCGAAGTACATAGGGAAATCGAAAAATATTGTTTTTCTGTCTTGAAAAGACTTGCCGAAAGTCATTTTTTCGGAAAAAGTTTTCAATATTTCAAAAAATTCTTTGCCGATTAACTAGAAAAGATACTTGAAGATCTGTGGAATGAAGGCCACTTGAACGGAATATTCATACTATGAACGGGGAATCCATAAAAAAATTGTGGAAATTCACCTTTTTTTCCGAGATCTCGACTGGTATAGTTTCTCTTAAAAAAAAAATCCTCTAAAGACTTTCGATGCTGTTACCGTAGTTATCGCCCTTGAATATACTTTATTTGCAATAAAGGCTAACTCGGAAAAGCTTTGATAAGTGAGAAACTTTAAATTTCACGGAAATGCATCTCTTAACAAATGTGGAACGGCGAACGGCAATGATTAATCGCGGTACTTGATAAGCCTCGACAATCATAATACAGCTATAAATTTCGCACGAATGGCGTTATCTACGTCGATTGTCACGTATATGTCATCGACAGCCATCGAGTGTCTTCAGTATCGTATTAACTTTAGCGATAATTTTATTACGATACGCATTAGTACGAGTACGATTAGCATTGTACTTTTTGGCCTTGGTTGATGCCAAAACACATCGAGACCATTTTTTCTAATTTTGTCGCTGCGGTAATCTTAATTCGACGAGAATTGCGATATCACAAATCGTTGAAAAGATTGTGAGGAATGGAATACACCGTGCATACTCTTAGAAGAGTCGAGAAAAAAGGAATCGTTATGACTGCGGTAGGAGTGAAGGGGACGCCGGAGACAGCATAACGGCAGCATGCCCTCATATTCGAGACGGAGTTCGAGAGCAATAATAGCCGAATATTACTTATTCAAATGGCCACAGAGTCACGGGAAAGCAGGTTTATTCTTTACCTCGATATAACGAATCCCTAGGGAAGACCAAAAGAGTTCGTTATATCGAGGTCATGTTCCAAAAATTCGTTATATTGAGGCTTCAATAAAAAGGACAAATAAAAATTGCTCTGATTTAGACCTTTCGTTCTTTAAAAGAAATATATTAGCACTATAAATATAGAGATATTTTTTGAAGAAATAAAGGTTTAAATTAGAGTTATTTTTACACGCTATTAGCAATTAGAGCATTATGTATATAACATGTTATTTTTTTAAACGGGTGATTTTAAAATTAAACCGGCTCCGTAGAAGCAGAGAGGGGGAGGAGGGAACGAAAGGAAGGGAATTTGTTTCCCGAACGCTTTCTTATACATAGGTTTTGTTCACAAAAGTTCCTTGTATAGAGGTTAAGGGCCTTGAAAATAAATTCGTTATATCTATAGTTTTTCTTCGTTGTATCAAGGTTTCGGCTGTCTATCGGAAGGGAATGGACAAATCTTCGTTATATCGAGGTTCGACTATAATTCTTCCTAAAATTGGAAAATAAATTAAGTCGTTTATGCTATGATCTCATCAAGCATAAATTCCGAAATTTATTTCACAGCGTGTGGTCAGCGGCTAATTTAAGGAGGTTAGAGCGGTCCAGTTGAGTCAAATGATGGTTTATGAGTGTTTTTTTTTTCAATAAAAATTTAAAAAAATACATACGGGGTATAGATTTATTCTGTCGATGCCAAATTTTTTTAAAATATGTAATTAAAGGGCAAAATTGTGCATTTTTATACTTTTATTACGTGAAAAAGAAAAAATGTGTTACTACCAACTTGAAAAACTATAACATTATTGATTATTATGAAAGAGTCGTAATCTTTCATTAGATTAAAAGGATTAAAAAGATTTAAAATATCAAAAATATTTAAAGGTTTTGAAGATTCGTAATCTTTTATCAAACCTTGCTGGTTCAATATGGAAAATATATGGTTTCCTAAATGCTTACAAAGGTTTAGTTTACGTTAATCCGTTGTCAGAACTGGTTTATCTCGGTGCTAAATAGCTAAAAGAAAATTACGTCATCCGTAGCGTGAACGTATTATCCATCTAACCGCACGTAAAATTACATACATTAAACTATTTTTTAGCTTTGGTGTTTTGTGGTGACGAGAATTTAAAAAATTCGTAAAGGCTGAGTATCGTGTGGGAAATAACATGTATAAATATATATTTTAATTTTGGATTGTGGGTAACGCTCCTTAAGGGGGGAAATAGACGACGGAAAAATAGCCAATGTTTATTTTTTTTTTGGAAAAGAACAAAACGTTTTACACTTATAAAATTTTAGGTACAATCTATTACATAATTAAACTATTTCAATTTATTTTTTCATAAATAAATATTGCAAAATGGCGACGTTATGGCGTGATCTTCCAAGAAGGTATTGGCGAGCAGTTGCGAATACAAAATTGCGGACGAACTCAGATTTATTTATGATATCCTCATCTCCTAAATGTTAGATAATTTATAGGCATTCCCACATCCAAACTGAAGTAAAAAAATTGTTATTGGGGTAAATATTGGAAAATATTGACTTTCATGGGCATTTCCAAATTCGTGAGAATAAAATACGTGAAATAAAAAAAAATCTCTACGAAAATTTGTAAGGGAGATATCAAAATAGTTAACTAGGCCGCGCGAGGGGTGCCGCGGGGAGGGACGCAGTGCGCCCACCACGCCGCTCGACCGCAGCAACGCCGCCGTTCGCTATTTACGTATGCGGGCGATCGAATGCAATCATGATCTGTTATAAGATGAATTGTTCAATATTGAGGGTGCAATCATGATCTGCTATAAGATGGTTTGTACAATATTGAGGGTTATGCTTAATACTATTGCTCATGCTCACGAACTTGAATTTAGCAAAAATGTTGATTATAACAATTACAAATCGAAGAAACGTAAAAACGACTGTATCTTGGCTTGTAACAAAGATGTTGAGATTTTTCTTTTTTGAACAACTCGCAACGACCTATAAGAATCTTGAAGAATATTTCAAGCAACTTGAAAAGTTGAGGCGTCACTTCTATTTGTTTATAAGCTGAAATTTTATATCCTCGAAAAACATGATTTTTTTTAGATAAATCCTAAATGTACGTGTTAAAAAAACCACCCTAATTTTTTTTGCACCATGTAGGCCTTGTGGTTCCGGTTCTATATTAAAACGCAAAATCAACGCAAATTGGTTATTATTGCTAAACTATATAACATAGCTGGATAAAACTTACAGATATCTCTTGAAAATAGTTTCTTGTAGGTGATAAATAAGTTTCAGAATAGTACGTTGATAGATAATCAAAGTACATACAATAAACAAAAAAATAACTTCGTTTTTCCACTACAATTTACCGTTAAACTAACAATTTTACGTGATTTTGGTATAGGAATTATTTTTTAGATGCCATAGAATCGATCGACCTATCGTTTATCCCGGTGACGGCTTTTGTTAGTTAACAAAAAAAAATATGTTAACCATCGTTTATCCCGGTGACGGCCTTTTGTTAATTAACAAAAATATTTGTTAACCACGAAACATCTCATTGTCCTCACGATAAAATTCACTTAAGTCCGACTGCTGGCAACGCGCATGACAACAGCTACTTCTTAATTGACATGCTTTTTCTATATGACCAGACGAATCGATCGACCTATCATTTATCCCGGTAACGGCTTTTGTTAATTAACAAAACAATATTTTCCGCGAATCAGATCGTGTTGCCCGCACAATAAAATTCTTTTCAGGGCGTCTGCTGTCAACATGCATGACACCAGCGACTTCTTAATTTACATGCTTATTCCATATGAATCGATCGGCCTGCGATTTATCCCGGTGATGGCTTTTGTTAAGTAACAAAAAAAATATATTTCCGCTAGTCGGGCAGATTCGGTTCATTCACGAGAGAGTGGTTGGTGGGGGTAGGCCCTATACCGCTGTATTGTACTGCGGCAGCGGAGCGCGTACCGCCACACTCAGAACCTACTGGGATCGGCCGCGCCGCGTCTGCTTGATCTGTCTGCCAGTTTCAGCGTCATCAACTTTTACAGGAAGCATTTTTTTTATAAAATCCATTCCAAAAACAATAATATTGAAATAGTGACGTTTTTTTTTCGATAATTTATGGTGGCCAAAAAACAATTTGAAAGGTGGAGATATTTTAAGGGTACATTCCTGGAGGTCCAAAGTACAGTCGAACCTCGATACAACGAAATCCTCGATATACCGAAGATTTGCCCATTCCCTTCCGATAGACACCCGAAACCTTGATACAGCGAAGAAAAACTATAGATATAACGAATTTATTTTCAGGGCCCTTAAAGGTCTTAGGCCACTCTAGAGGCCAAAAAAGGGCATATTTTGTGATTTTTTTCAGCGAAACCATAAAATAAATCGGAATTACAAAATAGGGGTTTTATTATACACGTAATTGACTAGACAAAATTATTTTTTCACAGCGATACATGTCAAAATGGCGACTGTGCAGCATTTTTCCGATGACGCCTTTGTTTCTGGAAGGTCAACGGCCGGACCAACAGCTTCTATAATTTTTCAGTTATGACGAGACAGTAAAGTTTTTTCGATTATATATGAGAATAGCTATAGAAGTACGTAGGATTTTTTTTATATATTGTTTTTTGTCAAAATGGCGCATTTCTAAAACAAAAAGTATAGAATGCCATGAGAAAATTGTTTATAAAAAAGGAACTATGCAATATAATTTAAAAAATCCCACACAGTGCCTCAGAAAATGTGATTCTAAATATACAGTTAAAAGTTCATATGAATCGGTTGAAATTTGTTTGAGTTATGAGTCCGGCCGACTTGAAAAATGTAGTTTTGACATAAAAGCGTTTAAAGTTAGTAGAAAGTCACGACATGAATCAAGATGCGCTAGAATGCGAAAATCGAGTACTTAGAGATTTTTCACACCCATAATCTTTTAGAATAAAATGTTATAGGTACTAAGGTACATTTTTAACAAAAAACAAAATCGATTTTTGGAAAATCCTAGAGTGGCCTAAGGCCTTAACCTCTATACAATGAATTTTTGTGAACAAAACCTCTGTATAACGAAGTGTTCGGTAAACGAACTCCCTTCTTTTCGTTCCCTTTTCCACCTCCGCTTCTTTGGAGCCTATCTAGACTTGCAAACTTTTAAAATTTAACAAAGTAATTGTTTAATTTTTAAATAATCCGCTTTTAAAAATATGTTATATACATTTAGAGCTAATTTCTTATAAAAATTGTTCTAATTAAAACATTTCGTTCTTTAAAAAATATCACTATATTTGTATTACTAATATATTTTTTTTAAAGAAAGAAAGGTTCATATTAGAGCAATTTTTATTTATCTTTTTTATTAAAACCTCAATATAACGATTTTTTTAGAACATGACCTCGATATGCCGCACACTCGATATAACGAACTTTTTTGCTCTTCCCTATATATTCGTTATATCGAGGTTCGACTGTACCTATGAAAAAATCGGCAGCGTGTGCGGTCCACAGAATAGAAGTCGTACGAATTCATGTATATTCCTACGGGATTACCGTCTGAGCAGCCGCCCCGAGCTTCGACAATGATCTTTATCGACTGTCATTGTTCTAGACCATCCAATTCTTATCGCCAGTAATCATTAAAATAAAATTAAATATTTAATAAATGAGTGCGGTAATTTCATTAATATCTATTCACTCCAATATTTTAAAGCAACAACTTTAAGAGCCCTAGAATTATGCACTGAGAAAAATCTCTGTCAACACTGCGAAATAAAATAAGAGCTTTACAGACGTGCTTCGCGTTTGCCGGAGACTGTCCCGTCAAGCGCCGGAACTCCCACGGTTGAAGCATTTGCTGGATAGCGTTGGAGTGCGAGAAAGACACGCTGTTGAGCGTTTATTTGGCCTGAGCGAGACACATAACATCGAGCGTCGCACACGGTTTCTGTCGACCAGGCGCGAGAGAGAACGCACTATTTCCTGTAAGTGTGGGAGGGATAACATGTGTAGCTTGACGCGTCATCCGGAGAGTTGGGAGACGACTCTCCGACAAGATCATGTCTCTGTGTAAAATCATGGCCTGCAGACTATACACATTTATGGGACTTGATCTTCGTTGCCCAAACGAACTTTTTGCGTGTTACCCGTTTGGATGCCTGGCTATAATTGACGAAGAGGCCCGCGTAAGTCTCGAAAGTACGGCAGTTTAGTTTTTTTATTTCGCTAGGTGCGATAGTTAGTCGAGGCCAATACTTTTTTGTTACGAAGGTACGGCACAAAAACAAAGCGAAGTGAGGTAACGAATTACTCCAGGTGTACCGTAAGGCAGCGGTTCTTGAACTTTTAAGGCCACGGAACACTCAATAAATCATTTTGATTCGACGGAACCCCATACCAAATGATAAAAAATAAAAGATTCTGCAATTAAAAATGAGAGTAAAAACATTTATTACAAAAGATATTTGAAACAAAGATTAATGAGACGTATGGAACTGCTTTACTGTTTTATCAATTATTGTTTTAAAGTTTGGTTTTATGCCTGATAATTGCAGCATCCATTCTAGACCTAAATTTGTTTTTCGTATAGGCATAAGCGGAAAAGCCTACTTTATATTGATACGTTGTTACAAAAAGGAGCAAGGTTAGAATTGTTTTTTTTGGCAACTTCAGGTTATTCATTTTTAACACTGAACCAAAACTCATTAAGGCGGGCAACCACTTTAGGAGACCAAAAATTTAATGATTTTTTGGTTTAAAAAAAAAACGGAAATTTCGGCAACGCTGACAATAATTTATTCATATTTTCATACATCTCTGGTAATTTTTTCAAGTTATTTCATGCATTAATTAAGGTGTAATCGGATGTGTCCCTTGGCGTGTCCTCATCGCCGTTGTCGATTTGCGGGAATTGTGCAGCTCGCAATTCACATCTGAAATAGTCCAACAATTTTTTTTACATTCTTGAGATGTTTTTCAAGAACATGAACCTAAATTTTGAAAAAAAAATCGAGAATTGAATGTTGGAACGTGTTTGAAAAAAAATGATCGATTTTTAGCATTTATTTTCCCGGCATTTTGCAATAATGAATATGTTTTAAACAATCTAATCTTTCCAACTTTAGGTTCATGTTTTAATAAATTATATTATGTAAACGTGTTCTAAATTTGAAGATGATCCATCAATTAGTTTTTGAGTTGTGATTCCCGCAAATTGAAAAAATGTCGTTTCGAGAAAAACACGTTTAAAGTTTCACAAACGAAAAACTCAAAGTCAAATGTGTTTAATCAAATGATAAAGTGTCTCACCGATTAATCAGCGATTCCAGCACCATACAGCCGTCCTTCCTTTTCCTCATGCAACTCATTTGAAGCTTGCATTTCCTCTTTACGAGCTTTTTGAGCTTCTTTTGTTTCTAATCAATTTTTTCTATTTTGCTGAGCCGCACGCATTTGATCCATTTGCTCGGCATATCCGTAGCTCTGCCTGCCAACTACGATTTGTAGTTCATTCATAACCATCAGTAGGGCTGAATTTCCTTCATTGAATAAAATAGCAGCAAGAAATGCCGCTACCTCGATTATTTTGTACCCAGAATGGAGATGTTTTGGAGCTAATCGCCAAACGGTCGAGTTTGGGTTGTTTGGGTTATGAAAACCCAAACAAACCCAAACAACTACCTAACTGAGCGCTCGTGGATACCTGAGCGCGCTTGGGAGTCGAGCGGAGAGTCTATAATCATTTATATACATACCGTTAGAAGGAATCCGAATATCGTTTTGAAATTTTCAGGGTGTATTCTTAAGGTATATTGCTAACGATTTATGAAATTAAAAAAAAAAATATTTTTTGAAGCATCTAAAGTGGTTGCCCGCCTTAAGTGGCACAGACTCAAACGTGTGTGCCACTTAAGGCACACACGGATGCGGATGAGCTTAGAACATCTATCAATGATTCATATTCCAGTACGGTTAGCATGGCAGGTTTGATTTTATTGACAAATGGATTTTGTACCCACTCGTTGTCATTATCAGAATAATTCGGGAAGTAATCTGATAAAGACTTCAGTAGGCTTACTAAAAGTCCCATTATGATATTTTAAATTTCATTTGGTAATTCTAACGCGTTTTCTTTAAGAAAATTAAATAAAATATTTTTTTTAAAGCTGATCATTTGTCTCTGGCCGTAAATATGCTTGCTGTTTTCCCTGCAACAATATATTGATTTCGCGAACTTCGCCAAAAAAATCGGCAAGGTAAGCTAATAGAATAAGCCATTGCTTATCATGCAGAACATCAAAAATGGTTACATACGCAGACATGTTTTACCCCATTTCGAAAACCTTCAGCTCGTCGCGTAGTTCGTATAACCCGAGTAAAACTTTGCCTCTGGAAGGCCATCGGATTTCAGTGCGAAGGACTGACTCGTGCTGACTACCCATTTCTTCGCACACTTTTTAAAATAATTGTGTATCGAGAAGACGACTTTTCAAGTAATTAACGGTTTTTACGGCTTCATCAATAAACTTTGTTCAAATTAGGTGGCATTTTCTTCATTACAAGGGCATAACGGTGCAAAATGCAATGCTGCTGTTACATCCCGGCGCAACATTTTTAATTTTGGATACGGTGCCTTTATTTTTCCTACCATAGCCGCGGCCCCGTCGCTAAAAACGTCTATACATTTTTTCCAATTAAGGTTGTGTTTGTTCATGTTGGAATCTATTACCATAAATAATTCCTATCCAGTTATATTGGTTTCCAAATGTGTGTAGAGAAGCAAATCTTCGATGGATGTACCGAAGGTATACCTGACAAATAATGATATTGAAGTTTGCATCGTTCAAATCCTTAAAAATCACTTAAACGTTTTTCACGATCCTCATTAAAGATGTTTAGCCTAAATATGTAAGAAAATATTCCGAATGATAATGAAAATGAGGAAACAAAAAAATAAAAAAGAATTTTCGTTGCATTCCAACGATGCAAACTTCAACGTCATCACAAATACAAGTAATATTGATAGACCGGCAACATCCGTACTTTCATTAAGTTGCATTGCAAACCATATCAGAAGCATTCAATCTGTGTAAGAGTTCATCTTTAATATGGTCGGATATTTTGTGAATCCGATCAGATACGGTGCCGTTGGAACATTGCGCTGCTGAAACTTTCTTTACAGCTTCTTCTCCAAGTATGGAGCGAACTGTTCCTAATATACAAGGTTTAATTAAGTTCTCTGCAATAGGGAACCTCACTGCCAATTTCTCCCGCTAGAGGGGACATTATACTATATCGGCAGCAGAACATGACGTTAAGGCTGATTTCCACGAGAGATGTAAGCTCAGGATGTATATAAAAGCAACCAATCGGATCGCTTTATTTTCTTTTTGGGTGTGCTAAGCTATGGCAAATGAAGCGATCGTATTGGTTGGTACATATCCTTAGCTTACATCTCTGGTGGAAAGCCAGCCTTAGTGAGATTCTCCTTGGTTTTGCCCGTGTTTCTACGACTGCTATTGCATTTTCTTTAAATCATCCGTTTGTCGTGAGGAAATTGTGAAGAATGCATCATCAGTGTTGTGCAATTGGATGCCGAAACGAAGGCGTTTATTTATTTCCGGAAAATGAAACACTTCGCAAGCAATGTGTAAGTGCTGTATGTCACATGTACTTTATAACTACAAAACATTCAAGGTTAAGTTCTAATGACCAATTCCGTTGATTTTTCAATTCCGGTATATTTAAATATCCGTAATTATTGTTCATTATGTCTATTCCTATAAATTTATCACAAGGCAGACACACGCGAGAATGTACCGCGCGCGTTCACAGCTTCTTTTGTTTTGGTTGGCAACACCATCTAGCGTACAATTTCTGAAGTTTACGTCATGTTTACATGGCGCCATTTGCGCTGAGCTTTGCGTAGGGTTCCCTATTGTATGTGGTTTTCCAGATCGAACAATCCTGTAACTTAGGAGGAAAGAGGCTTCAGTGGCATTATCACTGTTGGTTTTTTGAAATTCATGCAAATTGGACACCGAATTTTCATGTCTGTGTTTTTGAAAAAAAATTGATGTATTTTTTTTAAGGCCTTATATACGCGAAAAATTTCAAAATTTTTAATTTTTTTAAATTTTTGATTCCATTAGCCTGAACGGTTAGGAATATTTTAAGCTTTACAGAATTGAAAAATGCAAAAAATTGTTAAGCGTTTAGAGCGTAAAAACTTTTATTTTCTTGGAAGCAGGCAGGTAGCGGCGGTAACCGGCCGCGCTATATGGAGACAGGTGCGCTAGATCGGCAACTACCCTTTTCTATTGTTCACTTATTATCCCTACATAGAATCGTGTAACGGTAAAGGTAACGGGTTTTGTCGGTTTGGTCGACGATAAAAGTAACGGTTTTTTTTCGGTTCGGCACAAGCATAAAACCAGGAGGAGGAAGTAAAATTATTTAGTCCGAATTGAGACATGGTAGAGGCAAGACAAAATTGTGAGCTGACACAGTTATATTTTAACATGAGTGATTGTGAAGAAACCCATACTAGTTTAGATAGGAAGGGTTCACGATTCATGGGAGGACGCCCAGGCATTCGTAAAAAAAGTCTTTTTCACGGCAATCAGTATACGAAAAAATCGGAAGCCGAACTGAACACAAGTGCGTCTGCAAAAAAATTTTAAGTGTCGTCAGCACTCGATGTAGATATTGATCGCGCCCATGGCTACGTAATCGTAAATTTTCTATCCGTGTTCACTGCAATTGCTTCTCTCGTAAAGTGCAAAACTTGTAACAGTGACATCAAGTTCTCTGCAACACGAGTTAGAGGATTGGGATTTACCTTAGTTATCAAGTGCGAGAAGTGCGAGACAAAACGAGATAAGTTCGAGTCCTTCGACTAAAAGAAAACGCCACATATATTTCGGCTAGCGCTTTTAACGACGGAACAGTCGCCTTTCTCCGAATTATGAAAAACCTTGGTATTACGATTGGGCCGAACGCGATCGAGACTTGCGAACATCTGGACGAATTACGCCTTACTGCCACTGGAATTCAATCTGAAAAGGCAACAAAGGAAGGAAGGATTGCCGCCAGAAATGACAAAAAACATGCTGGAGACGTTTTGGATGCCGAGGAAGGCTCCACATATAGCGCAGGATGCTATTAAATAAGGTAAGATTGCATTTATAATAGATACCCCGCGGCGCGCCCGACCGCCAACTTCAAAGCCGTTTTTCCACGATTCACTTTTTTGAACCTTGTGAAAGTTCTAACTCTTGAACGAACGTTCAGATCGCTTTGAAATTTTTACAACATATTCTTAGTATTATCACCTATCGTGTGAACCACAGAAACAAAAATTTCAATGACACAAAAAAATATAAACGATAAAATACCGACAGAAAATTGAGTAAAAAATGTTAAGTTTCGAATTTTTATTATAATATTGTTGGTTCACACTGAAGATACATTCATTATGCAATTATAAATATGTTCATTTTTTTTCAGACACTCACATTGAGGCCGAGAACTTTCACCATCAACGCGCGCGCAAAAAAAATACATTGCTTTATTATGTTATATCTCCGCCATTTGTTAATATTTCTGATTTTTTAAAATATATACTTAACCATGTGCATAAATGATCTGTAAAAAAAATGTTGTCAATATATGCGTCATTTTTTTTTAACCGCGTCTAGAAAAGTACCTTCGAAAATCGGCGAAATCGCGTATATAAGGCTTTAAGAATTTCGTGGTTTGTATCAAAGTGTCGTTTTAGATTAGCTGGCTTTTTTTTCACAAATAAGGCATAATTCGTCTGGTTCTTCGGCACTCCCCACAGTTATAAATTCGTAGGACAAATAAGACTTATCGTATTTTCTTTTATTCAAAGACTGTACCGCTTCATTGTTTCTTCTATCTCTTGTTAGTTTTTCGGTCCCTGATTTTGCCGTGTTTTCGTTAGCCGGGCACGGCCAACGAATTGTGTTGCGCGCTGACTATATTACCCATTTTACATTGATCGCTATAGTTTCGGTAATGAATTCTCGCTGTTTACAGTAAAGGGTTATTCTTATTACATGTTAGCTAGGTATTTATTCTCAAGGAATGTGTGAATTGATTTTTTTATAGCTAAAATAATCCAATGTTTTGATGACAAAAAGTAACTAATTCGCGGAACCCCGGTAACTTTCCAACGGAACCCTTGGGTTCCGCGGAACATAGTTTAAGAACCGCTGCCGTAAGAATTTTAAAAAATCCTACTATGGAATTCACAAATAATCCCTTGAAGGCCCCGAATTGTATTAGGGATGCCCTGCCAATTTTCTGTCCGGGAAGTACTGGAAAATGTACTAAGCCATTTGACAGTTTTTCATAACATTCTTAACATTGATTCACACTATTTCACGCGTGAAACTGCCGATGAGCTATGAGTATCGACATCTCCGTATGTTAAAAATTGTTTTTTTTTAATTGCAAAATTTTATGGAAACTGTGTAGACGATCGATTTAAAATTTCAAGAGTGCTTTCAGTACATGGCGAAGAATCTACTGTATAAATTTGAATCAAACGGTAACATTTTTCCGCTTATCCCAAAACTCCTTAATATCGAGAGTTTTGGCCTTTATCTATTTTTAATAAAATGAGATTGGGGAACGCTAGGATTCTTGTTCGAAGATTTGGCATTACTAGGTCTTCAGAGCTCATAAAAAAAATCTCCAAACACTAACTTGACAGGCTTGACACGAGGCCGATCGAACGCAGCTAATTGTGCAGCCAGACTCCAGCAAACGGCAGTCGTTGGCATATGGCAGAGTACAAACATGAGTCAGCACCTAATGCCGATGTACATCAAGCGATAAAGCCAGCATATGAAGCATTATCCGACGGTACATTATTGGAAAGATGCGTGCGCCACTTTACCTAAAACGATAACGAAAGTTTGCATTCGGTCGTGTGGAAAATAGCCACAAACAAAATTTCAGTCGCCTTGCAATGATGCACTATGCGACATATTTTGCAGTCGTGATGGCTATATTCGTCTGCTGAACATAATAAGGGAATTGAATTTACAAGTGGATCCACGTGCTTTCGAGACATCTAGCGAGTAAGACAGTTTTTGCTTCGTGAAGTCGGAAAGAAAAAAGCGCCGCGGTGAAAGCAGGCTAGACAAGGAAAAAACAGACGTTTTCCGGCTGCTATCAAAGCTGAACGTACTTTGGAAGAAGCATTCTATAGGGCAGGAAATTTTTTCAATTGTGTAAGTACGACTGTTTTAAGATAAATTGTGTATTGAAACTATGAACGCGAATTTCTCGAAAGTCCATTCTTTGGTAGTTTTACAATGATATCTCAAAAAACGGCTGCAGATGTTCACGTGAAATTTATACAGTAATTGAAAAAACTATGACGCATTAATTAAACTTGACATTTGATTGAAAAAAAAATATTTCAACTATATTGAATCATCAACTTATTACTTGGTTTATCAAATTTTCATCTAAGAAATAACGCGCTTTTTTCAAAAAATTGTTTATCATGTGGACACGATTTTGTCAACATTCATTTTATTTTTAATTTTTTAGGTATAATCAATAAATGGAGTCCTAAGAAGAAGACGCCTGGATTTTCCAAAGTCTTCATCCATTCGACTGGAATTCTGGTAAAACCAGATCTGACACAGTCTGTCCCATTACGTTCGAGGACCGATATTATTGACGTGAGAATAAACGTCCAGATATGTTCTTATTCTATAATCTTATCATAAATACCACTAAAAAAGTTTTATATTGATTCGCGGCTTTATTATGAGCAGTGCAAGCCAATTGAAATTCCAAACTCTCCTAGTCACCTTAAGGTTGTTGTTAAATTATTTTTCAGGGGTGGGGGAGGAAACGGAGTTGTGACGTCACTAATGCCAACTTCTTGTAGATAAATCTTAATGATGTGTACAAGTGAATATTGCAAAACAATTTCAAGTGTAGGGGAAGTCCGGGCGAAGCGAACACCTTAAGTTTTCCGTGATTATTGCCGATAATGTATAATAGAGAAAATAAAAAAAATTATCTGAGATCAGTCTTTATTTAATCAACTTTCGAAACGTGTAAACAATTTTCCCTTAGTTCTAGTTTAATTAGTTGCTATGAATCAAATAACAAAAAATGTCAAAGTATTCACTTTGCCCGAGCCCCCGGGTAAAGTGGATACGGCATAACGGCAAAGTGGGCAACAATAAAGAAATCTTTGCAAACATAAGTTACTAACAAAATTATGTGTATAAGGTAGCGTATGCTAACTCGTACTTTTTGGCTGTTCCTTTGATAGATTCTCTAGCTTTCCATAAATTGATTGCTGTTTGCATGACGTCTGCATTTCAAGAAATTTGCGTCGTCTGTTTTTAAATTTATTAACTATCTGAGACGAAATATGCAGATTATTATATATAATGAAATTCTTTACGATCACCAGACAAAGCTAATAGTCTTGATGTTATCCCGTTTCAAATAACAACTATTGCTTTGGGTCTCATTTTCTACACAGTGTATAAAGCTACATAAACATACATTGTAATCACCCAAAAACAAAGGAAGATAAATAAGAAATAACATTTTTGTTATTAGCAAAATACTTCCCTTGATGAATCAATATTTTTCAAGCAAAATCACAAATCGTCGTCTCCTGGACGGCGCGTCACACGGCCACTCACCAAAGTATTTGCCACGTACCTGGGTCACGATGCGATGGGCGAACGTTGCTATAGTAATGTAGCGATAAGCAAACGCATAATTTGCGAGTGGTGGCGAGTATTCACTTTGCCCGGGGTATTCGCTTTACCCGGATTTCCTCTACGGTAGATAATCATAATTATTATTTACATATATGTTTATTCGAAGGAATTAGGATTATCAGAAAATCAATTTTCGATGTTTAAAAATCAACGTTGGCAACGTCGGACAGTTTTCTCGTAATGTGGGCTGTTAGGTTGATTGCAGTGACTGTCACAGATCACAGCTGTCTTAAGGCATTAGGCTACTCTAGAGGCAAAAAAAAGATATATTTTGTGATTTGATTTTCAGCGAAACCATAAAATTAATCGGAATTACAAAATAGGGGTTTTATTATACACGTAATTGACTATACAAAATAATTTTTTTCACAGCGATACATGTCAAAATGGCGACTGTGCAGCATTTTTTCGATGACGCCTTTATTTCTGGAAGGTCAACGGCTGGCCCATGAGCTCCTATAATTTTTAAGTTATGATGAGACACTAAAGTTTTTTCGTTTATACAGGGTGAGGCACTAACTGTTGCCACCTTGAATATCTCTGTAATTATCGACGTCACAAAAAAATGTTTGAAACAAAAGTTGTACCGTACGAAAGGGGTCATCAAATGCGACCATATTCTTTTATCTCAGTGGAGGCGCTGTCGCACAGTAAAGGTCACCTCCACTTTTTTAAATGGGACGGTACATTTTTTTTTCAACTATCTTGTAGAGCATCGAAAACTGCATAAAAAATATTTAGGGGTCAAAGTCGTTCAAGGTCATTTAAGATCAAAAAGTGACATGAACTTTATTTTTATGTGAAATTACCTTTATTCACAGTAGATGTTCAAAGTGATTGCCATTGGAATCAATGCAGTATTGCAATCTCCTCATCACGAATTTCTTATCACTTCGGCACTTATCGCCGAAGTCTTGCCATTGTCTTGTATGTAAATAACGGCACCAAACCTATAATGTACACGGAACATTGTACAATGTTTCGCCCAAACAAACCCAAGATAACGATAGTAAGAATGGTGAGACTAGTATTAATGAATCAAGCGAATGTAAATGATGTATTCTTTTGAAGAGCAAACTGATATGCTTCTAATTTACGGAGAATGTCAGAAAAATGCAGTGAGAGCTAGAGACTTATACGCTGAAAGATTTCCTGAAAGTTCTCATCCTACACGCCGTACATTTCAAATTTTGTACACTAAACTCAGGACAACTGGATCCTTAACCCGTCGGGAAAGTAACCGACAAAAGCGAGTTACTAACGAAGAAACGGAAATTGGTGTTCTTGGAAGAAATACCTTTAGAAACAAGAAACAGAATGTGGTATCAACACGATGGGTGCCCGGCACATTTTTCGCTGATAGCTAGAAATGAATTGCAAAAGAGATTTCCAAATCGTTGGATTGGACGCGGAGGAGCTGTATCGTGGCCGGCTCGCTCGCCAGACTTGACGCCTCTGGACTTTTTCTTGTGGGGATACTTGAAAGATCTTGTTTTATAAAGAACATCCAACTACGCCGGATGATATGCGTGAGAGAATTCTTCGAGCCTGTGATTCGATAAGTGCCGAAGTGATAAGAAATTCTACACAATCCGTGATGAGGAGATTGCAATACTGCATTGATTCCAATGGCAATCACTTTGAACATCTACTGTGAATAAAGGTAATTTCACATAAAAATAAAGTTCATGTCACTTTTTGATCTTAAATGACCTTGAACGACTTTGACCCCTAAATGTTTTTTATGCAGTTTTCAATGCTCTACAAGATAGTTGAAAAAAAAATGTACCATCCTATTTAAAAAAGTGGAGGTGACCTTTACTGTGTGACAGCGCCTCCACTGAGATAAAAAAAATGGTCGCATTTGATGACCCCTGTCGTACGGTACAACTTTTGTTTCAAACATTTTTTTGTGACGTCGATAATTCAGAGATATTCAAGGTGGCAACAGTTAGTGCCTCACCCTGTATATAAGAATAGCTACAAGAGTAGGTAGGTTTTTTTTAGATATATTGTTTTTGTCAAAATTGCGCATTTCTAAAACAAAAGGTATAAAGTTACATGAGAAAATCGTCAGAAAATTGTTTATAAAAACGGAACTATGCAATATAATAAAAAAATCCTACGTAGTTCATCAGAAAATGTAATTCTAAACATACAGTTACAATTTCAAGTGAATCGGTTGAAATTTGTTTGAGTTATGTATCCAGCTGACTTGAAAAATGTAGTTTGAAGATAAACGCGTTTAAAGTTAGTAGAAAGTCACGACATGAATTAAGAGGGGTTGCACTGGAATTCTAAAATCGAGTACTTGGAGATTTTTCACGCCCATAATATTTTGGAATAAAATTTTATAAGTACTAAGGTACATTTTTAACAAAAAAAAATCGATTTTTGGAACATCCGTGAGTGACCTAAGGCCTTAAGCGCGTTTTGTGTCGGTCGGCATTTTCAGAGGTTATATCACAGAATAAGGAGGAAACAAATGATTCAGATAAAAAATATTAGTGCACTTAGTGCATTAGATGGAAAGGACGATTTGTCGATGCTCGTGCTCACAAGCATTGCACTATGCACACCGAAGCTAGAAAAAAGGATATCTATCATAATAAATAAATGAATAAGTTCCCCTGACTCGTATTTGGCGTATTTAACGTATTTGAAATTGGCGCGCTAGGTCCTCGATTGGTTTTTTATTCCCATAGTTCCGATATTGCCATATTTCAATATATACGTCTGAACAAGCCTCACTTTTTCGTAAACCTGTCGCATATTTTTCATACATTTTCATTAATTAGATCGATAACCCGTCTTTTTTTCGGTAATATTGTTCTGTACACTATCCTGCACACAATATTCGTTTTTTTGGGTCACATTCTTCACATATATGGAAGCTATACACGAGAAACTGAAATGGTAATAATGTTGTCGCATACAACCAATACGATCGAGCGAACCGTTGCGTTGACGTGAACTCTACAATTTAATACATTCGAACCTCGATATAACGAAATCCTCGATATAACGATTCTTCCATTCCCTTCCGATAGACACCCGAAACCTTGAAAGCGACCCAAAACAACGAAGAAAAACTATAGATATAACGAATTTATTTTCAGGGCCCTTTAACCTCTATACAAGGAATTTTTGCGAATGAAACCTCTGTATAATGAAGCGTTCGACAAACAAACTCCCTTCCTTTTGTTCCCTTCTCCCCCTCTCTGCTTCTACGGAGTCTGTCTAGACTTGCAAACTTTTAAAATTAAACAAAATATTTGTTTTATTAAGAAATAATCCACTTTTTTGAAATAATATGTTATATACATTATGCTCTAATTGCTAATTGCTCGTAAAAATTGCTCTAATTTGAACCTTCCTTTCTTTAAAAAATATCCCTATATTTATAGTATTAATAGATTTTTTAAAAGAAAGAACGGTTTGAATTAGAGCAATTTTTATTTGTCCGTTTTATTAAAACCTCAATATAACGAATTTTTTAGAACATGGCCTTGATATAACGAAATCTCAATATAGCGAAAACCCGATATAACGAGTTTGTTCTTTCCCAGAGATTCCTTATATCAAGGTTCGACTGTATTTATAATAATAAACAATTCCGGAAACCTCCGTTTTCCTTTTACCAGGATATTCATAAAATATACCATAACGACTAGTAAAATTTTCATTAATATCTATTCACCCCAATATTTTTAAGCAACAACCTTAAGTCTACGCAACCATTTCAAATTAGTGTACACACTTTATTGGAAGAAAATATACTTAAAAAAAAATAAAAATTAATGGTTCGATCACCTCCAGATTGTTCGGAGAAAGGCAAAAATCAACTTGTTCTTTCTTGCTCTTCCATTTGGATTTTGTTTCAGCAAAAACGATATATTTTCTCATTCTTATTCTTAATTTTTTTCTTCGCATTTTTCCTTTGCTGCTTGTCTTCGTCTTTTACAAAGTTGGCCGGTATTTATAAACTGCTATCGCCATCACCATACCCAGATAAACACATTTAGCTCATATTGGCATCACATGGGCATTATCTATGAGGCATAGAAATTAACACAGCTATGTGTCGCTTATGAGTGCTCACCTTCAAGTCATATTTGCATCACATAACGATTCATAATAACACATTCAATTGAAGCAAAGTTGTTCTCACGCGAGTATGCATGCAGTGAATTCATCAGCACTAGCAAAACCGGCTCACGAATATTCAACAATAACAGAGTGCATATGGGGTTCATATTGGTGTCACAGGGTGACGTAAATGTTGTGTTCATATGGAGCTCATATGAGAGTCACGGCGTGAAGAAATTTTAGTACTCATATGGAGCTCATATGGGCGTCACGGCGTGACGTAACTACGTTGTGCTCATTTGGAGCTCATATGGGTGTCACAGCGTGAAAAAATTGTAGTGCGCATATGAAGCTCATATTGGCGTCATGACATGATACAATTGTTGTGCTTACATGGACGCTAGAGGGCGTAACCCGTACTATTGTACGACACTGTACAGGCTGCCGGATCTGTGCATGAAATGAAAAAATTAATAAGTCTACAAATTATGAATAAAAAAAAATTTCTGGTAGTATTTTTCGTTTCCATACGCTTTACTTATATTGCTACATATGTGATAATTGGATTAAAACATGTTCTGCCTCATTAAAGTTTTGCCTTGCCTCGGTTTCGAACCTACGTCTTCTAATTCTAGAGCTGAGCGCGCTGCCTACCTAACCATCCTATCACTTGTGTAAATTTCCTTCTTTTCGTTCCTTACTTTTATCATTTTAAAAAAATGTCAATAAGTGGGCAAACGTTGAAGTTTGTATTGTTGCAATGCAATGAAAATTAATTTTTTTTATTACTGATTTTTTTTGCCTATTTATGCAGTAAAAATAACTGACACGTTTCAAGGCTTTTGATAATGATAAAAAAAAACGAATGACTGCATTTATTATTACGTATATCATATAGAATTAATACCTTGGTGTCCTTGCTAAATATTTTTGTGATGTAAGAAAGACATCCAGATGCATTAAAAGGAATTATGAAAAAATGTTCAATTTTTTAAGAAGGTATAATACATCTATTTGAATAAAAAAAATAACAAATTCTTAGAAATTAATTTTTATTGAAATTTTATTTCATTATATAGTACTTACTATCGCCGTGGTATGGCGCTCATAGGAAATATTACTGAAAAACATGCATATCGCCGTCATATTGCGCTCATCGAATGTATCACTGAGAAACATGCATATCGCCGTCATATTGCGCTCATCGAATGTATCACTGAGAACCATGCATCTCGTCGTTATAGAATCTATCACAGAGATACAGGCATATCGCCGTCATATTGCGCTCATGGGATGTTTCACTGAGAAATATGCATATGGCCGTTATATTGTGCTGATCGAATGTATCACTGAGAACATGCATATCGCCGTCATAGAATGTATCACTGAGAAACATACATTTTGCCGGCATATTGCGCTCATGGGGTGTATCATTGAGAAGCATGCATATCGCCGTCATATTGCTTGCATGGCATGTCTACTACCAGTGCTTACCCAGTGAATACACCAACAAAAAATATTGGATGACTACCATATGACGTCAAGCTGCAAATATTCATTGCAGAATTCAAATTTGCCCTCTTATGAGTTCATCTTGTAGTCAATGGATGATGCATTTCGAAACGACAAATTTAAGTCACGATGTATCTCAAATCCAAGGTACTGAATGAGCTCATGAAATGTATTCACCAACGTAAACCAAATTGCGTTCATGTTAAGTACAATTCATGAGAACAATTGATGTTACCATAGTGAATACACACCAAAATGCCTACACATGACTTCAATATGACGTAAAATTTGCGGATGTTAATTGTGGACACTTGAGCACAGCGATATGAGTTCGACGTGCTCTAAACGCACGATGCATTTGTAAACGACATATTAAGATCAAAATGTTTTGTAAATGCATGATACTAAATGAGCTCATGGCTTTGCATCACAGCATGTAGTCAATATGCTGTAAAATTTGCTTCATCAATAGTATGCACGCCGTGATAATCATGAGTAATCACTCCCGCCTCTTGCAGCCACATCCGGTTTCCCGCCTTTGCACTCAATTTACAAAGCCATTTCTGTTATGGGCACAGGAAAGCTGTGGAAAATGTTTGCCAATGCTAGTTTAAGGTTTGCCTCTCTACAGCATACGTTCTGTTTTGATCCAGCATCTAAAAATGCAGTACAGCTATATATATATGGAGCATATACTTAGATGCGTGTTTTTGTCTGTGTACACATCCACACACTTATGCACATATATGCATACACATAGAGCTCTGTTCGGTCTATATTTTTATTTTGGACAAGAATTGCAAAACCGGTTGTCGAACCGCGGACCTCGCGATATTCAGGGTTATGAAGCAAGCAAGCTCTCTAGGAAGACAGAACACCCGTAAAATCAATGAACAATACGTTAGGTTATATTAACACAACAATAGGTATTACGTTTTTGAGAATTGGGTTAAGTAATTGCAGCAGGGATTAAGATAATTAAGAAAAACGTATATATGCTAATATTTACCATATGAAACATTTGGAAATCATTTTACTAAATTAGAAGATCAGATTTTTGAAAAGCGACTCTTGATTTTGATTAGTCGAAATGAAATCGAAAACAACGTCGAAAAGTTTGCAATTTTGTATGTTATGTTGACCAAAGTAGGAGACCAAATTTGTCATGGTTGCGTGATTGACTTACTTCCAATCGCAAGTGCATCACAAATCGGTTGGACAAATTTCGTTATTTAAGGCCTTATGCCACTCTAGAGACCAAAAAAGGGCATATTTTTTATTTTTTTTTCAGCGAAATCATAAAATAAATCGGAATTGAAAAATAGAGGTTTTATTATACACGTAATTAACTATACAACGACGCCTTTAATTCTGGAAGGTCAACGGCCGGGCCAACACCTCCTATGATTTATGAGTCATGATGAGACACTAGTTTTTTCGATTATATATAAGAATATCTATAGAAGTACGTAGGATTTTTTTAATATATTGTTTTTTGTCAAAATGTCGCATTTCTAAAACAAAAAGTATAAAATGCCATGAGAAAATCGTCAGAAAATTGTTTATAAAAAAGGAACTATGCAATATAATAACAAATCCTACGTAGTGCCTCAGAAAATGTAATTCTAAATATACAGTTAAAATTTCAAGTGAATCGGTTGAAATTTGTTTGAGTTATGAGTCCGGCCGACTTGAAAAATGTAGTTTTGAAATAAACGCGTTTAAAGTTAGTAGAAAGTCACGATATCAAACAAGAGGGGTTGCGCTAGAATTCGAAAATCTAGTATACTTAGAGATTTTTCACACCCATCATCTTTTGGAATATAATTTTATAGGTACTACGGTACATTTTTAACAAAAAAAAAATCGATTTTTGGAAAATTCTAGAGTGATTTAAGGCCTTAAGGGGCTATTCTACTGTGATGGCTAAAAAAATTAGCTATTTTTAGCATTTTTTTTCGACAACTGTTGCATATATCGGTACAATTTTTTTTTTTACTTAAAGGTACACTTTTACAGAATAGAAAACAATTCTTTTGTTGCATATAAATGTATATTTATTTAACAATTGATAATCGTGTAAAGGCATGAAAGAAAAAAGTCTGTCGCTGGCGTTGATGATTTGCGCTCCCTAGGTAATCTGAAAGAAAAAAAATCAAAAAGATTCATAATCCGTATGAGTGTCGCTATCGCCCGAACTAGAATTATTATTTTATATTGCAAAATAACAAAATGGCGTCGTTTTTTGCAAAAGTGATCGGAAAACACGTTTTTTTTTCGTCATAATTCGGGCGAAAGTGTACGTAACAATTAATATTATTTAATAATTCTAGTTCGGGCGATAGCCACACTCATACAGATTAAGAATATTTTTGATTTTTTTGTTTCAGATTATCTGGAGAGCGCAAATCATCAACGCCAGCGACATTTTTTTGCCTTTACACGATTATAAATTGTTAAACGAATATACATTGATATGCAACAAAAAAAAACTTGCTTTCTATTCTATAAGAGTTAAGCGACCTTTAAGACCTTTAAGTGACAAAACAGTTTGTACCGATACATGCAACAGTAAAAGAAAAAAAAATGATTAAAAAATAGCTTATTTTTTTAGCCTTCACAGTAGAATAGGCATTAAGGTAGAATTGTTGTCTAGAAATTTGATTTTTTTAAATATTTTTATTCTGCAGACCTTTCTGAATACGTCTGTGAAACCCGTTTAATGATACTCATAAAATTAGCCGAGTTATAGAAATTATAACAAATTATTTCAGTCATAGGCGTTCGTGCGTGTGTGTGCACTGTGAAAAAGAAATGTTATTTTAGTACATTTGAAGCTTAGAATTCTGTCGCATATTTTACACGTTTGATCCCGCGTTGTTCCAATGAATGCACTGCATGCGTGTTGGTTCAAGGCATAGCAGCTCGTCTACTAAACGCATAGTTTAATTATTATATTTAATTGATCTCATCATTATTATACCACATTTTTTAGTGAAGCAATTTATACTGATTTGCCCCTATAATAGCAAAGTCTAGTAGTATTGGGGAAATCGCTACTAGGGAATCTACAACCACACCTCTTAAAGGCCTTTACTTGGTCTTCGTACTTAGACCATAGTTTTAGTCAACCTACCTTACCCTACCATTCCCTAATAGGGGCCTGGTCCACCTCTTTCACGGAATACCCTATTATGGAATCCACAAACAATCCCATTGAAGGCCCCGAATTGTATTTGGTATACCCTGCCAATTGTCCGCACGGGAATGAATAAAAAAATTTATTTCATTTGTACATTTTCTTGATGAATCAATAAACATGGTTGAAACATTTCAGAAATAAAATGAGAATAGTTTAACAATTATTCCATCCCACAAATTACCTCCGAAAAATTCCTCTAAGCATCAATACTGCCTTAACGTCAGAAACATTTCGCTATATGTTTATCGATACTCGCCTTTACAATCCAGCATTCCGATCGAGCTCCAGACACCCTTGTCGATGCAAAATCTTCCGTTGTTTTCGAATTTTCCAGGTAAAACTCGATTGGACCGAAGGTCGAGTGTCATATTTCTCAGGCACAGTGGTGGACTGACTGACTGAGTTAAGGGTTAGTAATTAATGAAATAGTAGTATAAAAGTGCCAACCTTCAACTCCAGTATCATACGATATCATTGTTGTCAGTACTATATGGCTTTGCCATATGTTCATGAGTCGTATATATGAGTTGTGGTCTTCGTGAAACACATTCAAGTTTTGGGGACTCGATACTCTCGAACAGTCCACGTATAGTTTACCATGCGAGAAGCTAATCATTTCTTAGTACACCTCTGCGCACTTCAAGGAACATATCTTACGAATTTTATTGGGATAAAAGCAGGGATTTCGATTTTTCCATACAACCTTCAACACTTCGTTGCACCCCTTACTAGGGATTGTTTGAACAAATCCTGAAACGTGAGTTTTGCTATCAGTTTTGAAGAATATTTATACCAATTTCATATATCAACTTGAGAGGAAGTCTGAAGTTGATACACGCAAGGAATACAATTTTCGATACAAAATTTTACACCCTATTTCATCCCCTTAGGAATTGATTTTCGAAAAATCCTTTCTCAATGCACCTTTAAACCTTCTGAGGAACATATTTTCCAAATTTCATGTTTTGATCTTCAGCGGTTTAGGCTGTGCGTTGTCTATATGTCAGTCAGTCACGGAACTCTTTTTTATAAAGGGTGTTTCAAAATGACCTGACATTTAAATTTATTAGTAAGATATTATTTATTTGAAAAGTATGAATATTTTTATTTTAATATAAGGTACAAACATGGAGGTTATGTGTGGAACACAATATCCGATAAATGGCTGCCTCGTCCCTGTTTGCAATAGTTCACTCTATTGACGACATTTTCAATAACATTTTGACATAATTGCGGACTAATTTAATTAATGGCGCGTCCAATTGCTTCCTCGATCTCCGGAATGGTCTGTGGATGATTGGCATACACTTTTCCTTTCAGAAAACTCCAAAGAAAGAAGTCCAATGGCGTCAAGACGCACGATCTTGGTGGCCAATTCACATCGATGCGGCGCAAGATAACACGACCATGAATCTTCGTCTGCAATAACCTTCATAATTTTCACAATTTCTATGCATTGCTCGATCGGGTAATTCTCCACGACTAAACCTCAATACTACCTGATGCCAGTTGTCAAAGATTAGTACTCTTCGTTCACCGTAAAAAAATGGCGCTCAATTAAAAATGTCAGGTCATTTTAAGACACCCTTTATGTATAGATGTCCAAATGGCCAGAGACGTTTCATTGCAATTATTTTCTATCTCGTATAAAAATGTTACTATCTTTTTCTTTGGTTGTGGCAATTTCCAGATTCTATGAATACCTTACTCGTTTGTTACAGGAATCGTGGCGATAAAAGATGATCGACTGAAGTTCGCAGATCCAGCAACGGAATGGAAAATTATAGTGACGCATTATGCAGGTCTTACTGCTCTCGCAGCTACAGGACTCTTGATAGCAGTTATTCTACCGTGCGTTGGATTATTCTTTTGCTGCTGCAGATGCGCAGGCCAATGTGGCGCTCGCAGTCAACCATTCGACAAAAAACACGATCATTGCCGGAAAATCATGCTCAGTATTCTTCTGATTGGAGTTGCGACAATAATTTTGTGAGTACTAGCTGTAAAATTCAAATATAGATGAATTTTATATATTTATGGGGATCGACGATGTTTTCATGCGGCACCAATATCATTTTTACTTGACTATTAAGAAACCCTGCTTAGTTAGAGGTTCCAGATTTTATTGGTAAGAGAAATTTCACTACCACAAATTTACTGAATTCACTATTTTATAACGGCCTGTATTATACTTTTCCTATAAACGATGACCCGGGTATCTTAATTTTGCGATTAAGGTAGAAGTCTCCTCAAGGCGTTTTTCTATAGATGTTTTTTTATTCTGAGGGCCCATTCAGGACACTATTACGTGATTACCTGCAAAATTTCACAAGGATTCACCGTTGTGTATTCGATATATTGGAAAAACAAAGATTGCACGGTTTTACACGTGTTCTTATAGAAAGCAGTGGAAAATTTCACATTTCACGCAATAATTTCGAAACGATTCTACAGATTAAAATTTTTTTTACAGAGGAACATATGACGAAGTGGGTATAAAAAATCATGAATTTTGACCGTCTAGTTTCAGAGATATAGCGATTTAAATTAAGCGGTTACGTGGGTTCCGAAGCCAAAAAAGCATATTTTCTCTATTTTTAAAAAATATAATACATAAATTATTTTATTCAAAATGTTAAGCACATAAAAGAGCAACATTTCAATAATATTTTTAAATAATTTCATCCAATAATTTGGAAAATTCAGCCGGTGGGACCTGGTTTCCGAAGACCCCTAAAAAAAAGTGGTGGTCAGGATAACTCATGATAGCTTTATCTGAAATTAAAAAACCAATTTTTTTTCTGTTAATAGATAAGTATAGCTCGTGATTGAACGAAGGATTTTTAAAAAAATTGAAATTTGAATTTTTGGCAGAGTTGTATGCAAAATAGTTCAATTTTTGGTAGAATTTACACTACTATAGCCTTGTAAAATTAGTTATAATCGAAAAAAAACCTTCGTTCAATAACTAGTCAATGCTATTTTGAAGAAGTGTGCAAAATATTAATAAGATCGGTGCATTCGTTTTAAAGAAATTGTGTCCACCGACTTCAAAAATAGTGTTTTGAGAAAAATGTGTATACCTGCGTCGCTCCCGGTCGGTCTTTCCCAACGGGGGGAATTCCCAAAGGCTCTCTCTCCTAGATTTTTACTCCAATTGACTTAAAACTTTGGGAGAATATTTTAGACATGTTGTACTATTAGATAATAAAATAAAAAATAAATGGATTTTTTGAAATGTTCAAACCCACGTAACCCCTTAAGCAATGTGTAGCGACGCTAGCGCCACGAAGCGACTAGAGCAGACTAGAACTAGATTACAGTAGTGTGTGCATATCCGTATACGCAGAGTACGTATTAGTAGCCGGAGTGGATAGTCTGTTACAAAAGTGAGGGTTAGGTAAACAATATATTAGGCGTTTTCATCATTACTTATAAGTTTTTACATCCCGATAAGATGTACAACCTACATTATAAGGATATTCCGCAATATTTCGAAGCTGGCATCGATTGAGCGGAGAATAAACTTTTTAACGTGACCGTGGTGAGACCGCTACCTTAAACCTCAACTGTCAATTTCAAGCTAACGCCTTTTCTGATAAATTTCTTGCACCTTAATGCTATGGACATTTACCTTGCAGGCACAGTTATACTGTCTCGTTAAACTCTCTTCTTGCGTCAAATCTCTTCACTCCACTCTACTTCTTTCTTGTACTCCCGGACTCTTAATTACATCTCTAACGTCTTGGCTACTTGCAAGGAAACCGTTTCTGGTGTTCCCTCCAATTTCGCTCAATTTGTGATTTATTATTCTCCATTGAAATCTAAGGGACACGTATTATTTTATCTGTCGGCGGAAAAACGATTTTAGGGGGTGAAAAATGAACTTTTTTCAATTTCGAGTGAGTACATTGGTAGAAATGTATTGAGGTTGAAAGTTGAAATATGTCCATAATACAAAAACTATTATTTATCTTTCAACGAAACCCGTTACAGTTAAGACGGATAACAAAAGTAGGACGCAAATGTTTTTGCGTTTTTCGAGAAAAAAAAATGTTATCGGTGGAAAAACGATTTCAAGGGGTGAAATTCACCCTCAAAATTGGACACTCTGCAGTATTTTCGTGATCGTAAGCGTTATTTATTAATTGCTTTCACTTCGATATCTCGAATAGAAATATGCGAACGTGTGAAAATTACATTTCAAGGTGTCCAACTTTAAGGGTGAATCATATCCTATAAAAAATCTTTTTCCGCCGATAAAAAAATTCGTGTTTTTAAATTTCGATGAAGAATAACATAAGCGAAATTAAACGTAATCGGTAGGCGGAAACCGATAATAGAATCATATAGGCATAGTCCACGCTTTAAACGAGGTATTTTGAGGACGCAGAGACGCGTGTCTCCTACTTTTTTGAGTCCTCTTAAATGCAATTAGTTTTGTTGGAATGTAAAAAATAGTTTTTTAAATATAAAAAATCTTCGACCTTCAACCCCTATACATTGCTACCAATTTATACCCTCAAAATGGAAAAAAAGGAATTTTTATTATTTGCCATAAGCAATATTCTTCAATTGGTTTCAGTTAAATATCTCGAATAGAAATATGCAAAACTGCAAGAATGTTCCTTGGGGAGTTCAAATTTGAAGGTACATTTTACCCCTTAAGCCCATCTTCTCGTGGATGGAAAAAAACGTGTCTTTGAGATTTCGAAGAAGAATAATATATCACAAATTAAACGAAATCGGAGGGGCAGCGGAAACGGTTTCCTTATTAGATGGGCACTCTCCCAAAGACATTTCTATGGTAAATTACTCGTTATACGGCTTTGTAAGTCAAACGAGACACTTTATAATAGCCCGTTCCGACTATTATATTGGTGGTGGAAGAGTGAATCAGCATGAGCATCACATTGAAAATGTTACATCAATTCGACCATCATATTAATGTCAAAAGATTCGTGTGAATGTAGTCGTCACGGTTAATCGTATTTTTATTCCTCAATACCTTGGCTATGCATACGTGAAAAGAAAATTGTTGAATTATAACCGACAAAATGTATTCTTTACAAGTACAATAACAACGGAAACCATTAACCTGATGCAACAAGAAACTGCGAATTCTGATTTAAAAGTAGTCCAGCCGTTCGAAATAAAGTCGACGTAGAATCAAATTTCCACGCTTCGATTTCTAAATTTCTTACAGACAAAACTCTGTCTTCTTGAGGATTTAGCCCACTCTAGAGCAAGAAAAAAGGACATATTTTTAGTAAAATAATAAAATCAATTGAAATTCCATACACAGGTCTTTATTATATTACTAATTAACTATAGAAAATAATTTTTTCGTTGTGATTAATAACAAAGTGGCGACTGCGCAGAATTTTTTCCTTGACATCTTTTTTTTAAGGGTTCACGGACGTAAACGTAGCCATTTTTTACCTGGAACAAAAAACTAATTTTTTTACGATTATATATAAGAACAGCTAACAGAAGTGCATAGGATTTTTTTCGATATATCGATGTTTGCCAAAATGGCGCATTTCAGAAAAAAATATAAATTTCAGGAAAAAATAATCAGATAATTGTTTATAACTAAAAAGTAATGCAATATAACGAAAAAATCCTCCGTACTTTTGTAGAGAATTTAGTTTTAAGTGTGCAATTAAATTTCCAAATCGATTGGTAAAAATTTGTTCGAGTTATGGTTCCGCCCAGTTAAAAAAAACGTGCTTTCGAGAAAAATGCATTTCAGTAAAACGGGTAGAATAGTTTTCAGTGTTAGAAAATCATAGAAAAATCTTATGTACCTCTAATCTGCAATGCTTGCACCATACAATCGGCCTTTCACATTGATGTCCTGTTCCTTTCTGAACGCTCTGAAGCTGATCCGTGCCTCTTTAGCAGCTTCAGGAGCGATTGTTCGGGAAGTTTTATGTTTGGGATACTTAGAGATATTGACCGCCTATAATATTTCGTGATATCATTTTTAAGAACTTTGAACACTTTTTAAGGGGGGAGATATCTTTACAACTTTCAAAAAACGGATTTTTTATTTTTCCATGAAACGTTAGTCCAATGTCTTAAAAATATCGTACGCAAATTTTAAACCAAAATTCGAAGCCGTTTGGAAGTTAAAGCCACAGACGTGACACAACTTCCCGACGCTTGAGGGCACCGCATGCATAGTCGTGCGTTACCGACGGGGCTACCTATCTTTTATACTCTACTGTTTCCAAATGCGTCCACGGTTATTTTTGAGCATACTCAAAATACTCAATATGCCAATGAAATTTTCAATTCAACGATCTGGATATTGGCTCCAAAGCACTTAAATTCTGGACTGAAAATCGTCGAAATTGCATCCTGTCTTGCGGCTGGACTATTCAACGAAGGTCATACATCGATTTTGAAAACCATGCTCGCATTGGATGTCGTAATAGGAACTCAGTGCAAAAATTACGCAAACAACGTCTGCGCTTGCCCGGTGCATCGACCAAAGAGGCTCGCAAAGCACGCAAAAATCAAATGGCTGAAGAAAATCAATCCTTCGAAGAAGCTGAACGTTAAGTATATGGCCCTGGAATCACTGATTAGCCGGTAAGTAATTGTTATCATTGACTTTTCCTGTGACCAAACTTTAAACGCGTTTTACTCAAAACTACATTTTTCAAATTGGCATACATCGTCATGTAAAAACTATTCAATTTTAATTAAATTTGACACATGACTGAACAACATCACTACCTACTCTGTAAGCCTAAATGTTTAAAAAAATTGGCCAAGAAAAGTACTTTTCCACATCAAAATGTAAGAAAAATTTCATCAAAAATCGCAATGACTATTTAAAAATTGTATAATTTTACCTATTTTTTATTTTTTACTTGTCTTTTAGGCTTACAGACGAACTATGAATGTTTTCAGAAAAAAACCTTCAACCCTATTGGTTTCAGATGAAAACAACGAACACCAGAGTGTACGCCATTTTCGAAGTCCCGAGTCGACCTGCTCCAAAGCCGGCGGGATATCTCAATCATTTTTAATTTTTTTGTAACTTAAAAAATACGCTTTGATAAATCAAAGTACACTCTAATAAATTCTAAAGTTTAAAAAATCTGAATTAATAATTTCCCTTCCAAAAAAATTCCACAAAATCATCAATTTTTTAGCCTTGTTAAGGTATCTCCCCCCTTAAGCCAAAAAATGTTTTTTTCTTTCGAGTTTTCTGAAATTGTAGAGTGGACTAACAGGTTAAAAAATATTCTCCATATACTTGTCACCATGGGCGGAGATCGCATATTAGATGCATATGTCATGTATACGGTACACACATACGGGTTCGTCAGTACCGCTGTATTCATTCACTTCAAATTATTCTCCAACCATGTCCACGCGTGTCTATCGATATAAACGAGAACGAACCGGGAAAACCCGATTCTTAATCGACGTAGCGCGAAATTGTCGGTACGTCACTCGAGATATATGCGCGCTCTCCTAGCGAAATTCCCTTTCATATCAATAAGAGTATCACGAGGAATGTTTCGACAAGCATTGACGATGCAATTCGTCACGACCACTCATGTTATTGGCTATTCGCCGAAAAACCCGATTATGTAGAAAGCCCAATCACAAAGATTTAGGAAGTGAGATCGGGAGACCTAGGAGGCCATGCAGCCGTGTTGACTAATTCCCCATGTTGAAAACCTGTGCCTTACGGTCGAATATAGTGGTGCGCCATCTTTCTAATACCGCGTGGTAAGCCTGGCATGTGAGTCGACATCTCCCAACTGCTACGGTTGCCGGTCAGACCTGGTAAAAAATAAGAACCAATAAGACACCAATGAAAAATATTACATCACACGTTTAGACACCATCAATGCTGGTGATCAACCTCCAGAATACGTCAATATTATAAAAAGTTGCTTCATCCCTAAAGAGGATGGAATAACAAAAATTAGGCTGGTTGCTAATCTGCCGACTCGCCTTCCGACACAATACCTATATTGTGCTGTACTTAATATCGTTTTCCTATAATGGAAATATCAAGCCCATTGGCCTGCGTAAAGCAAAGGGCTCAGTGGTGTAGCCAGCATTTTTTCTGGAAAGGGGGGGGGGCGTAGGAGGGCATAGGAGGAGCCTGACAAATACTGGTTTCGATGACAATCGTCCTTTTTTTCTAAAATAAAATTTACATAATAGTCGATAATCACGTAACACACATGAAACATAAAACTTGCTTTAATCACACCTTCATGTTAACATTAATATTAAACTTGGGTGATGCCTTTAAAAATAATCAATTATTTGTCCATCATTCTTTAAGAGGGTATCCTTTTCTGGAAGCCCAATTTGAAGTGTCAAAATGATGAATTTTTTTTCTAGTACACATTGGTTGGATTAAGTTAATTTTTTCCGAGCATGTTGTACAAATGTTTGTGGTTACAATGTATTTTTTTCGGAAGAAAAAAATTCAAAGTGTTCATGGTGCTGCAGGTGGCGTTGCAGTCCTCCAGCGGCGAGGCCCGAAACGCCGGGATCTCTACCAGGCTCAAATATAATCTGAAACGAAAACAAAATTTTTTTCTTCGAATATATCCAACTGGCTATAGGTTCATGAACCACTTTTCGAAATTTCGAAAAATACGAAAAAAAAATCCAAAAAATCATCTAATTTGCGGTCTCCTAAAGTGGTTGTCCGGCTTAAATAAAGCAATGTCTAGCAATGTTTAGCGACGCTAGCGCCTCGAAGCGACTGGAGAAGACCAGAACTAGATTACAGTAAACTGATACAAAACTGATACAGTAGTCTGATACAAAAGTGAGGGTTAGGTAAACATTATATATATATATATATTTTTTTTTACAAGGAGTTGCGGAATCCTTTTTACGGATGACCTTTGGTCTTGCGAACCAAGGGGGTATGTGGGACTCCCAAAAAAGTAGGCCTACCCACTAAACCGCCACCTCCTTACTGTCCTCCCCCAGCCAGGGACTATGTTGATATTACTTCTGACTGGGGGTTCTGTCCGTGTTCGTCTGTTCGTACTGTCCATCCGTGTTTCGTAACGTCGCGTCACTTCGTCTGCTCAGTCATCTGCTAGGCAGCCGTCCGCGTTCTTACGTCTCAGTATGTTTTCCGTATAGGTGGCGACTAAGCGCCACCATTCGGGTTCATGCAGCATCACCTCAACGATGTTGTCTGGGGTGATGCTGCCGACCGTCGTCTCGAGTTCTTGTCTGAGTCCTGTCCAGCGGTTGCACACGAAAAACGTGTGTTCCGCGTCGTCTCGTTCGTGTCCACAGTACTTACAGTCCGGTGTCCGTACTGTGTTCATGTTGTGGAGGTACCGTCGGAAGTAACCGTGCCCTGTCAAGAGCTGGGTGACGTAAAAATTCACGTCGCCAAACTTCCTTCCGAGCCACGGCCTCAGGTCCTGTGTAAGTCGTCTCGTCCAGTTTCCACCGCGTTCTTCTGTCCATCGTCCTTGCCACGTGTCGATCGTCCTTTCGCGCTCGGCGATTGCCGCGTTCCGTCGTCCTATGTCCGCGCTGCTCCCGTAGAACCTCTTGCGCTCAAAGGCAAGGAGATCCACGGGTATTACGCCTGCCACCACCAAGACAGCTTGTGCAGAGACTGTTCGGTAGGCGCAAGCGATTCTCAGCGCACCTTGTCTCTGTACCATCGTCATTGTCTTACAGTATTTCTTTGTCTTTAGGGAATCTGCCCATATTTCCGCGCCGTATAGGAGGATCGAGTGAGCTGTCGCCATTAACAGTCGCCGTTTCCCCGGTCTCGGTCCCGTCGTGTTTGCCATCAGGCGGCTCAAGGATGCTATCCTCTCGGCCGCCCACCGGGCCGTCTTCTGTATGTGAGGCCAGAAGGTCATCTTCGTATCGAGGGTCACCCCTAGGTACTTGACTTCCCCCTTGGTCTCCGTCTCGTATGTCCCCACTCTCATTGGTAGTATTGTCTGTATGCGTCTTCTCGTAAGAAACGTTAGTTCCGTCTTTTCTGTTGCGAGTTGTAGTCCGTGGTCTGTCATCCAACGTCCGACTCGTCTCATGGTCTGGTTCAACTTCAGCTGCGCCAGCCTAGGAGACCGCTCTGTGATCACCGACGCCACGTAATCAGCGTAGGCGACAAGGAGCACTCCCAGCGGCATCTCCAGCCGAAGCAGGCTGTCGTATAAACCGTTCCAGAAGTCAGGTCCCAGTATCGACCCTTGCGCAACCCCAGCGGTGACTTGACTAGTCACCTGTCCTTCGATCGTCTCGTAGGTTATCCGTCTGTTTTTCAGGTAATCCTCCACGACCCGTACCAGGTAAGATGGGATCACGAAGTTGCTTTTCAACGCCTCCAAGATATCCACCCACCTGGCCGAGTTGAAAGCATTCCTGATGTCGAGTGTCGCCAGCAGCACGATAGGTCGTGCTGCGTGGCAGTGTCTGTCCAGTTCCAGAAAGGAGTCGACCACCTTTTGGATCGCTCCAATCGTCGATCGACCCCTCCTGAAACCGAACTGCAGGTCTGAGAGCCCCCCCCCCCCCGGCGTGCATCGCGTCCGTTAGTCTTGGTCTCAGTAGTTGTTCAAAGAGTTTACCTGTCGTGTCAAGTAAACTCAGCGATCGGTAGGCCGGCGGCGTATTAGGATCGCCCTTACCTTTTGGGATAAGGACGAGCCTGGCCACCTTCCATCGATCGCTGAACGTTCCTGTCGTCAAGCACGTATTGTACAGGTCGAGAAGCATCTCCGGCCGTAGGCGAGCCACGAGCCGGAGGATCTCGGCCGGTACTCCGTCTGGTCCCGGCGCCTTACCAGTCTTCATCGCGTTCGTTGCTCTGGTGAGCTCCTCTGCGGCAAAGACGGGGGACGCCGGCACAGCGGTATCGTCCGTCACGTTCGTCCGAGTCGGGTGCGTCGGAAACAATCTGCCAACAGTCCGCCCTGCTGTTTCGGCGTCTTTGAGTTCCGGTGGAACTCGGGCCCCTAGTTTGCCTGTCACAATGTTGTAACCGGTTCCTCAGGGATCCTCGTTCACCTCCTCGCAGAGCTTCCTTCAGCATCGCGTCTTGCCGTCTCGTATTGCCTTCGTCAGCGTCTTTCGTGATGTTTTGTATATGGCTTGGAGGTTTTCCCTTTCGGGTCTGCCCCCAGCCCTCGTAACTCGTCGCCGATTTGCCAGGCATATCCTGCGCAATTCGGCTATCTCGTCCGTCCACCAGTATTGTGGTCGTCTGTTTTGTCTTTGTCGTCGTTTCGGCATTGTGCTATTGCACAAACTGTCTATCAGTTTGGCCGTCCCCTCTGCCCGTCTTTCCGCCCTTCGCCGGCCAGTCAGCTCGGGGGGGGATTTTCGTCACAGGAGCTGGTGATGCCATCAACTCCTCGGAAAATTTCTGTGCGTTGAGTTTGTTAAGGTTCCACCGCGGGGGTTGTTGGGTTCTTGTTCGTCTTGTTTCTGTCTGTCCTGCCACTTCGAAGGCAATGTACTGGTGATCGCTGGCTGTATAGTCCTCGATCACCCGCCACCCCCTCAGCCGTGGCAGGGTTCTGTCCGACGTCATCGTCACGTCAGGGATGGAGTCTCCGAACGTGTTTACTACTGCTAGGTCCAGCCTTGCGGCCATTTCCAGCAGCAGTCGTCCGCGTCTGTTCGTTTCTGTCATTCCCCACTCGATCACCCTCGCGTTGAAGCGCCCTGCAACGATGACATCCCCGGGCAGGCCCCTGATACCGTCTTCTAGAATGGCCACCTTCCTCTCGAACTCCGCCGCGGCGCAGTTGGGCGTCAAGTAGACGCTGACATAAGTGACAGCGCCGACTTTAGCCCAGACGTAATCGTCACCGACACCGCGGCTGGAGACTCGAGATTGGGCGGCACCCCTTACCCAGATAGCTGTAGTCTCTGTCTCGTTCGTGATGTACGTCTGGGTCGTCCTTCTCCTGTATGGTTCACACAGGATCAGGATGTCCGCGTCATGTTCGTCGGCTATCTGTGGTAGGAGCCATGTCTGCGGTCCTACTTCAGTTCAGGTTTCCCTGAATTATTCTGTCCGTCTTCCGGCCTGCTTCTTGCACTCCTCCAGCGCGGCCCGGAACATGGCGCACTTCCCGGTACCGGCGAGGTGCGCTACGTCCTTGTGCCCGGCCTCGGAGCACAGCGGACAGACCGGTTTGTTTTTGCAGTCCGTCGCGTAGTGTCCGGATGCGCCGCACTTGCGGCAGCATTTCGTCCTGTCCGTGCCTTTGCAGTCGGCCTTCACGTGGCCGAAGCCCAGGCATTTGTGGCATTTCGTCACCGTCAGTCGTTTTCGAACGCGGCAATGCACCCAGCCTATGCCGATCCGACCCCGCCGAAGCAGCGCATCGGCTTCCCGCGAATCAAGTTCGCAGACCGCCATGTACTGCTCGGCGCGGTTCGGGCCGAAAATGTGGAGTCGGAAGTCCGCGTCTCGTCCTGTTTCCCGTTTGAGTGCGTCCGTCACGTCATCTGGGGTCGCAACACAGTCCAGGTCCATGATCTCCAGTTGGGTTTTGGAGGTCATAGCCCTGACACTGCCCGTTTCCCCGATCGCGTCTTGGATCTGTCGTCCAAACTCGTCGCGTCCGTCCGGTTTGCTTGCGTCCGCCTGTAGTTTCAGGAGACACAAGCCGTTTTTCGTTTTCCTCAGAGTCGTCACCTGCACGTGACTCCTCTTCGGATCCACTGTCGTCCGTATTTTCCGTACTATGTCCGAGTACGTGATGTCTGTACCCGGTTTGACCAGAACAGCCAATCCCCTTTGGCGGGGGGCCGGTCCGCTCCGGCCAGCTTGGGTTTTTGCGTCCGTTTTGTTTTTTGTTTTCTCCGTGCCTTTCCGTGTAATGGTCTGCCAGTCTGTGGCCGGTTCCATCGTCGTTGGCCTCTTTTGGGAGGACTCCGGCGTGGTTCCGGTCGACGATCGTTTCCGTTTCGTCCGTGGCGTCTCTTCGTTGTTGTTCGTACCTGTTAACGTCTTATTACTGTCTACAAGACGTCCTTCCGTAGCTGCTTCCATCCGCGTGTGCAGCGCGATGTCCACAGTCTCTAGGATCGTCTTGATTCCCGTCTTTACTGTCATGTTCATGTTTTTCTGTACGTTTGCTGTTTCGACCATTTTAGTCGCGGTCTCGTGAATGAGCCTCAGCAGTTCTGTCAAGTCCTGTTTGTTACTCGTTGTTGTGGCTGTTTGTGTCGTCGTCGGTGTTTCGTTGTCTACAGCGGAGGCGTAGCTCGCCCCGCTGCTACCGCTTGACACCCTGTCTGTCCTGTTTCGTCTTGGTAATTTCAGTAGAGTTTTGTTCGTGTCGTCCTCCTCTTCACCGTGCACAAATTGCGGCCCTCAAAATCCGTGCCGCTGCCCGTGGCCACCGGGGCTTTCACCCGATCGGAACCCGGGGTGGATTCCCCCTGGGAAGGGGTTACCACTTGAGGTATGTCCTTGTTTTGCTTGTGCATGCCATGTTTGCCTGTCCCGTCGTGCTAGAGGTCCCTCGTGGTCGCGACTCCACGAACCGCGCTGGGACAACGCACGGCCCCTGAGGTCCCCCCCCCCCCCCCCCGTGTGTTCAGTGTTTCCCCCTTGTGGAGTGTGCGTGAGTATGAGTGCCCGTAGTGACAGACCGGCCTTCATTCAGGGGAGAGCCCGTTTATAGGGATCCCCTTCATTCACTTTCGAGCGACCCCGTTTATAGGGGTTCCCGGACATTCGTTTTTCGGTAGGACCCGTTTATAGGGTCTCCGAGCATTCACCTCCCCGGTTTGTCAAAGAGCGTGTCCGTGTGGGTGTTTATGTAGTGTTTACGTGAGGGTGTGTGTGTGTAACCATTGCCCTGTTAGCCGTATGAGGAATATACGTTGCCCGCCCTGCACGTGAGAGATCTCGGACGTAGGGTTGGATTTTGCAGAGCTAGGTAAACATTATATTAGGCGTTTTTATCATTATATTATAAGTTTTCACATCCCGATAAGATGTACAACCTACATTATGAGGATATTTCACAATATTTCGAAGCTTTCATCGATTGAGCGGAGAATAAACTTTTTAACGTGACTGCGGCGAGACTACTACCTTAATTGGGTCGATATTTTTCTAAAGGGGGGGGGGCACCGAACTTTCTGTGGAGGGCCGTGCCCACCCCAGCCCACCCCCGGTTACGCCAATATAGGTAACGTGTGGGCACATTATTCAATACTTTTTTCCTTTACTTAGCACCCATATTTTAGAGACACGTTCTGTACAGCTGTAAACTCATCGCCTTCGAAGTTTACGGTTATTACATTTGCAAATTGTTTCGCTTCTCATGCCCGTAACTTATATATGATTTCACAAGGATAACGTAATTCTTTAAATGTGTTCGCAGATTTGGTGTCGTATGCGCATTTGTGACAAATGAGTACATGCAAGCAGGTATCGAAGGATTTCCAGATCAAACAAAAACTAGTCTCGAGGACCTTGAGCTCTACATGTCTGCCACTACGATGGAAATCAACAATCTACTGATAACGAACTACGGTGAACTCGAAACAACATTGAACAATATACTTCACGCGAGTGGAAAAATCGTTACCGAAGAATTGGCGATATATTCGCATGCTGTTTCGTTAACAAATTTGAACGACATTGTTTCGGGTCTCGACACTATTCGTGAAGATCTTAGGATGATGAATAAGATAACGCAAGAACTAAGAATGAATGCCAGTCAGCTTGATATAGGTAGGTTCGTATTTCATGTTTGGTATTAATAAATTATTTGACCATTAATTCCTTCACGGTCGATGGCGGATGGAAGTGCAAGAACGTTTTGGAACTTTCTCCTCATGAGGCATACATGCGCATCTTAAAAAAAAACACATATGCATACTATTAGACTTTAATTTAATATTTATATGTTGTGTCAATTGCCGAATTCGAATCTCATTTCTTACCTGTCAGGAAAATCATGTTTTTTTAATTTGAAATAGTGCGGCCGATCAGGCGGACCAAAATGCCAAAAGTGATTTATTTTTAAGGAAATCCTATACTTAGGGGCTTTTTATGTCGCTAAAACTAAACTCGAAATCGGATTTTCAAAATAGTTGACGTTGGTAACCAACGATTCTTTTTCTATTCTTAAGTGCTATATTTTTTCCTGCATTCCAACGTACACCCTTGCGGATTTTTACGTACTACCATTTCCAATGGAACCCTTGCCTATGACTCCATTATCCGCACTTCGCTAATCTACCCTAACTTCCGGTGCGTCCACAGCTGTCTTAAGGAGGCTCCATCACAAACGTCTTACCTCCAGAAAAAAACAATTCTTGGGGATATCATAGATAAAGTATCCATGTTCACGCATGCAAAGTTTCAGATGAGGTCAACGACTAAATAAGAGAGATACAAATTGTTGAACTTAGGATTTTTGATACAGGGCTTATGGAAGAGTCACCCTCAACACTTTGTATCATGTGATGTCATTACACTCACGCAACAGATATTGACAAAAAACTACAGGAACGTTGATTAGGTAATGAGGATTCAAAATACAATAAAAAAGGTTTGGGTTAACGACTTATGTAAAAAGATATTTGATGTTAAAATGTCGGAATACTTGAACTTCCGAGAGGGTTCGCGGTCGTGTAAAGATTCGGCAGCGTAGCGGAAATCAGATGTTTTGTATACCTTAAGTGGGCATGCGCGCAAATGAAATCACCAGTTACCTAACCTTAGATTTGTTTATGGTTGACGTGTAGGTAGAACAATTTGATTAATCGTAATAAAATATCAAATTTGATCGATCAATGAAACCTGTCATGTATTTCTCGACAATAATAGAAAAAAAAGTTGTATTCCGAGTAAACAGGCATCTTTTAAATATTGTATAAACTCTTTGAAAAAATGAAAATTTCGTTTACAATAACAAGTTCAAATTACGCGACGACCCGCGGTCAGCTCGATGTCATGAGTACGACAGAGAGAACGAAGGAGAGAGTGAAATGGAGAATTGCAACGTTGTCGTACTTCTCTGTGCAGTACCGTAACGTAAAATTGTGCCAATTTTACGGTATTTATTGATCGATGTACAGCTAATAAGTTTTGTATAAAATGACCAATAATACGTTTATATCCAACTGTATTATGACAAAACATGCGTATTACTAAAAAAAAAAGGGGGGGGCCCTGCTTATGCGCTCACGCAACCCGGCCCTTCGTGACGGAGCCTCCTTAAGCTACACTATACCGCATTCGCTGAGGGTACGGGGAAACTGGAAAACCCGTACCGGTATAGACGGCCCTATATTCTATTGCTATTTCTAAAGGGGGTAGTCAAAAGCCAAGTTCATACTTTATTTTGTAGCAAGTCATATTCCCATAAAAGAAAAATATCTAAATTGCGGAATAGCTGTACGATCCGATTTTTCAAATTCTACGTCCCTAAACTTGTGTACTTTTCGTATTCGTCTTGAGAAACATGTATGCTTTTGAAAACGTACAGAACTCTTAAAGCAAAGAGACGTGTAAAGAGGAAACCCTTTTTTCTTCTTCGATGCTACTATATGGATCCTTTTATTCAGGGGAATAATATATGTGTTATTGTATTTTCAGTTGTTCGAGGCGTTAAGAAGAACCTGCTGCACACATTGGCAGCATGCACAACGCATGCGTGTAAACAGGTTTTACAAGACTACAAGATTAATCAAATGTCGGTGCAAGTAGAATTCGATAAGGTGAGACTACATTCTATATATTTTAATAAAAATTTGTGCGCCTTAATGCCTAACGATAAACTTTTTGTTTAAACTGCAACCCGCGTTATATGCAGTACTTGGATCGGTACTTCCCCAAGGTAAAGTTCTCATACTTTAATCGCAAACATTTATACTTACAAATGATCAAAGGTTGTATATAACTCTGAAACCTTTCATCAACGCTAGAATATACTTGCATGTATGCCAAAAATGCCCAACAGTAATTGGCATTAAGGGGGAAATTCATGTAGAAGACCAAAAAAAGCCAATTTTTCTTTTTTTTTTGAAAAGATGAAAAGGTTTGACATTTATGAAACTTTGGGTTCAATTTATTAGAGAATTCAACCTTTTAAATAATGTTTTTTATTTTAAAAAATATAGCAAAATGGTGACGTGATGGGGTGGTCTTCCAGGAATGTTTTGGCGGCAGTTGACTGCTTGTAGGAAATCCAACAACGTCAAAAATTGATTTGAAAAATATGACCTGAGAATTTATAGTATTTTAATATCGAAATGCTGAACTTGTTCCTAAGAAACATTTAAAAAGTTGAAAAATGTAAAAAATGGGACCCTTCAGAAAAAAATAGAAATTTTATACATTTTCGCTCTTTCTGACAATAAAAAAGTACTTTTTAAAAGTGATTTTCATAAACAAGTAGGTTCAAGTTCGACTAATATTGTTATTGAGTTGTGTGTACAATTTTGGCACGATCGGACAACTAGTTTTAAAGTTATGTTTCCCTCAAACTCAAAAAAGTTGTTTTGAGAAAAATGTATTTAAGGTTGTTATGGGGTCCAGCCGTTGGGGGTGAAGTACGAGGGGAGCGCCCCATGCGTATGCATGGAGCTGATTGACTGTTACCAATGTTAGTTATATAATAATGGTCATACCTAACGTACGTTTTCGAACAATTTTTTTACGCCTGTTTATAAAAATATGCATTTCTGAACAATCGATAATTGCATGGAATGTTTTCTTTACTTTGTATGTATAATTATCTTCTATAAATCTTTCTCGCTTAATTAACGCGAAACGAATTGGCAACGTCGTAAACCATAGCATATGATAATGCACAGGTTGGCAGCATTGTCGCGAAGTTAAAGACATATTTATATGACATATTTAAGTTCATAACCTTAAAATCGGCCCAAGGAGCTGTCAACAATGAATATGATTTCGAGTACAAATTCTTTCGCTGGAAAGGAAAAGTGTATTGAAGCTGTCTATAATCTAAAAGAAAAACATAGTACATTGTGTACCAAGGAGACAAAGTGGGTATTTTACCCCTCGTACTGCAAACATCGCGCGAGGGGTAAAAGTCCTTGTCTCCGCGGTGCACACGATTATTTATATACCAAAACCATGTTTTCCGAGATTTTGCAATGTGAAATATATGTGGCTGCAACCATGTGCCGTAGCTGGGTTACGTACGTAATGTGTTCCGCACATGGAAGGTGTATCGGACATGAAAGTCGTATTGCACGCCCGTCGAGGGGGGTGGAGGGGGCGGAGCCCCCCCGTGGACACCAAAAGTAATTTTGAAATGCATCACCAAATTTTAACATACTATGTTATTAATAATTTTACTTAATTCGTTGAAATACGCTACGACGATTGATTCAGATGACAATTTCGTTTTATGTTGTCGCTTCCACGTCATAAATGCGTCGTATGTTGAGTTATAGAGGTCTTTCGATTTGGACGGCAATATTTCGTGTGTTGTTTTTGTCGCGGCTTCTTTTAGATCTGGTGGCGTGCATTCGAGCCATTCATCGCTGCTATGTTTTTCCGTATCACTCATTGTTCGGTTAATTTTGTTATTAATGATGTATTTCGCGGCGAGATCGACGATGCTTTATCGCGGTGTTACGTAAAAGTGAGGTTGTGTTACTTCCCGCAAATAACGCCGCAACGTACGTAATAATTCCTCGACCTAACGACTGACGGCAGCACTTGACGGGAGCACTTGACTGTGGGAACGCGCCGAAAATCTCTACAGCATGATGTCGGTTGAGCGTATGCTTTTAGGTTCGGTAGTCGTGTCTAGAGATTTTCGGCGCGTTCTTACACGACAGCTGTTCTACAGGGACGTTTCTCAATATTTAAATACCGGTACGTAAAATACCCCTTTTACGTACCGTTTGCACGCACGAAAAAGCGAGGAAAACATGGTTGTGGTATATAAAAAGTTTTATAATTTTCGTATATACTAAAAAAATTATTTTATGTTTGAAAAAAAAACCTCGGTATTTCGTCTGTTCCTAGAAATTTATAGAAATTTATCATTCCTGAACGTATATCTTAAGTTAATAATAAGTAGTTATTATTAATGAAAAGAATAAGAACAATAATTAATATTTTTCGTTAATTATCCTGACTCAATAGCTTGAGGTCCCCGGGCATAAATACCGGATGTGGATAAGGTAGCATTTGCACCGTCCAGAACGTTGTCATGTTTGCACAGTATAGTATTTTGTGTAATGGATTTTCGCACAAATTCGCGATTGAAAACATTAATGATTTTATAATGGTACTGTGAGTCGTCATTTTCACGATGCTAAGAGTTAATCCGATGATTTGTCGAACCGTACCTATTTTTTCAGCTCCGTGGTAATATTTTTTAAGCAGGTATGAATATTGTACTGAAAAATGATCGGAAGGTTTGCATAAGCGTAATGTGATTAGTCCACGAAATACGTTGAGTTTTCGATTTTCTTTTTTCTAAAAAATGGTACTGTGGATCGTACCCAAACTACACAGGATGATCGGTAAAGGGGCTATATACTCCCCCCTCCCCTTTAAACAAACTCGATAGTCTGCTGAAATGAGCTTTCATTATTTCTCTATTTTTGATATCGTCGTAGAGGTTATAATATGGATTATCCCTTCTTTTCATAAGACTAGGAGAAAGAAGTTCGTCGCGTTTTCAACAAGACGTAAATCCATTACGTCTTTGGATATTGTATTAGATGACCACAAACCTTAAACTTCCACTTTTACTAGTTACGTAAATATACGATGGCGGGATTCTAAACATAAAACCATCGCGAAGTTATCTTCGAAATCCGCGCAATCATAAATTTAACGCACAGGGCCGAATTATGGTCTGTGGCAACCCTAGGCGAATCTCATTTTTCGCCGTCACCGCTCCCTCCTGCCTCCCATTACTCGTTGCCCAATAGTAGCAATCACAGCGAAATACAAATACAGAAGCTTGCGAAAAATAATAATAAAGCAATCGGGCAAAGATGGTTCATTTCTAAACAGAGAGAAAAGTCCATGGTATTTACAACAAACACCCATGGTTAACCCTCCGCGGTCACCTGGACCCAAAATGATCCCAAGCGCAACTTTAAACCAAAATTACTATAAGTTGTTGGCGGCAACTTTTTATAATAAATCGCTCTTTTTTCATCATTATCGTTTTTTATTTCACTTTGAAATGGCTTTTCAGATATGAGAATAAACACCTTCTTTGAAACGTCCACTATGGAGCTGTTTTTTCCCTTAAACTATCATATCTCAAGAGTATCACCCTAAAATTTTAGGAAAAAAAAATCGAAAATTGCAAGAGTTATGATTTATTTTTTAGTAAAAAAAGGGCTTTGACACCTTGCTGATTTTTTCCGCCATTTAAAAATTCGATGAAAACATAGGACCGAGAATACCACATTCTAGAATGTTCAAACTAATATCCTGAATTTTTATAAGTCATTCGAAACGATACGGTCAACGCGGCAATCGTTTAAACATGGCTGGGGTCATTACAACCTCCCTGTGACCAGAGTGTCTGAACACACTATAATACACACAATAGAACACTAAATACGCATGTAGATATATTTTAGTCCTGTTCACTATTAGGATCTTGGAATAGTTAATGTTTTATAGTGTAATGGAATATCCATTTTATGGAAACCTACTATATTATACAGCATCGAACAATCAACGTATGCTTGTAGAATTAGTGGTTGCAATTAACATATGTGCATAATTTATGCAACTGCTAAAATATCAAAAAGCAGTACTATACGTTTGTCTATGGCTATAAAATATTATTGTCCCCTTAGGGAAATATAAGATGTGGTTGAAAACACCATGAATTTCTCTCAGTGTACAATAATTTAACCGCAATGACCTCTACGAGATTTCGACCGTCTGAAGTCTCTTACAATGTTGTCGAACTCGATATTCTTTGTTACGTCCTCTTCGATACACAATGTAGCAAGAGCATTGAGAAGCTCATGTGATTTGGTCGATCTCAGATAGTTTCTAACTTTGCGTAATACCGAAACTGAATGCTCAGCTGAACAGTTCATTACTAGCATAGGGTCAGATTCGGATCAGTGGCTCATTTTTTTTCACAGGTCTATAGCTGCCTAACTTACACAATCTGAATGAAACCTTGACTAACCGTGAGCTATGTTCAATGGTTTCATTTTTTTTAAAGACACTGAACGGCCTAACCCAATAGATACTGAGATAATAACCAATTTAAAAAAATGGGATTTGAACCACTGTGTACTTGGGGGTGTACACAGTGAAATATGGCTAATTAAACAGTGGATCAAGCAAAATTTGAAGAAAATTATCCCGATCCACTGTACTCTTGTAAGTAATGGAGTGCTTTTCTCTATACAATGGGAAGTACTGTACAGTGAACTATTGAAAAATGAATTTAAAAAACAGCATATTATGATATCCATCACCATCATTTATTGAATATTAATCAACAATGAGTACCTACCTAAGGAGGGTAGTACCAGTTCCTATCTAAATTACAACGCGAAAATATTCATATTATAACTTACCTAATTATTATCTTGTGTTATTCTTATTGAGACAATGAGTACCGAGCCTCTCTTTTTTCTGAAGCGGGTACTGTCGAGTTTTGACTTTTGTTAGGTTAACAAACATAATGCTCAAATCCCGCTGTATATTGCGAGAGAACAATGACTTCGAATATAACTGCGATAGGTAAAGAAACAAAAAACATCAAAACTGGCGTGGTTTTTCAACTTTTGACACAAAAAATAATACAAAATCACCTCTCATAACCGAGTTGTGCGAAAGCGACTCGCAGACCGGTTCAGACCTGTTGGCGTCCGAGGGCAGTTCTAATGTGAAAGAGACGCACATATATACGTGTTCACTTCTGAGAAACAGAAAAGGCTCAGTGTACCCACTGTTGTCACTGTTCCCACTTTGACCCTATTTAATAGTATATTCAGAGCAATGTTGGCGATCGGTTATATTGGCCCTAAGTTTTTCTCATACAGTATTGTGCACAATTTATTTGCTGAACTTCAATTATCTTGTACGTGCATCAAGATGTTGACATTCAACTTTAATCGACTTTTCTGAATCTCCGGGATAGACGAACTGCAAATCACGTGATTTTCATCCGATCTCAGAATGGCACATCTTTCACTTTTGGTCAGACTTAAAAATAATAATGAAAAACCCAGTTCAGATGTTTTCCAGAAAAGGTTGCTTTGAAAAAAAACGGACAAAGCGCCGCCTCCCGAATTGCGCCACGACAATCAAGACCACCTTAAAGGAAACTCAGGAAATAAATAATTCGTCAAATACTGCAACTAGTTGATATAAACCTGCATTTGCTTGATATTCATTTCAGTTATTTTTTTTTCTCGTATTCGAGAAAAAAAATTCGAATGCCCCAAAACTATTTTGATCAATTGGTATCAAGAGACGCGGCAGCGTCTCGACGCCAAGTAATAAAAAAAAAACGACTGTCACGACACGTCACGCCGCGCACTCTTTATACACCAAGATGGGCTTTAGCAGACGACTTTTTAACTTGTAATCGACATTACGCGAAAACGCGGAGACGAATCGAATATCTAATGACATTTTACCAATGAAATGTTATTTTTTCCTATCGATTTTGTTTGGGTCATTTTTCGATCCGCCTACTTAAACTTGAGATCTCGTAATATTTGGCCGAATTTCCGAGCGACTTTTTTACCACAAAAATTCTTCAACACTTTAGAACGTTCCAGACTAGTCGGTTTTCTTGGAGGGATAAAGTTATTCGGTCGCATTGTAAGCTATACTACATACGTCCTTTTGGGGAAAGCGTTACATGGAAAACGCTCAGCGTTTCAGCCTAAAGTGCACCAACGGTGCACTTCAGGGCAAAGCTACTATAAACAAACGATGGCGCGCTACAAACGTCAAATGTCGGGTTCTTCGAATGTATGACCTCCGTCGGCTTTAAAAGGGAACCCGCTGTACCCTTGCTGTACCCGCAGCAAGACTTCGACGCAGCCCCGGCTCGAGTCGGTAGGCAGAACTCGTCCGAACCCCAGCCACCTACCGGGAGATTGTAAATGCCTTCCTGCGTCTCGCAACGCGTGTGTGCGTGTATGTCGGTGTGCATTACTACGTCGGCCGCACGCGGTTGAAGATTTTTATCTTCCCGCGGGCTGACCCTTCGTAGCGCGTACACACCGCGTGAGCGCATATACACCGCGTGAGCGTATATACATGCACAAACATACATAAATACAGTCAGCGTCGAGAAAGAACTTTATTTTCGTTTCTCAACGCCGACTTCGCAAGAAATTCAAAAACACGAATTTCGCAGCAAGAGTCCTTGCTGAGTGTAGCGATTGGGTTAGTAAACATTTCCGGTATAAATAATACAAACATAATTGTTTAAACAATTATGAATGCATTTATTCTCGACCACGATTGTGATCGGTAGATACGGTATTTTCAGTACCTCTCAGCAAATAGATTGCTGTTTGCGAGCCGCAAAACGTTACGCTAAAAATAATGCAAAAATAATTGTTAAAAAAATTATTTTTGCATTTTTCCTCGATCACGATTGTGATCGGTAGATACGGTACACTCAGTAGCTCTCAGCAAATAAATTGCTACTCTCGAGCCGCAAAACGTAACGACCCAGATAGACACATTTAGCTCATATTGGCATCATATGGGCATTATCTATGAGGCATAGAAATTAACACAGCTATGTGTCGCTTATGAGTGCTCACCTTCAAGTCATATTTGCATCACATAACGATTCATAATAACACATCCAATTGAATTAAAGTTGTTCTCACCGGAGTATGCATGCAGTGAATTCATCAGCACTAGCAAAATCGGCTCACGAATATCCAACAATAACGGAGTGCATATGGGGTTCATATTGGTGTCACAAGGTGACGTAAATGTTGTGTTCATATGGAGCTCATATGAGAGTCACGGCGTGAAGAAATTTTAGTACTCATGGAGCTTATTTGGGCGTCACAGCGTGGCGTAACTGCGTTGTGCTTATTTGTAGCTCATATGGGTGTCACGGCGTGAAAAAATTGTAGTGCTCATATGAAGCTCATATTGGCGTCATGACATGATACAATTATTGTTCTTATATGGACGGTAGAGGGCGTAACCCGTACTACGATACTGTACAAGCTGCCGGATCTGTGCATGAAATGAAACAATTAATAAGTCTACGAACTATGAATAAAAAAAAATTTCTGGTAGTAATTTTTCGTTTCTATACGCTTTACTTATATTGCTACATATGTGATAATTGGATTAAAACGTGTTCTGCCTCATTAAAGTTTTTGTCTAGCCTCGGTTTCGAACCTACGTCTTCTAATTCTAGAGCTGAGCGCGCTACCTACCTAACCATCCTATCACTTGTGTAAATTTCCTTTTTTCGTTCCTTACTTTTATCATTTTACAAAATGTCAATAAGTGGGCAAACGTTGAAGTTTGCATTGTTGCAATACAACGAAAATTAATTTTTTTTGACTACTCATTTTTTTGCCCATTTAGACAGTAAAAATAACTGACACGTTTTTACGTATTCTTATTATAGTTTTACGACTTCAAGGCATTTGATAATGATAAAAAAAAACGAATGACTGTAGTTATTATTACGTATATCATATAAAATTACTACCTTATTGTCCTTGCTAAATATTTTTGTGATGTAAGAAAGACATCTAGATGCATTAAAAGGAATTATGAAAAAAATGTTCAATTTTTTAAGAAGGTATAATGCATCCATTTGAATAAAAAAAATAACAAATTCTTAGAAATTAATTTTTATTGAAATTTTATTTCATCATATAGTACTTACTATCGCCGTGGTATGGCGCTCATAGGAAATATTACTGAAAAACATGCATATCGCCGTCATATTGCGCTTATCGAATGTATCACTGAGAAACATGCATATCGCCGTCATATGGCGCTTATCGAATGTATCACTGAGAAACATGCATATCGCCGTCATATTGCGCTCATCGAATGTATCACTGAGAACCATGGATATCGCCGTCATAGAATGTATCACTGAGAAACATACGTTTTGCCGGCATATTGCGCTCATGGGGTGTATCACTGAGAAATATGCATATTGCCGTCATATAGCTTGCATGGCTTGGATGAGAACAATTGATGTTACCATAGAGAATACACACCAAAATGTCTACACATGACTCCAATATGACGTAAAATTTGCGGATGTTAATTGCGGACACTTGAGCACAGCGATATGAGTTCGACGTGCTCTAAACGCACGATGCATTTATAAACGACATATTAAGATCAAAATGTTTTGTAAATGCATGATACTAAATGAGCTCATGGCTTTGCATCACAGCATGTAGTCAATATGCTGTAAAATTTGCTTAATCAATAGTATTTACGCCGTGATAATCATGGCCGTCTATCTGGGGATACAAATAATGCAAAAATAATTGTTTAAAAAATTATTTTTGCATTTTTCCGCGATCACGATTGTGATTGGGAGATACGGTACTTTCAAACCTCTTAACAATTATGATCGCTGCTTGCGCTATGTAAAATCCAACGGTAAAAATAATGCAGCCGTAATTGTTTAAACAATTATGAATGCGTTTATCTCGACCACGATTGTGATCGGTAGACACGGTACTTTGAGTATCTCTCGGCAAATAAATTGCTGCTTGCGAGCCGCAAAACATAACAATAAAAATAATGCAATCATAATTCCTTAAACAATTATGAATGCGTTTATCTCGACCACGATTGTGATCGGTAGATACGGTACTTACTTCCAGTACCTCTCAGCAAATAGATTGCTGATTGCGAGCCGCAAAACCTAACAATAAAATAATGCAAACATAATTGTTTAAACAATTATGAATGCGTTTATCTCGACCACGATTGTGATCGGTAGATACGGTACTTATTTCCAGTACCTCTCAGTAAATAGATTGCTGATTGCGAGCCGCAAAACCTAACAATAAAATAATGCAAACATAATTGTTTAAACAATTATGAATGCGTTTATCTCGACCATGATTGTAATCGGTAGATACGGTACTTTTAGTACCTCTCAGCAAATAGATTGCTGATTGTGAGCCGCAAAACCTAACAATAAAATAATGCAAACATAATTGTTCAAACGATTATGAATGTGTTTATTTCGACTACGATTGTGATCGGTAGATACGGTACTTTCAGTACCTTTCAGCAAATAGGTCGCTGATTGCGAGCCGCAAAAGCTAACAATAAAAATAATGCAAACATAATTGTTTAAACAATTATGAATTCGTTTATCTCGACCAGGTTTGTGATCGGTAGATACGGTACTTTCAGTACCTCTCGGTAAATAAATTGCTGGTAGATACGCCAATTTGAGCATATATGATTGCCTCTCAGTATATATGAATGTTGTTTGCACGCTGCAAAGCATAACGGTAAAAAATAATTCAAAAATAATTGTTTCAACCATTATCAATTTGTTTTTTCTCGACCACGTTTGTGATCGGTAGATACAGTACTTCCTATACCTCTCAGTAAATATGATTGCTATTTATGCGTTGCAAAACTCAATGGTAAAAATAATGCGACAATAATTGTGTAAACAATTAAAGCATTTCTTCTCGACCACGATTGTGATCGGTCGGTGCGGTACTTTCTGTACCTCTCAGCAAATGTGATTACTGCTTGCGCGCTGCAAAACATAACGGCACAAACAATGCGTAAAAAATTGTTTAAACTATTAACGAAGTTTTTCTCGACCACGATTGTGATCGGTAAGCGCGGTACTTTCTGTACCCCTCAGCAAATATGATTGTTGCGTATGCGCTGCAAAAATTAACAGTAAAAGTAATGCAAAAATAATTGTTTAAACAAGTATTTTTGCTTTTTTTCTCGACCACGATTGTGATCGGTAGGTGTGGTACTTTCTATAGTATACAACTTGATGACGTTGAAGTTTGTATTGTAAGATGCATCAAAAACTTATTCATTTTAATAGCCCAAATTTTTTTTATTTTCATGCTGAACAGATCGTTACAACATTTTCACACAGTCTTAGACAAGTTAAATTTGCACAAAGATTACTCTCTATAATAATAAAAATAAAGAAATGGAAAAAATATGTTTGGGGTGGTTTGAAAAATAAAGTTTATAAAGTGACTTTTCAGGGCTTACTGTTGATGAAAATTGTAAAACATCAGTATTTATTTCCCCTTATTTATAATTTATTCAAAACAATACATTATTTAATTTTACGGTATTACTGGATGGAACGGCGGACAAAAAGTTAGTCCAAAATGGGTGAATCGTAAATTTACAAGTCTAGATCATATCGTACAAGTTTAGCCTTACAAGCAGCTAATTTAATAATAAATTAACACTGACAAATGTTAATTTTCCACTTTCAATACCAACTGAAGTCAAATTCGACGATATTGGCGTGTGCTTGACTGAGGTTTTGTCAGTGACTGTACATCTGTTTCAACTGGACAACAAAAACATTTCTCAATTTGTAAATTCAATTAATACGTTAAGATAATCTTATTATTATCAATAATTGCCCAAAAACTCAATATATGAATTTTCCAATGATTGCTATTAATTAATTGTTAAAAAAAGGCGATATTCTTTATTACTTTTATTAATTTCTCGACAATTACTCAGTCGATTTATTTGAAACTTAGCATAATTAATTGCTTGATCCTAAATCTTGATGATATAATATTTTCATGATGAAAATAAAGGATTAAAAAAAATGAAGAAAAATATCGGTTCATTCCAACGATGCAAACTTCAACCTCATTTTCCGGATTGGACCAGAAAATCTTAGATATTAATTCTTTTCATAACTTATATATTTAAGGTACTACTGGATGGATAGAAACAATTCTTAGTCAGAAATTGCTAAAACCTAACTTCGACGAAATACGAAAAAAAACGTATCTCGACGAAAACGTCACCCAGGTGACTCGCGCGTTGAAGTGTCCGCGACTCCGTTGGATTTCTCACAACACAAAAACAATCGATTTTTTTTCTTCTTTTTCGACGAAAAACACGAAAAAAATCGATAGTTATATAACACACGAAAATTTGTTACGTTTTCTCCACACGGAACCTCAGCTGTCACTTTCTCGACTCATCGAGTTCAATCCGACACCGATATATGTCGAATGCGTCATGAGCGCCACTCCGGAGCCCCGGAATTCGCGGGAACTAAATTCTCCGCAGTTCGTGCGATATATGCTCGAAACCGTCAACAAATACCAACTAATTATAGATTCCCACGGATTTCCTGAAATATGTGATGGAATCAAATGATTCAGGTGCCAAAATGTGTGTTTTGAATATGGCTACGCGGCTCTTCTCCCCTCCAAGTTGTGACATGAGCCAAACTTTTTATTTCACATAATTTCTATCGCGGCTTCAGCATGGTAATACAATCTACTTTTTTTTTTTGATTCAACAAATTTCATGAGAAGACAGCCTCATGAATCTATCGTCTATCAATTTAACATTGTCTGGTCAAATTTCGTGAAATTCTGAAGAGCCGTTTAGGAAATCCGTGGGTATCTACTATCCCGATCTGCCATACCGATGGAGCCGGGGTACCGTTCCGTCTTAAGTAGCGTCGGCGAAATAATCCACCATCCTAATAAATTTAACGTTTGGATATGCAAATAAAAATATATAACACACTAACTAGAGTGAGCAAATGACCCTGCAACCACGTTAAGTTTATAACTATAGAAAATGAAGTATTTCCGTTTCAAAAAGATATGAAATCCCCCTAAAAAAACTTTAACAAGTAAAAAAAAACGCCAAGTAATAAAAAATGCCCTCGAAAAAATTATCGGTTGTTTCACTATCTACAAGATTCTAATTAACCTTGAAATATTTGTGATTTTTTTCAAACAATAGTTTTATTTAGATTTAAATTTTTCAACTCAAACGTACAAAAGAAGTGAAATAACTTTTTATGAAAAAGCCGAGCAAATTTACTAGAAACGTACAGAAAATTACCAAACTCTAGTAATACCATTCTTCTCAATATTTTGTTTTCAAAAACCATTTTACTATTATAATAAAAGTACGAATCACGATTATATAAAAGTACAACGTATGCATCACACAAGTACTATATGTATGTATCACTAGAAAAGCTGGGCAACGACTTGGCGTGCATGGTTAAGAAAAAAAGCTCGGCGAAGGATGACGTTTTCTCAACAACCTGACCATTAGTTTAAGAAAAACATAAATTGACGCAATTTATTATGTAACTGCAAACCAAGTTTCTGATTCCGCAAGGTATAAATTAAAAAATCAGTGATGTACCCCTAGACCACACGGCTCTTGAAATCTCACTTTATTTGCATAATTTGAAAAGTTGTGTGGAAGTATTCACTTTCTACTCTATTGCAGAACCACCATACACCTCATGAAATCTATTGCGTCGAATAAATTTTGGTGTAATGGACATAGTTTTGGCAGGCTGAAGGTTTGAATTACGGTCCGCACCACTTGCTGGTGGAAAAGGAATATCGATATTACTCTCGACACCGATCGCTCCATTTCCAATAATCTGTCTCAGTACAGTTGAACATCTCATTTCTAATAATCCTGTATGCCTGATGGGATGTTACTATTTGAAATAATCTATGTAGATAAATTGTTGCAAAAGTTACTCTTGCAAGCGGTAGGGACGTTTCTGTAAGAAAATCGTGTATCTTCCCGAGCTTTTTTTCTTAACCATGCACGCCAAGTCGTTGCCCAGCTTTTCTACTGATACATACATACAGTACTTGTGTGATGCATACGTTGTACTTTTATATAATCGTGATTCGTACTTTTATTATAATAGTAAAATGGTTTTTGAAAACAAAATATTGAGAAAAATGGTATTACTAGAGTTTGGTGATTTCCTGTACGTTTCTAGTAAATTTGCTTGGCTTTTTCATAAAAAGTTATTTCACTTCTTTTGTACGTTTGAGTTGAAAAATTAAAATCTAAATAAAACTATTGTTTGAAAAAAATCACAAATATTTCGAGGTTAATTAGAATCTTGTAGATAGTGAAACAACCGATAATTTTTTTGAGGGCATTTTTTATTACTTGGCGTCTTTTTCACTTGTTAAAGTTTTTTAGGGGGATACACTACACTCGTATTTTCTAAGAGAGTAAATACAGTAATACAACTCGGAAGGGAAATGAATCGAGGTTAAAATACAATCATAAACCACTGTTAATTAACCGGAAAAAATATCCAGGCTATTTACCAGCTTAAAACACTATCGCATCTGCGCATGTCGCACAGGACAGTCGATAAAAAGCTTGCATTCAAGTCTTCGCACATTCGCATTTTGGGGTCTGCCCAAGAAGCACCCGACACTGGACTGCAGCATGAGAAAGAACTAATTCAGGTCAATGGTGATAATGTCTCCTCCAAAGTACTCCCCTTCGGAAGCCACGATCTTCTCCCAGCGATCCTCCTATTTTTGGAAACACTTGTATTCAGCTTTCGAAACAGCTACCAGCTGCTTCGTTGCTTTCCTTTTGATGTTCTCGACGTTTTCGATTTTTTCCCCTTTAATCCTTTTATCGTCAGGCCCATCTACGTGGTATATGCAAAGACTGCCAGTAGGCCGATTCTGTAACTCGTGACAACAGTTTTCGTTATCGTTAACTCGCGACAGCGAATGAGAGGCGCCCTTTCTGCTGTAATCCTCCATCCGACTGGCTTTTCCTATTTATGGAGAACGAAAAAGTCGTTACCGAGTTAGAGAATAGGCCACAGTATCCGTGTGATATGCACCTTGTATTAATTGCTTTATAAAGAACAAAATGTCGATTTTCTGGAGGAAACTTTTAGTATTTGTTCTTTTCAAGCTTAGAGGATATGGAATACAATTTTACTGTAGTAGAGTATTTGAACATAAGTAATGTGAACTTACTACATCTGTAGTAAATAAATTAAACCATGGGCCGATGGATCGTTATATCAATTCGCTTGCCGCCAGAGTTAAGGGGGGAATACCCTTTAGACGCCCGAAAAGGAGTCATTTTTCATGAATTTTTTTAAAGGCGATAAAATAATCGCATCATTTTTTAATTTTGACATTATCTTATTACAACTTTCAAGTGTTAACATTTTTTTTAACGAAACAAAATGGCGGCGTTATAAGATATTCCTTTAGACGTATTTTGCGTGATATCGAAAAGTGTTCTATTTGTCTGATTTATTCTATTGATTGGAAACAGAAATCGAAAACATTTTTCCATTATTGATATGTGTCGGGGAAGGCTATACCTATAAAAATATAAAAAAGTATAAAATTAAAAATTATGTTGGCTTTTTAATCAAATTTTCATGTTTTTGGCCATTTTTTCGACAATTTTTACTCCAAAAAAGTAATTTATTTACGCGATAACGTTAAAACTTTAGGTACATCCTTCCGATAATGTTATAGTGAGGAGCCTCTCAAAATTTCAGCCAGATCGATCAATAACTTTTTGAACTATAACATGAGCAGTTTTTGAAAAGGCAGTTTCGAGATAATCGCGTTTAAAGTTTCCCTAGTTCACAGCATGCGGTCCCGGCGCGCTCTCGACTATGGGCTATAACTTCGTAAATATTGCATTTTTCGATTTTCCAGTATACTCTCAATATATTATACTTTCGAAATATGTGAAAAAGTCGATTTTTTAAACATTGTAAAGGGTCCCCCCCCCTCCCCTAAAAGGATGTCTCAATGAGGAAACACCTATCGCTAGTTTTACACAAATCTGGCCATTTTCTCCCTACCACATCACGTAATCGTTTCAAAACTTCTTGGTAATATACACATTGTTCACCGTCTAAACTTTTGGAGCGAATTTATGGTGAATAACTCCTTCCTAGTTGAAAAAAAATACAATGAGCATTGTCTTGATGTTGTTTCGGCAACTTCTATTATAAATCGCTAAGTTTACATAATGGCAACTTCATAAAAAGATTGCACAGATAAGTTTGATACATGCTTGAAGCCTCCTTAAGGCGTTACTCCACCTTAGCGCTCGGAAAAATAGGTATAAAGATAACTTTGTTTTTGACGAGACTATTGAATATATAAAATTATTTTTATTTTTCACAAATACATCGTTTTATGAACAATTTTTTTAACGAATAAAAAAAATAAAAATGGTGGAGATATAAGTCGTCCAGTAGGACCCTCTTTTGAGGGTCCTACTTTAAAACGATAAATTCAAGACCTTGCCTTGAATTTATCGTTCAAAATTGATTCCATTTAATAAAGAAATGTAGATTTTTGTGCAGTGGACTACGTGAGTTGCTACGGCGGCTGATGCTCGCGGTAACAGATGGGTTTGAAGTTTGCATCGTTGGAATGCAATGAAAATTAATATTTCTGAATTTCTTTTGACAGATTTTGCCTACAAAAATCCTTCAACTGTTTTTTTGAAGATATTTATTTAACAATCAACAATATAAATCGATTTAAAAAATCTTCTATAAAAATAAAAATATGGAAAATAAAATGTGGAAAAGAACTTTCGTTGCGTCCCAACGATGCAAACTTCAACGACATCGGTAACGGAATAAGTATCGCCAAGCGTGAAAAAACAAACTCGCAATACAAACAGTACGCTGCCGCCAGATGTATCCAATTTTTTTAAATATAAAAAATCGAAAAATACTCTTGCGTAAAAAAAAATGTTAATGCATGACCCAAAATTTATTGCAGTAATCGTGTCGTTCTTGAATAAAACATTGGTGTGTAGAAGTTCGCGCTCTGCTCGAGAACAATAGAATCCGCCCCCCCTCCCCCTGATTCCCCCTAAAAGTAAGCTATGGCGAAACTCCTTAATAGTTACGAAGTCAAGGAACTTAATAGTGCAATTATTATCCTAGTCTATTATATTTAGGAATATAATAGGCGCAACGATTGATTAAAGTCGCTTCGTATGTAACAGTTATTGAATACCTCACGCGATTGTTAAAATATTCTTATAAGCATTTCCAAAATTTACATGTCATATATCCGAGAAACTTCAGTGCAACTTCAACTCGAAAAACATTGTGGAGTCTTCGTACAATTACTGTTGTTTGTAATGTGAAACATGGCTTTACGTTGACAAAAAAAGTGATTACTTTTGTGATATTCCCACAACAATTTATAAGACGTTCGAACTAATTCACAACACCAAAAAATCACAGTTATCATCTTATTTGCGTATGTGACATGTATATACAGAGTCCCACATCTAAAAAAGAATGCTAAAATGGTCGACAAAAAAATCGGAACATGGCTTGAGAGTTTTTGAGGGAAAAATATTATGATTATAATGTAAATAACGTAAAGTAAAAATCAACAGTTTTTAAAGGTAATTCTATATATTTGTTATGGCACACGATTATAGTCGAATAAAACGGACTATAACGAAAAAAAAAATATATCCATTTTGAAATTTGCCAGGCTTATAGCATTCCGAAGCCCCTATAAAGCGAAGGCGGAGGGTCATTAATGTCGTATGTATGTGTTCGACTTGGGCACTTTCATGCTTTCAGCATTCTTGAGCGTCGCCACGTCGTTCGGCTGGCCGCTGTGCGCGCTTACAGAAGCATTTATGACGTCACGGGTGACATCATTGGCATATTGTGATCACAAAAGCTTCTTCTAGCGAGGTAGAATACTAAAACCGTGAGCACAATAAACAGCCTGGTTTCCCAGGTAGCAATTTCCAAATGGGCGTGAAGTTTACATCGTTGGAATGCAACTATTTTTCTTTTAATTCCTTATTTTTATTATTATTGAAAATCCTATTTTGTAGACTTGGGTTGGTAGTTCGCTAATCGAGGAGCCTAGCAAATGATCGCATGTTAATAAGTTATCATGTGTCCAACAGTTATCTTTTTGGATGGTTTTCAATTGGAAGGTAATCTTCGGGCAGACATTTGGTACACTTTTAGCGAACTTTTGGACCACTTTAAAAAAATTGCTACTTGGATTACCAGTTCTTCGTGAGAATATCTGAAAAATGGTAGTATCAGCTTCGAGCAAACTGCTGTTTTCAGTTAATTTGGGGGCCCTATTTCTAATAAAATAACCTCTTCAACATAGTTTCCGATCCGAGGTACGGGATTTCTTTTCAAAGAGATATCCAAAAATTAGGAAAAATTCTCCCAATTCACCTCTTTATGACTAATATCTTCTATTAGATCGTAATCTTCATCGCCTATCGGTTTCATTGTTAATTATTTTTTTAACTCGTCAATAATTTGAAAACCAACAAAGGCTTCTACTTCGCCTGCTAACTTTATAGTAATAATGCCAAACCGAACGATTCGAGGACTGGAAAGCGTAAGTTTGATGAAGTGCGCACAGTTCAACCCGAACGTGTTACAGCACCGTTAATAAGCATGAGCACTGTAAGCGCATAAGCGCCCAAGTCGAACGCACCCTATGTGTAATTGATGGTTGCAGTCGGATTTTACGTAAATCACCAATAACGCATAAAGAGGTGATAAGCCGCCGGGACAATGCATTGTAATACAATGCATTTGTAATAAAACTCTGTATAATGCAACCAAACATTTTGCAAAGTGATATTGTGGCATGCACGAGGCCTGTGTAAAACTTCGGTAATGCTAAGTATAGGCGATGAATAGGCGGTATTTATGACAACTTTGAAATTCAATCCAACGATATACAAGGCTGGCACAATTGATTGTTTAATTATTTTGTCTTCATCTCGATTACAATCAACTACTATAAAAATTACACCGGTAAAGATGGCAATACGACCATTGTATTTTTCCCTCAGAGACCCTGGGGGATTGAAACGCTATACTGCATTTTTGCTGTGATCACGATTCTATCAACATTTTGTTATATGTCCAGTTACCTGATGTCACGCCTTCGTTGCGCAACATTACCCTGTTGATGGAGGGTGATATCGTTTCGGAAGTCAGCCAAGGTAGAGAATCCTTTCTCAAGATTCAAAAGGATATTCAACGTGCGGTGAACCAAACGATACCAGTCGTCAGTGCGTGCATACGAAAGGCTGGCGATGCGTTGGCTAAAGTTGCGCTTAATATCACGTCACTCATTGACAGAATAAATCGCGACATCAAGGGAATATACAAACCTCATCTTAGGACTATGAAAGATCACATAGATCAATATTCTCAGTACAGGTAAAGAACCATTTTTATTTTTACAGCTCCTCCTTTTTTCGTTTCAATTTATACATCTTCGAATTCAACTCCGGTAAAATCTGCAACAAACACAATCTGTGTTTTGCAAAAAGGATACTGAGCTCAAATGTCCAGGCTGGAATTTGACACGCAAGTAACACAAACACAATTTTACCAGAGATGCGTAGAATTTAAATGATCTTTGCGATGTATTGGGTCTATGCATAATACCCTAGCGAAATTGCGACGGATGTCGTTTGCAGTTGTTTCTCCGCTCGCACATGCGACAATCATATGAATTGTCGTATATTTAGTGAAAGCTGAAACTGGTGCCGACATTTAAAAGAGTATTCATCGAGATCTGTGACGTATAGGAAGTTTAATTATATTTTGAACATAGAAAGAAAAAACGTGTATTTGCAATGCATTTCGCTTTTTTATTTCTGAAAAGGCAAAAATGCATCGCAAACTCACAAAAAGATATGCGTCGTATAAGGATAAAATGTGGCGGAAGTGGTTTGCGAAATTTCGTTGTGGAGATTTTGATCTTCAAGATTCTCCTTGCTCCGATCGGCCAGTCACTACCGATGTCGATAAAGTCAACGATCATTAAGAAGAATCCAACTTTCGGGCCTGAAATTTTTATATGATGTTAATGAATACGTTATGCACCCTGTGGAAAAATTTGAGCTATATTTACCGTTCCGTTTTTTCGTAATAAAATTGCAAAGACGAGCACTTTGAGCTAGTAAAGCACGTCGTCTTATGGAGATGGTCGACCGGAAGTGCGATGATCACGGTTTTGCTGCTCACGTATCCAACTAAGGTCGTTGGAAAACTGAAATTTGATAAATTAGACATAATAGATATTGTATAAAATCGAAAATTCGAACTTCACCGTGTAGTTCCAGTACTATATTATAAAACGGTTTTAACTTCCGGTTGAATATTATCATAATGACAAAATAGCACCTATAGACTTCCCAACGTCGGGCGTAACAGCTGATTCGTTTGGCGAGCATAACCTAAGTCTGTAGCGAGATTCTGTAACTCGGTAGCGACAGTTTTCGTTGTCACTAGCTAGCGAGTGACAATCGCATGCACCATGACAGAAGAAAGGGCTGTCTTATTGGCTGTTGTTAGCCAACGATAACGAAATCAGTCGCTACCGAGTTACAGGATCCCGCTACTGCTTGAAAATAGTCGTGAAGACTCCTGAGTCGTTGAGGATCTAATTTTTCAATTTTTATTTGTAAATATGCAATAAATAAAATATTTACCACAAATTCGGCACTTTGGGATCGATAATCCGAATATTCAACATAAGTTAACATAAATCAGAACACCCGTGGGGTAACATAAATTTAGTCTCTTTGTTGACCCCGAGGAAGTAGTCGTACCTCCTTAAGTGACTTTGACCGGCATTGGACGACTACTGAGATCGAACTTAACCTCAACATTGACCAATGAACAGTTTCGATACGTTTACGGAAACTTGGGATGGTAAACGAGATTGATGTTTGGATGCCGCACGTACTTAAGCGAAAAGAATTTAATGGACCGAATTTCAGCTTGCGATTTGCTACTCAAACGCCATCAAAATGAACTATTTTGAATGATTACTGGCGACGAAAAGTGGATTCTCTACAATAATGTCAGTCGAAAAAGATCATAGTCGAAGCTCGCGGAGGCTGCTCAGACGCTCGCAAAGGCTGGATTACACCCGAAGAAGATCATGCTCTGTTTCTGGTGGAATGGGCAAGAAACCGTCTATTATGAGCTGCTGCCACCCAACAAAACGATTGATTCGACCAAGTACTGCTCACAACTGGCCAAATTAAGGCGAGAAATCGATCAGAAGCGGCCCGAATTGACGAACGGAAATGGCGTAGTGTTCCATCAGGATAACGCTAGACCACACGTTTTTCTGATGACCCGGCAAAAGTTATTGCGGCTTGGCTGGGATGTTTTGGTGCACCAACCGTATAGTCCGAATCTTGCACATTCAAGCTATCACTCGTTCCGGGCGCTACAGAACAGTTTGAATAATAAAACCTTCAGTTCCCTGGACAGCCTCAAAAACCACTTGGATGACGTCTTTGCCTAAAGATCTGAGAATTTCTATGAAAGAAGGATAATAAAGCTCGTAGAGAGATGGCAGAAAGTCATCAAAAAGAATGGAACATATTTAGTTAATTAAAATCGCTTTTTTTGGTAAATATTTTGCGTTTGCAATTTACTAGATTTTTGCTACGGAATTATCCATAGACCCAATATTATAGTTTTCTTCTAGACGGACAACAGCTTGATAAAACGGACGAGATATATTTTTTCGTTTTACAGACGATATGGTAGTTGTCTTCATCCTTTAGAAATATTCGTTGGTTACGAGAAAACTTTTGAACCTGCAAAATGGCCATCTCTGTTGGTCTCTTTCCGGTGTAACGCTTTGCTTTAAAATGATATATGATGCCTTCCGTATCGGAGCAGTATAGCAAATAAGATCATTGCCTCTGTCAAATAGCTCCATTCAATTTTCATTCAATTACCAAAGTATCCCGAACAAGCAATCGCCACAATGTTGGTGCCTCTCGAGGGGAAATTTTTTGCATTGTGTAAAATTTCTAAAACGAATTCCAAAAGTTTTATTTCCTAAATAGCTAAGAAAAAAAATAATATCTATTGAAGAAACAGGTCTTCCACAGCATTGATGATGGACCTTTATCTTTCATGGCACAAAAACATCGATTGATTGGTTTTTCTTCTTATATAGATATTATCTGGGACTAGCTGTATCGGGAGTCTTGCTAACCGTGTTGATGTGCTTAACGTTTGGCCTCCTATGTGGTATTTGCGGCAAACGCCCCGACGGCTACGGCGATGATTGCTGCAACAAAGGTGCTGGAGCACGATTCCTCATGATGTGAGAGATTCGCTTACCAAAATATTATTCTCCTATTGCGTTATAAGAATCAGTTATGTATGGATGTTCGTAATTAATATTTTCAGGGCTGTGTGGATAATATTTCTCTTTACAAGTATCCTCATGGTTGTAACGGTGACTCACATGGTGTCTGGAGCAGTTGCCCAACGAGGAATCTGCGAACCGCTAAAAAATCCCAAGGACAATCGTATGTTCGCGCTGGTCGACGATATTGTTCGAATAAAAAGACTGCTATATCCCGAATATCCTGAAGCTGATATCGACATGGACTGGATAGTTACGTCAGTATCGAATATTTTTATTATTCATTTTTAATATTGTTTTCGTCACTTACAGTTTTTGCTCCAATAACTTACAAACTTGGATTGCAGCAAGTGCCATGCCAATGAGACGCTCTACAAGGTGCTAAAACTTCGATATACGATGGACTTGGAATCGTTGAGAAAATACGCTGAGAGATTTGCTATAAGTAGTACAATTGATCAGCTGCGAAAAATGATAAATCTATCACCGGGCGTTGTCATATTGAGTGAGAGCGCAACCTTGAAACTCAATGATCTGGCACAGAGCGGCCTGAGCGACATCAAATTTTACCAATACTCCGAGCTCTTGAAGGACAACATAACAAATATTAATTTGGAACATCTCGCTGGAAAGCTTCGCGATATTTCGTATAAACTCCCCGACGGTCAAGAATCCGTGAGGGATAGCCTTCAGAAGAATGCTCATGATTTGGAACATTATCACAGAGACCTAGTAATGCCAATGGCTGCGCTAAGCGAACAGCTCACTATTAGTGCGTTGACGCTTCAAGAGCATATAAAATTCAATCACGGTTCAATGGCCGAGGCAATTCACAGCTTAGTAAACGAGGTCATAACTGCTCAACAATTTCTCAACAAGGCTGGACCGGAGTACGTACAACATGTGAGTATTTTATTAACTACGAGCACAACTCGTCGAGGGGAGGGGGGGGGGGCAACTGTCGAAAAAAGGTGCAGGTAAAAGCATATGAATAGCATGTTCCCAATTGCCGAAAATTGTACTTCTTCTAATGTTTGTGTCCGGCATAGAAAAAACCTCGCGTCTGTTTGCAGTTTCGCATAAAAATACTCACATACAGTAAACAATTGAAAACAAAGTCGCAATGGCTGTTTATAATTCGTATAACATACATGTTATAATTCAAGTGCCAATGATGTTCATACTACGCTGCGACCTCGATTTAGAGAAATGTGATAATGCCGGCCCTGCTCGGCAATTGCACAAATCGAGGAAGCACCCTTGACTGTATTGAGCTGACCTCGTATCTAACAGAACCACTGCGGACGCAGCGATTTTCTTGCCATGCGCCGGACCCGGGCCGTATAGTGAGAATTCATGCTGAATCGAAGTTCTCTGAATTGAGGTCCTAGCGTGTAAACACTCATTTCGCGCTCGTCTGCAAAAGTACTCTATCTCTAATGTACTCTATCTGAATCGTCCAACCTTTCTTCGAACATTTATACATATAAAAGAGTTCCGTGACTGACTGACTGACTAAACAACTGGCTAGATAGCAGACAACCTAAAACGCTGAAGATAGAAACATGAAATTTGGAAGATAAGTTCCTTAAACGTGTAGAGGTGCACTAAGAAAGGATTTTTCGAAAAACATATCCTAAGGATGCGAAATGGGGTGTAAAAGTTTGTATGGGAAATTGTATTTCTTGCATGTATCAACTTGAAACTTGGTATAAATATTCTTCAAAGCAAATAATAAAACGCATATTTTATCATTTCACAAGCTGTTATTTAACTTGACTTTCTGTGAGATACAAAACGGAAATTCGATATTTCCCGACTACTTAGAGGTCTGAAATTTTGCAAGCATGCATCTAAGACGTGACAACGCACGATTCAACTTAAAAAAATATCCATAAAATTTTCAACTTTGCATGAAAAATTAGCGATATCTAATCATCCATATAAAATCTCACTAACGGTAGTAAAATCAATCTAGTCAAATCAATTAACGACTAAAAAGTAGAAAATAGTTTTTTTAAATATAGTTACCTATATGTGACTAAATGAAAGCTTGAGACGCTCAAAATTTAGACATGAAATCTTTAATTTACATAAATCCGTTAACATATCACCTGTATTTAATTTACTGTGAGACAACCTTAGATTTCTTAAATAAAAATCATGAAACTGAGTATAAACGTGTAATAATAATTTACTATTGTGCCAAATTAAATATGGTTAATAAAACTGAATTGATAAAATTTATTAAACATTTAGAAAGTTGAGGAACTTCAAGCTGTGAAGCCCCAAGCTTTTATTTATAGTCGAATATAGGTGACTTGATAAAAAGATTATATTCTACTTTTGAGTACACTAAATAGAAGCTTGTTTTTTTTTAAATATTTTATTTTACATATCAATTTTTTAAGACAGCCCCTAATTAGGGGTGCTACGAGGTGTGGGAGTTTTTATGGGAAAATCGAATTCCTTGCTTTTATCCCAATGAAATTCGGAAGATATGTTCCTCTGGAGGAGCTGAAGCTACGTCAAGGTCAACTCCACTTTTTTAAATGGAACCATTTTTTTTTTTTTTCGATGACATTACCGATTTTAAGACGAATTCAGCGACCTACAACACAAGGTCATTCTAGTCACGCAAAGTATGAAAATAGTCGAAAAATCGAAAAATATCGGAATAATCACTTTCAAAGGATCCACTAACCTTGGTTTGGGTCTACCTACAGAAGATGCTCGAAGTGATGACTCTCGACTTGTAAACACTTGTTTGATCGCTGTTTTCATTTCTTACGATACCAATGTTTCGCTTGACTGGGCAAGTTTACGCAAACTTTCTGCAAAACGTACTGCCTCAATTACTGGAAGACGTCCCCTTGCATGTTCGCATGAACATGTGGATGCAACACGACGGTGCACCACCCCATTATGCTCTGTGTTCAAGACAAGTGAGGAATGAGATTTTTTATGAAGAGTGGATAGGACGAGGCGGCCCTGTAGCTTGGCCACCTCGTTCGCCAGATCTAACATCACCAGATTACTTTTTATGGGGTTTCGTCAAAGAACGCGTAATGGCAGTAGCACCTACCACGCCTGACGACATGAAAGAAAGAATACGCCGAGCATGTACCGAAATTACAACACAAATGTTGGCTGAAGTTAGACGGTCTTTTCATCAGCGAATTAAAAAGTGCTTACAAGTCGAGGGTCATCACTTCGAGCACCTTCTGTAAGTAGACCCAAACCAAGGTTAGTGGATCCTTTGAAAGTGATTATTGCGATATTTTTCGATGTTTCGACTATTTTCATACTTTGCGTGACTAGAATGACCTTGTGTTGTAGGTCGCTGAATTCGTCTTAAAATCGGTAATAATGTCATCGAAAAAAAATACACGGTTCCATTTAAAAAAGTGGAGTTGACCTTGACGTAGCTTCAGCGCCTCCACCGATAAAAAAATAGGGTGGTCCAGTATGACGGCCTTCTCGAACACTGAAACTTTTGTCTGAAACATTTTTGGATATGATCAATAGTTTGAGTGCTATTGCTCTGTAACACTTTATGTGCCGCACCCTGTATATAAGCTGTTCAAGAGTTTCGAGTGCCCAAAACTTGAATGTGCTTGCCGAAGACCATAAATCATATAATGTTGTCTACAGAACGATATTGCGAAGCCATACATTTCTGTAGACAACAATGGCATTGTATGATACTGGATTTGAAGGTTGGCATTTTTATACTACTGTTTCATTAATTACCACCCTTTACATCGGTCTTCTATTGTACCTGAGAAATATATCACTCTACCTTCTTTCTTTGTTTCTTACTTTTTTTTCTCTCTTTATTTATCTCCTCGTTGGATTAAATCCTAAAAATCACGCGGATGAAGTCGCGGGCAAATGCTGGTTCTAAATATTCCTGTTGGCTGGAAATAGAAGTATTTTTTTCCAGACACGTTCTTATATGTAATTGAAATGTTAAACTCTTTTTTCATCTCTTTATGAAATTAAATTAAACTTTATAATTAACCTCGACGAAAGTGATAATACTTGTGTAAGTTGAGGTACTGAAAATTCCGGAAGATGACTATGATCGAAGAAGGGCTTGAAAGAAGCAGCCAGAGGGTTATTAAATGCAAACCCATTGAAATGGGGACTGGAAATTAAGGAAGCCACGGAGGATGTAGAAGTGGAAGCAATATGGCAATGAATCAGAGACGAAGATATGGAGAGTAGGAAAAATAACTGAAAGAGCTATAAAAATAATCAAAAGAGCTATACAAATAAAAACGGACCAGGAAATACAACAAGACTAGAACAAAATTGAGAATTCGACATATTGCAGGGAGGATGAAGATCGAAAAAAATATAGAAATGCATGAGTACTGGAAAGAGAAGCACATAAAGGGAAGAACTAAAGAAACATGGGCAAGTTTAAGATGCGGAAATATAGGAGATGGAGGTAAAAAGGGATACGCAGATACTCTATGTCAATGTTGTAGAAAGGAGGAAGAAAGGTTGGAATTCAAATTTCCTTGAATGCGAGAAAATAAAAGAAAAAAATGAATGAGGAAGTAGTAGATGGTTCGGAAAAGTGGCGAAGAGTCTACAAGGGAGCGTCAATGAAGGGAAAAATTAATAGAGTAATGAAAGGGAAATCGATAAAAGAATTGTTCGAGTATGTGAGAGTCTTCGAATGCATGGTGGGAAGGGAAGCATAAAGGAGAAAAAGGACAAAAGATAAATGTAAAACAAAAAGGAAAGAATCGTGTAAAAGGATATCAATATACAGAGGGGAAAAGTGTGTAAAAACTCGCAAGGGTATACTTGGAAATAAAGAACTACTACTACTACTACTACTTGGGTAAGCGCAAAACACTGATTAGAACAAAATTTTATTCGCGTGTAGATTAATAAGCAATTGTCGTTTATCCTTGGAATGCCAACTACACATAAAGTCCTAAATATGCAATTTTAGTTTTTGTCCAGGACTTCATGGGAACTGTAAACAATGTTCTACTCTTGTCGAGAAATGTATTGTTATTAAATTGTAATATAAATTTACACTTGAGAAATTATATAATCCAAGTAGACGTTTCTTATATATAGTCAACTACCATCTACAAAATATACAAATCTCTTAAAATATGCATGATTTAAATCAATTAAAAGGTAAAATAAAAGGAAGGAGTACTGAAAATCGTGTTAGGTTTTGGTTTTCCATTTTTCTGTTCTGCGTACTGTAACCTGCATATTGGTAGCATCTAACATTCATTTGTTGCACGCATTAACTGCGTGTTTTGTACCTTCGGTCTTGACACTTTCCATCACTCCTTCATGAATATTAATCTAATACTACCCGTCGTAGCGGACGATTCCTTCCGACTACAATTCACACATATGGTACCTCCAACAATTCACAAATAGTGTACCTCACATAACGACTGGGTGATGTTATATCGGCGTTCGAAAATTCAATTTTCACGATACAAATCGTTGCGAATCATCTGTTGGCTACACTTCCCATTGATGCACCATAATCTAATAAACACCTTTTTCAATTGCAGCTGGCGACAAAATTCGGAGATGCTTTGATTCAGCGAGTGAACGAATTTTTAGAACATTTGATAAAAAGCATACGAGATCAAATAGGACGATGCGGTCCCGTATCGAACGCATATAATGCCACTCTTGTTGCAGGCTGCAACCGTGTCTTGGATCCGTTTGTAAATGTTTCACTATTTTTGGAAACCGAAAGATTTGAGCATATTAGAGTCTCGAAGATGAGGAGACCCACGAGATAATTGAAGAACTAAAAGGTTGTTTATTTCTTTGTAGAACGGTTTTTGGGCGAGTGTTGGGTGGTGCTTGATCCTGTTTATACCCACGATAGTGCTCTGCGTGAAATTGGGATCTCTTTATCAAAAGTCCGATCCATACCCTGGACCTCTCGTTGAGTCGTAAGTATTCATTTTCAAACATATATTGTTAAACATATTTTGTTCCTAGGATGATACTTAGATATGATACTCGAACGCGTCATTCATGTTGCAATTATGCAGCTGTGAACCGATCAATTATTAATTATCCATAGAACATTTCTGTTTGCTCCAAATTTAAGTAATGAGGTTTTAATTGATTTACCTAGTATTTTAACTACTTGTACCTAATGAGTTTTTGTAAGCATACGAGACATGTGCTTCTGGTCAAAGGCAATTGCAGTACCAGAATAATGCTTCTAACTGTACGTTAAGCATTTGAAGAAAAAAAAACATGACAAATTGACTTTCCGTCGGAATCTAGAGTTCACTGTTGGATCGATCGAACGGAATTTTCTAGCAAAATTTGGTTGGTTCCAAATTTGGTCTGTTCAAAGTTTGGTGCTGCCAAATATTTAAAGAAGTTGTTCTCTTCCTGAGTGTAAAATAGATTGTACCCAAATATACAGATCGCGTCAATCTAGGCGTTCTTGAGATATTAATTTATGTTTAACATAAGCTAGGAATTATCTACTCGATATAGTGATAGTGATGAAATTATGAATCAAACAAAATCCAACGATTGCAACTTTTTTTTAATTCTTTTTTTTTTCTCTTTCATAAATAATATCCGCTCATTTAGTTGACCATTTTAATCTAATCTTTGGATTTAGTTTGTTTACAACAAACTAAATCCAAAGTTTGACTTGTAAACATTGTTTTTAATTTACTAATTTATATGGATTTGAATATTTCCGCATAGTATCTCGAAACATGTGTACTGCTGGTATACATAGGAGTCTTATCATTTAAATGCATTCGAAGTTTATTACACTTTGCAATATTGTTCTTGGACTCGTTGTTAGTGAAATATTGCCATTATTTATGAGTATTGACGTGAGAGAGAGAGAGAAAGAAAAGATACTTCTCTTTACGTTCAACGATTTTCGTTATCGATTCAGATTTCCATAAATTAATATGAATTATTTTAAAAACGTAAATCTCTGCGAATCTTTGTTCGTGATAAACATTGAAAAAAAATTTTAATACAAAAATTGTCGGACAAATATAAGGTGTTTGAGGGAGTTAACGCAATAAGCGGTATCAATCGTCGAATGTATCGAATAGTTTTCATATCATCTGCTTTGGTGTGTTCTGCTGTTTCTTCAGAATTTAACGTATGAATTTTGGTTTTAAGAAATACCTTTGTTGCAAGCTTCTCTAACATTAACCATTTAAATTACGAAAACAATTACACTTCCATTTAACACAATCTTTCATCGAACGTGATTAACTTATACTTGATTTAATTCAGTCGGTATTCTAAAAATGCCCGAAAATAACCGAGCATCATTGGAAGACACAGAAAAGCTTTGTGCACGAAGATGGCGTGGAAGTTTGCATCGTTGGAGTGCAACGAAGGTTCTTTCCTATTTCTTCTTTGTTTCTTTATATTGATATTAACATTTCATTTGTTTTGATATATTGAGGGCGTAAAACTCGAATAAGGATAGAAAAACACGTTCGAGTGATGGATGGATATTAAAAAATTGGCAAAACTCTTGAAAAATTGAGGAATGATAGTTCTTGATAGAATAATAACACATTAATTATTTCAGAATATTTCACTTAATAATTCAGTAGTTATAAACATATGAATGTAACATGGTCGCTAATGGGAAAACAGCTTCTGCAGACGTTAATGGTTGCAAAACGAATGGAACTAAATCGCCGTAAATTCTAAAAATATTATATCATCAAGATTTATGATCAAGTGATTGATTATGCTAAGTTTTAAATAAATTTACTGAGTAATTGTCGAGAAATTAAAGTAATGATGAGTTTCGCCTTTTTTAACGATGACATAATAGCTGTCATCGGAAAATTTAATATATATTGAGTTTTTCGGTAATTATTGATAATAATAAAAAGATCTGAACGTATACATTAAATTAAAAAATTCAGAAATTTTTTTGTTGGCCAGTTGAAACAGATGTTCAGTCACGGACAGCACTTCAGTCAAGCACACGCCAATATCGTCGAATTTAACTTCAATTATTATTAAAAGTGGAAAATTAACATTTCTAAGTGTTAACTTATTATTAAATTAGCTATTTGTAAAGCTAAGCATGTACGACATTATTTAGACTTGTAAATCCACGCTTCGCCCATTTTGGACCAACTTTTTGCCCTTCGGTTCATCCAGTAATATCTTAAAGATAAATTAACTTTCGTTGCGTTTCATCTATGCGAACTTCAACATCATTCATGAAGACTGATCTCATGCTAAACCTGATCAATTTTCGCACACATTTTTTCATGGAGAATTTTAAGCTCAGTATACATAAACTTTAAAATGGCCTCTGTTGCAACGAATGATTATTTGAATGAATGTAGGTGCAGGATATGCCGATCAAAAGACGGCTACCTTTGTGGAAAACACATACGATCAAATTTTTCTTGCATCCCAACTTTTGCTTTGGATTCTACTAACGATTCTGAACTATAGCATAAATTCATGAAACGCACGTTTCAAGTAGGTGCCGTAAAGTATAGAGCAATATAGTTCCACAACAGATTTCACAATGTCATTTTAACGCTCGTATGTATTACGCCTGGTGTCGCCCGCCACTTGACGTGTTATTTAATTTCGCTAAAACGAATATTCAACAAATAAAGTTTTGGCTCATACACCTTTCGATCTTATACGTCATCATAGTTGTCATTGAACTATTTTACAATCCGACAATACAGTGGCATTTTGAAAATTTGTTGATCTTAAGTGGGTTACGAGATTAATATCGTTTTGGAATAAATCAGTAATAGTTTTCGGATCAATCAGAAACCAACCTATGAAGGTGCCATGCACAATACATTTGGATCAGACGATATAAGATCGAAAATTCCCTTGTGTCTGTCGGAAATAAAAATGCATATATTACGATACATTTCAGTGAATATTTGTATGACGCGTACGCAGACAGGGATAACATACCTCTTGCTCAGTGAGTATTTTTCGTAAGTTAACGCAGGATTTAGCATGGCAATTGGTAATGCACAATCAGAAATGCATGATGAATTGGCTTAACCACAATCTTGCCGCCTTATATGCCGATGAGTTTCACGTGTTACTGCTTTTGCACAGCCTATGTGTGAGATAAATTTTGCGCCACTCGAAACATTTGAAAATGATCATAGTCGGAAAAATGTTTTACAATATGATCATTTGAGAATACAGTTGGATGAGGTGGAAAAGAATGGAGGAATTCCTCCAAAAGAAGCGTTTAAAGAAAAACGACAAGAACACAGGCATTGCTTCTGAATCACATAATCGGACAATAGGACGAGCCACTGGTTGTAGGAAGCATTACTACGTTACACGACCAGGGCCTAACTACTATACTTCTTATCCTTCAATTTATGTTTTAACTATTCTTTTTAATTTTTTGGAATCTTTGAATGTGTTGTCGGTACTTTCAGCGAATGGACATTAACCATAGAACTCATGTATAATTTTTTCTATCTTCTAACTCATGACTGGGGCAGATACCCACCCCACGCGCTTCTTGAAGGCACAATTGCTCCATTGAGCAGTAAAGAGAAGCATCAGTAGGGGGAAGGTGGCGCACAGTGTGTCACTTTTTTTCTAACGAATTTTTACTCTTACCAAAGTAGTCTGATTAGAAAAAAAAGGTCATAACCGATTTTATAGACCTTTGGGCGTACAATAAAGCTACCACATTTCTTGCAAAAACATTAAACATCATCGGATCAGTGTGTCAAGTGCTGCGAAACGTAGGGTGCAACGAGCCGGTTGAAACCCTTATATTTTTCTAACATAGATAACAGATTTTCATACACACTGATAATTTCACGACGGGTATTATTTGCCAATAACATTGGGAGTCGACTCATTGTGCTTAACAATTCGATGACACATTGTGCCCCACAATATTTGACGTTTTCCCGGCAAGCGAAATTTTTTTTTCGAGGCCCAAATGAATGTTGTATTTTTAATAATTCTTTGTGAGCTGCTATTGACTTTCTTTTAGGCCAGACGAAACTTAATATAAATCACGGTCCAACACAAAAAAAATCGGATTTTACGAGCTACAAAACTCCGATAAATCGCATGTGGTTGACAGTTGCCCATGACATATTGCGCTTCTTTGGAGCATCGTCACTTCTTTGTTTTCTCATTGGGAGTCGACTGATTGTGCCCCACACCTCGGTGACAGATTTGTACCCCACTAGTAAAATATTTGATTATTGATGAAAATAACTATTAATTAAACTACGAATGGAAAAAATATAAGTCACTGAGTGCATCATAAGTGATAGAACTATCGATTAGGACGGAAAACCCGAGCCGCTACAGAAAGTGTCGTTATATTTTACGTTTTCCCGGCGAGCGAAATATTTTTTTCCAAGCCTCAAATCAATTTTTGATTTTTAATAATTCTTTGTGAGTTGCTATCATTTTTCTTTTAGGCCTGACAAAACCAAATATAAATTGCGGTCCAACACATAAAATTTCGGAATTTACGAGCTACAAATCTCCGAAAAACTGCATGTGACTCATAGTGGATCTCTTCGTTTTCCGATGAGGAATAGAATGGTATACCGCAAATACGGTTTTATAAAAAAACCCGTTCAAGCGCCAACATAGCCCGAAAATCGCATTCTTTTAACCAAAAATCAAATTACTTTTTATAATTAACAGATCCCCAAATGTCGCACGGCGTTTCAAAGAAAAAACATTGAGCTTATAAAAAATCAGTTGAATTATATTCCATTTGATAACTCTTTTGGGATATGAAGATAGGAAAAATATGGAATTTGTAAATACGGAAAAAATCGATGGAAACACAACAAACAAAAATGTTTGCGCGGGTTTTTCTTATATTTTTCAGTTTGTTTATATTATTATATTGAAGATTTATATTTATCGTCTATATTATTATATTAAAGAATAACTAAAAAGAATATTTGCAACGTTCGTGATGCGAATAAATGTATTCATGACAATTACTGGAGGTCTGTATTTTTATTCAATTTTGTAGAAAAATAATCTATAATATGTATTTGTTTGAGATGCGTAGAAGCACTTTTTATTTCTTCATACATGCTGTATTAATACGTCACCTTAATTGATTATAACACGTATTGCCCGAATATTATAGCCGTTCACTCACATTGGGCAAACGCATGGATATAATATTCCTTCCATAAATAAAAATAAATAATAGTGATCACGGCTGGCCATGCCTTCGTTACCGTTAGATGATTTATCGCAATCATTATTTGAACCAACTCAATAAAAATACACCTCGTTGCAATCGAACATAATAGTTCATGTTTTTAGTCGTTGATATGTCCGTTGAAGATTCTACTTCCAAGGGTGCGTGAGTTTCACTCCAACGTTTTCGAGAGGCAACAAATATTGTAGACTAGATCATTTACGACGGTTTCTAAACAAATAACGTAAATTTCGCCACAACTAATATTATCTGTAGCCATATCAACTACGGGCAATAACGTTAAACATCAGCGCAATTCGCGATTTTTCATACAATACTGTGCTAAATTGCATATATCATGCCCCCCCCCCCCCCAAAACGACATGGTAAGAACTTGTTGAATCTTTACATCAACTTATATCGAACACATACGATAAAAAAACATTATCTCTCAACATTAATTCATAAGGCGTCGAACTATATTTCAAAGTTTTGACAAATGGTTTAATGCTTTGAGAAAATAGGGCTACACAATCCAATTTTTAGGAGCAAAAATGAGGCGAAAATTGAGGCAGTAGTCTCGCCACAGTGACGTTGAAAAGTTTATTCTCCGCTCAATCGATGAAAGCTTCGAAATATTGCGAAATATCCTTACAATATAGGTTGTACATCTTATCGGGATGTAAAAACTTATAAAGTAATGATGAAAACGCCTAATATAATGTTTACCGAATCCTCACTTTTGTATCAGACTATCCATTCCGGCTACTAGTACGTAAATACTCTGTGTATACGGATATGCACACACTACTGTAATCTAGTTCCAGTCTGCTCCAGTCGCCTCGTGGCGCTAACGTCGCTAGACATTGCTTAATTTAAATCGCTATATCTCCGAAACGAGGCGGTCAAAATTCATGATTTTTTTACCCACTTCGTCATATGTTCCTCCGTAAATGAAAATTCAAAAAAAAAATCTGTTGAAAGGAAGTTATTGTGTGAAATATGAAATTTTCCACTGCTGCCCATAAGAACACGTGTAAAACCGTGAAATCTTTGATTGCCAATATCTCGGAAACGAAACGGTGAACCCGTTTGAAATTTTGCAGGCAATCATTGAATAGTGTTCTGGATGGGTCCTCTAAATAAATAAAAAATCTATAGAAAAACGCATTGGCGAGACTACTACCTTGAGAGTCTATACTTAAGAAAAATGCAAAATAGATTGATTTTTTCAAATTTCTAGTCTAGAATATCCCTTTAATATTGGGGGATTTTGCTATTCGTGAACTGCGTGTAATATGTTTGGGTCTAAATGCATAAAGAAAGTAGAGAGGGAAAGCATAAACCTCTGTGTTGATCAGAATTAACGCAGGATATGTTAACCCTAGCAATATATTTCTAATAACCAAATTTGCTGCAATTTCATGAATATAAAACTTTTTCGAGTGGCATTCTAGTCGCATGGCTGGAAACGTAATGCCTAACGCATATAAAGGAACAATGAATTAATATTTTGTTACCTGTGGAATCGATGAACAAAAATATGTATTGCGGAACACCAGCAACATATTCATCTGGCAATAAGTGCAATATTCACTTTTTCAAACTGCAGCTCTAAGATATTCTTCCTAATTGACAATTTCTTCGCCATAAGACGCCGTGGCACATCTGCACATTAAAAGCCTCTGCCTCATTTCTCTGGAACGAGATCAATTTCAAGCACAAGAAAATTGCTACTCAAAGGTAGTATTATTATTGTCGCAAAGTAAACACGTTTTCGTCTGCCTCAAAGCTTATTCGCTTCTGAGATTGTAGCAGTTAATTTTTTCGATATTTTAATGTTAAACTTTTTTCAAACTTATCAAACACTTCAATATTTCGCCGAACACGTCTATTCATGAGTCGTTATATTGAATATTATTACCGTTAACATACCCTTTTTTTGCCCCAATTTGCTAAAGTCACTTTTAGTTGCTAGTTTATTTCGACAATTGAAAAAAAAGTATCGGTTAATCGCATAGAGATATACTCACCGGGCTTAATACTACACCAACCGTTCACCCTGATCAACGAGATATGTAATATATCTAGAAATATATGAAGTTTTTACAAGCAGATGCGACGAAATGCGACATTAATCCTGTTCACGAGACATCTATAATTTCTCTATTTACAGAGTCCACGACAAGAAATACGTATCACATGCCAGGCAACATACCAATGCGTACGTAGAGAGCTATGATGGGCCCGCGGGTAACTATAGCGGCAGCGAAAGAATAGCCGACGCGTATCAAGGATCCTCGCATCACGATTCACGATACTCGGATCTTGCACCCAAGTAAGTTTTAGAATTTCCTGCCACGCGAACACACACACACACACACACACACGAACACCTGCGCGAAAGCACATTTGTGAGACGCACATGCGAGTTTACCGAGAGAAATCTCGTTGATGCTGAATATAGCTGCTTGAGATATATAATTGCCAAGATTCGGTTGTAAAGCAATAAATATATAGAAATATGGTGCAGAGGCGGACATAGGCGGAGTCGTTCAATTGATTTATTCTGTTAATGGAGTCTTCAACAATCTTAAGGTAGTAGTCTCGTCACAGTCACGTTAAAAAGTTTATTCTCCGCTCAATCGATGAAAGCTTCGAAATATTGCAAAATATCCTTATAATGTAGGTTGTACATCTTATCGGGATGTAAAAACTTATAAAGTTATGATGGAAACGTCTGATATAATGTTTACCTAACCCTCACTTTTGTATCGGACTATCCATTCCGGCTACTAATACGTAGATACTCTGCGTATACGGATATGCACACACTACTGTAATCTAGTTCTAGTCTGCGCCAGTCGCTTTCTGGCGGTAGCGTCGCTAGACATTGCTTCATTTAAATTGCTATAACTCTGAAACTAGACGGTCAAAATTCATGATTTTTTTAACCCACTTCGTCATATGTTCCTCTGTAATTGAGAATTAAAAAAAAATCTGTGGAAAAGTTTAGGGAGTTATTGCGTGAAATGTGAAACTTTCCACTGCTCTCCATAAGAACACGTGTAAAAACACGGAATCTTTGATTGCCAGTATCTCGAAAACGAAACGGTGAATCTTTTTGAAATTTTTCAGGTAATCATTTAATAGTGTTGTAAGTGAGTCCTCAAAATAAAAAAATCTATAGAACAACGCCTTGGCGAGACTACTACCTTAAGGCACTATTCTAGTCTAGAGGCCGTCATTTCGGGCCTTTTTTGGGCTTGATAATAAAAAAACAAAAAAATATTTTTACTATTTATTTTTTTTACAGTGTTTCCACTGATGTTTCAAAAACTTACAAAAAAATATCGTGCACCAAAAATAAAATTTTTTCAAGTTATAGGCCTCTAAATATAGCTGCGAAAAAAGGGGGTTGATGCGGTTCACATGATTCTAAAGCTCCCATTCATCTGAAATACAAATAAAACCAATTTTCGTGATGAATAAGAATACCATTTTGGCCGGTACCAAAGAGGATTTTTTTTTAAATGACGACTGTCCGAGAAAAAAGTTACCTTTTTGCACTTTTTCAAAGTTCATTTTTTTTTCATTGCGATAATAACAATTTCGCAATGCCCGAGGTAGGGACAATAGATGGATATATACTGAACGTCCGTAGCAAATCTGAATTCAATCTGTTGAATAGAACTTAAGATTTCGTATCAACCAGATTGATAAAAGTAGTTTCGAGAAAAAACGCGTTTAAAGTTTTGAGTAAAAATTCAAACAACCGCAACTATCTAAGTGATATAATGGCGTGTTATACTTATGTTATATTAATCGGCAATTTCCGCCTCGTGCTTTTCTTGGCTTCGAAATTACGATTTTCTGAAGCTCGTTCTTGCCTTCGAGCAGTTCTAGCTTCCTTAGAATCTTCCGATTTTCGGATTCGCGCCTGTGATCAAAGTCGGACGACAATTTACGCTTTCTATAATATACAAAGCATCTTGGTGGAAGTATTCTGCTACTTGCTCGCGTTCGAACCTACACTCTAATGGTTTTCAGGAAAAAATGTAGTCGTACACGTTTTTGTCAAACAGACAAATTGTCGCGCGAGCAATATTTTTTTAAACAATATTTCCGTATCCTATCAGAATGTGATCACGTAAAGTATCAATAATTTTGTTCATTATATGTTCTGGGAATGATTTTAACTTCGCATAAACGCTCATTTTTATGTCTCTACAAGGCATCAAATTTTTCAAATATATGTTCCCGTTGTCCATTGCAAAATTACATCAGACCCTGTAATTTATTTATCTATTTTGTTCATGGTGGTATCAACAATTAATAATATGAGACATACTGCTGTCTTCCATGAAATTTGACCAAACAAACCCAAGCAATTACGTTTACGGGGAGAAGGTATCTGTTTACTTTTATCTCGTGGAATGAACGAGATTTAAACTATATCAGATAGAATTTTCTCTGTAACGCGATCGCAGCAGCTCAATGCAGCGGTGATATTACATGTTTAGCTTGGGCATTAAGGAGTTAGGCCACTCTAGAGCTTGGAAAGTAGGCATATTCTGGGAATTTGTTTTAGCGGAATAATAAAATGAATCGAAATTCCGTGCACAGGTCTGTTTTTTTGGAAGGGTCCATCGGTGCAAACGTAGCTCATGTCATTTTTGACCTGGAACAAAGAAACAAAAAATTTCGATTTTATATAAGAACGGCTACAGAGGTACGTAGGACTTTCGATATATTGATTTTTGTCAAAATGACGCATTAACGAAAAAAAGATTATACATTTCAGGAAAAAATCCTCAGATAATTGTTTATAACTAAAAAATATGCAATATAACGAAAAAATCCTACGTACTTCTGTAGAGAATCTAGTTTTTAATGTCCTGTTCAATTTTCAAATCGATTCGGTGAAGATTTGTTCGAGTCATGTTTCCGCCCAGTTAAAAAAAAAACGTGCTTTCGAGAAAAATGTGTAAAACAGTTTTCAGTATTACAAATCCATAGAAAATTCCTCTAATGTGCGATCCCTGTACCATACAATTGGCCTTTCCCATTGATGTCCTGCTCCTGCACTTGTGTTTCCATTCTAAGCGCTCCAAAGCTGATCCGTGCCTCTTATGCAGCTTCAGTCAACGATTGTTCGGAAAGCTTGTTGCGCTTCGCTTCCGCATCCAGGCACAGATTATAGCTGTTTGGGGAACTTAGAGATAGTGACCGCCCATAATATTTTGGTATACCATTTTTGAGACCCCCAGACACCTTTCAAGCCAAACCTTTTTCATTCGAATTTTCTAAAATCGTAGGGTGGCCTAACGCCTTAAGCTGCACTCTGAAAACACGCTATTGCGTTAAACGTTGGCATATTATACTGGTATATAAATGTCGGTATAAGACTTCAATATTCCAGCAGATTAGTGGCTCGCCGTAACAACACGTTGACAGTATATTTACGACACACTGAGGCGTGACGATACTGTCAGAGTCGAGACATGTTGCTGCAGCAACAGAAAGCGTTTTTGCGGAATCTTGAAATGACAAACTGATGTTTGGAGGCCACGACATACAGTTGACGGCATAGTTTTCCGCTCGCAGACACGTAGCAGATACATCAGGCGCACTGTTGGTACAGTTGGAATAGACATGAGACCTAATCAAAGACACAGGAGCAGCGTCAATTTTTTTGAAGGTTGTTTGGACCTATAGAAATATGCCCTCAAGTTTTCGTAAAAATCCTAGTTGTTTTTTAGCAATTAAAAATTATTAAAAATTAAAAAGTCGGGGTTTTTAGTTATTTTTTTTGGAATGCGTTTTATCGAAAAATGCTTCCTACAAAAGTTGTGCGTTATAATGTCCTCTATAAAATAGGTCCTATGCAAAAATGACCTAACATTCTTAGTTAAGCAGTTAATTGTAATTGAAAAAAAACTCATTTTGCTTTTTGCATCCGTTTTTGGTCATTTCTCAAAATATCATTTCAAAACTCATCCATCATCTAGGGAAAACCCTCCCCAAGAGATACGTGCAAGATTTATTGATCTACGTCATATAGTTAAGCAACAATCTCCGATCTACGAAAATCCGGAGTTTTTAAATTCCCATCTCCGAGGAAGGCTTTACAAAGTAGAAAAAAATTCAGGAGCTTCGTTTCATCATGTACATTCTCGATCAAAAGAATTATCACTTATTGTGATGAATGAAACTCTGTACAAAATGCAATTTAATTATCATACGCTTCCCCATTCATCGAAAAATTATTTATAGGCATGGCCATATTTAAATTGAGGAAACACAATAATTATTGGGGTAACTATAGGAAAAAATTGATTTTCAAGGGCATTATCGTATTCGCGAGAAAAAATACGCAGAATTATAAAAAATCAACTCTCTACGACCACTTTTGAGGAAGCTATTGAATTTGTTAACTAAGCCGCTCGAGGGGAGCTGCGGGGCGGGGCACGGTACCTTCACCCCGCCGCCCGGCCGAGCGGCCGACGCTGCTCGCTGATCCGCGCACGGGCGATCGGAATAAATTATTACCCGCAATGAGACGAAAGCTCTAAAGGGTTGGTATTATATTGAATCTCATGCCCAAAAGTGTAGAGAAGGCTCACGAATTTGAATTTTGAAAAAATCTTGATTACAACAATGGTAAGTTGCGAAAACATATAAACATCGATATCTCGGGTTGTAATCAAGATATTGCGACTTTTTTTTAATTGCTCGTCTTACAAAAACGCATGAGAATCTTGAAGAATATTTCAAATATCTATATAATTTAAGGAGTTATTTCTATTTGTTTATAAGCAAAAATTTAAAATCGCCGAAAAACGGTGTTTTTTTTAACGAAAATGTTAATTTTTTTTTTATTGAGAATGTACATGATGAAACGGAGCCCCGGAATTTTTTTTTCTACTCTGTGAGCCTTCCTCGGAGATGGGAATTTGAAAATTCCGGATTTTCGTAGATCGGAGATCGTTGCTTAACTATATAACGTAGATCAATAAATCTTGCACGTATCTCTTGGGGAGCGTTTTCCCTAGATGATGGATGAGTTTTGAAATTATATGTTGATAAATGACCGATAACGGATGCAAAAAGCATAATGAGACATTTTTTTCAGTTGCAATTAACTGCTTAACTAACAATGTTAGGTCATTTTTGCATAGGACCTACATTATAGAGGACATTATGACGTACAACTTTTGTAGGAAGCATTTTTCGATAAAATGCTTTCCAAAAAAAATTACTAAAAACAATCGACTTTTTAATTCTTAATAATTTTGAATTGCTAAAAAAAACTAGGATTTTTACGAAAACTTGAGGGTATGTTCCTGCAGGTCCGAAAAACCTACAAAAAAAATTAGCGCTGCTCTTGTGTCTTTGAATAGAAGTCGGTCCAAGTTTCGGCTATTCCGACTGTACTATGTACAGTGTTCTAGAGCGGGCCGCGCCAAACCGGGACACAAGTGTGATACCTTTCCGACAGCAATGCGGAAAACATTTTGACTGCTATATCACAACGGCGTGCCGCAAATATGCTGTCAACGTGCTGTTACTGCGAGCCATAACATCAACTAAGAGTGTTGACATTTTCACATTACTATTTTACGCAATTGTGCGAGCAAATTTGCGAATCGATCATCAGCTCGCAGCTTGAATGAGGAGAAAAGTACTAGTTAGTTAGTAAGAAGTTTAATTTGCATCGCCTTTTTGGCTTTTTACAAAACTGTTACATTGTTATACATCTCTCTTTTACAATCCATCTTATGACTTTTCTTATTTTCTTACAATATTTAATTATCTCTAAATTTCGTCACATTCTGATTTCTCGCTTTCCTTTATCACCACTTCTCTTTTCTTACATTCTCTTTCTATTTCACGAAAGAATTTACCCATATTTACATCTATCCCCCCTCTCAGCATCCCTTTTAATGTATCTTCTATTCCCTTGTCCCTTTCTCCCTCTACCCGTGATGTAATCCATAATTATAGGATTGAAGTTTACACCATTGGAATGAAACGACATTTTTTTTTCAATTTCTTATTTTCATTATGATACAGAATTATATTTTGCAAATTTCTTGTAGATTGCTAAATAAGAATATTAAAAAATTGTTGCGTGATTTTCATAGCTCAAATTTGCGAAAGGAAATTTTGAGAAATTGAAAAAAAAACATTTTTGTTGCATTCCAACGATCCGAACTTCAACACCGCTCATAATTTTCACGCACATTTGTCTATTTGGGTATCATGTTGTATATTATTTCAATGTCTGGAAAAAATGTAATACGCGATTCTTTTCAATCCATACGTGCGAATAATAGACTAATCTGTAACATGAATAATGAATGTTTATTGCAGCATTATACTTTGCACGAAGCCTAATGTAAAAAGGTAATATTGTTTCTCTTAGAACTTGGGTCTATCCCAACGGTGGTCCGCCGAGATATGCACCGCCCGCTGCCGCTCCACCATTAAGCACGGAATACGAACGTCCGCCGCCCTATTACTTCCCTGGGCCTGGGTATGATTTCTTTTCTACCCTCAGACTCTTCTTAAAACTCGTATTAAATAGGCCCGCAGTTTAATCGTAATAAAATATTAGAAATAGAAATTATACTAAGCGCAAAAATTGTATTAAGCGCAAAAAAATTCATTGAAGAAGTGCGTTTTTACGAAACAACGATGCAAGTGAAACTTTTTTGCCATAACCCTAAACGATTTTATCGCGAAATCGGCGAAAGTATATAATTTTGTTTTCGTCGTTTTGATTTCTTCGTTTTATTATTAATAGTCGATAAGAAACGAAGCAAATGCAGGTATAAATGCTGTTTCCTTTTTTTTGCAACGATTGTTGTTGCTTCGCGCTGCAATTGATGTAACTTGAACGATGTAGCCTCGAACGCAGAGTCGTCAGTCGACCCATGAGAACTACCCGCCATTGTTCCATATTTATATATATTCACGCACTTTGTTTATGATATGAAATAGGAATTTAGTATACAAAATGATTATTGCTATGAAATATTTGAAAAGTCGCCACTGAAGTGTTGAATGTGGTTTATTCCGTGCCGTATCGACCCGACTGTTCTTATTATTTTTCATTTTTGCGTGGTTTTTCCAAGTTACATGGTGAAAGTTTACCTTCAATGATCCTTAAGGAGTTTCAGGACAATTGGTGAAGTGTTACCATTTGATTCTAATTTATACAGTTAATTATTTGTCATATACTGAATGGGCTTTCCAAATTTTTAATCGATCGTCTTAGTATTTGAAAGTAACGAAAACGGCAAGCTGTAGCAAAAAAGTGCGATTACCAACGAAAAGGAAACAACTATAATCATTTGTTACTAACGAATAGATAAACATATCAAAAAATCATCTGGTCATACGATAACAACTGCTATAAACTATGCTCTGTTCGAATTCGAAGTCGAACGAATAGATTTTGAGATACGACTTAATAAAACCATTTCATAAAACATAGTTTCGAGAAAAAGGCAAAATATAAAGAAAAAATACTGTTTTCTTGACTACTTTTCATTTTCGCGTGGTTTTTCCAAGTTACATGGTGAAAGTTTACCTTTAATGACCCTTAAAGATTTATATTTCTGGCCACAAAAGCGATTTGCTGATAGGAAAAACGTTGGGAACGAAAAAAAATGATGCGGGAATAAAGTGGAAGTTTAGAAGTTGCATGATTTTTTAAAAGAGGCAGAAGAAATAAAAGTACCATGTAAAAAATGAAGCAAATTGATATTACGTTATGTACTTTTTTATGTTTTACTGCTTTGCTCTTGTGCCGTGTAGCGGAAATACTGAACTACCAAACAGACCGCTCTAAGCGGACTCCGCCACGATAATGTAGGGTCATTTCAAGACCTATATGTAAGACTTTGATACTCACAAAGAATATTAATTTCAATAATTTACACAATAAGAAAAAATATTGTAAATCACCACCGCAAGATCTATGATTTCCAAGATCGGTTCTCATTTTTTTTCTCGAATCTTCTACTAATTTTGTCTTTTTCACAAGCCAACCATTTATATTTAATTTTCTGTCGTTTTCGACAAGAGAAAAATTCAACCACTAATAATACTGATATTGTATTTCAGGGTCAGAGGTTAGGAGAAAAGTTCCGTGGCATGCACAACAGCAGCATTGAGCAGCGCAGCGAACCACACTTTTACCCGCAGTTACAAACGACGGATGGCGAATAACATCCTAAGACCTGGCGTAAGAGGAGAATACGTGTGAATTTATATTTGAGTTCTAAGGTGTGCCACGGATTATAATAAGTGCATTAATGGCCAAGATAGCAGAGACTGAAGTAGGTTAAACAGAAGGAAAAAAAGAAAGAAAGTTGAGGAAATGTCATATTGTTGGAAATAGGAAAATGGATAATATTTAAGTATCGATTTGAATTTCTAAATAACATTCGTAAAATGGTAATTATATTTAATGTCATTAACGAGCATGACTCTGAATTGCTGCAATTTTTGACGGTTGAACAATTTGTACTCGAGCATATACAGGACAAATTCAATAGAAAGCTCGTAACAAAAACTATGACTATGCTTGTTTTCCAGATTGTTTGCATTGAAGGTATTGGAATATTTACGTCATGTCGCTGAAATAATTTTATGTTATCTAAACATTTTTTTTGGAATTTTATGATTATGTCCGTTTACACCTCGTTACATAGTATGACATTACCATTAAATTATATACATACATGTAAATGTAGATAATTCATTTATAATGAGTACTGCCAGCATCGCAGACTGATGTTCTCTGTCTTTCTATCCGTTTCATTGAAAAGCAGATGAATTTCTATGAGTAAAAGACGTTTCACTACGTGCAAGGCCATAAAGAATTTACCGATAATGTAATGGAACTGTCCATTAGCGGGTTCCATGCCAATTCGGGAAGTTCGAAGTCGTAGCCACTCATCCTACAACTTTTTTTTATCCTGTTGGAGTCATCGACAAAAGCGTCCATATTTTTTCCCTAAGATTGCTCTTCATTTGTTAGTATTTAGAGTTTTTTGAAAAGTTTGCAATTTGATTACGAATGAGAATTTAAATTTATTTAAAAGACAGAACCGATAAGTTTGGCTTACAATTTTGCGACGTTAAATGCAGACGATATGTAATGTCACTCACAACGTGGTGGGATTTTGACTAAACTTTTACGAATCTGTCTTTCTTTTCAGGGAACAAAACGTATTTTTCTTTTATTCAACAGGGAGTTAATTTTGGGGTTTCTCATTAAAAAATATACGTACATTATTTTTTAAACTATCTTCTGTTGAATACTGTTAGAGTTTTCCTTGAAAATCACTATTCTTACCAGGATGTTTCATAGTTTTATAGATGTCGTGATATGTAACGGTATCGTAATATTTGTGAGTTAGCATCATTTTAATACTCAATATTATGTTTTTCCATTACTTCAGTTGCTTGAAAGCTTTCATGTCCATAACTTCGAGGATCTGTAAAATTATATCCAACGATGACAAACCATCTGTTATCATTTTGTATTTGGGACACAGCCTTCCAACGGATACCAACGATATAAAACAATGACCGAAATTAAAGGTGATACGATTCTCAGTTATAGCAGTTGTCATTGAACGTCTTGTCTATGTGCGCGCGCGCGTGTGTGTGTGTGTGTGTACATATGTATATGCGAAATGAAATGAGGGTGACGAGCACATGTCGCGTTTTAAATGGTATCGAAGTTTGCATCGTTGGAATGCAACGAGAAAATATTTTTTTTGGCACATTTAGGCTACGGAAATTATTGAACTACCGTTCAGGATCTTTATACGAAATCTATAACCAAAATCTGGCAAAAAAGATTTTCGATAATAAAAATGAAGAAATAAAAAGAATAAGAGGAATTTTCGTTGTATTACAGCGATGCAAATTTGAACACCATCGATTTAATTCTAGGAGAATCCATTAGAAATTGAAAGGTCAATGATGAATCTTTCATTGGTACTGTATCTACACCGACGACCAAAATCCATATTGTTACAGGCAAAATGTAACTCCATGTGAGAAATTTTTCATTGGAGATGAACAGCCTGTTTGCGTATGGTGCGGCATTTTTTTCTGCAAAGCAAATAAAAATATCTTGAGAAGTTCTAACAATCACGCGTACCAATGAAAGTATTGAAATTTCTTAACTGTCCGATTAGTGCGAATAAAATAAGCCATGTAAACGTGATAAAAAAATTTGAATATTTAGAAAGACCATAAAAGTGTATAGTCCAAATATTCGTAAAGTCCTCGTTGAAATTGCACTAACATGACCTAACAATTGCATTGTAAATTAGGATTATGAAGAGTAATTGAGCAACACTTATTACCGGTTCGAAAATTGCAGTAAAGATCCAGTAGATTTTAATTCGTATTTTATAGAGTGTAAGAGAATTTCGATGTGATGGGTTGACTCAATATACCCGCTATTGACAAAAGTTTATACATAATAAGTGATTATCAATTTGTGAATAATTATAACGGAATATGTTAGACGCTTGATATGTTACACTTTCGCTCAAGACGATGCCCTGAAAGAATATTCATTAAAGCATTTTTTTCCAAAGTTAAATAAAAACTTTCATCTGCTAATTTACGTTGTAATCACAGAACCTGTATTTATTGTCATTAAACTGGAATATGCTGCCGATTTTCTTAACAAATACATATAGTTATGTTAAGTTTCTTTTTTGATGTTTATCGTTAGCAGATTCTTCGCAGATAACACACTTAGGGAAACTTCAAACAACCGTAAAGGTGTTCCTGGATGAGCTGTTGAGTCCACAAGAGAAGCGCGTAACGGGGCGGAACGGATTAAGCAATAATGGCCCCAGACGGGCTAGCTGACTTTTGTCACTTAGTTTCCTTCAAGGCGTTACATCTTCTTGACGCTCGGAAAAATAGGTGAGATTTTTTTTTTTATTTGACGCGATTATTAAATATATGAAATAATTTTTATTTTTCACAAATTCATTATAGTTTTATGAACAAATTATTTTAAAAAACGAATAAAAAGTTAGAAAATGGAGGAGATGTGTCGTGTAACTTCTGAAAATCCTTGATGGTGGAATTTTTTTCTCTGTCAGGCATCATCTGAATAATAAAAATAAAATCTTGTAAGGTAATAGCTAAAGTGTAGCATAGGGAAAACATTCTTTTATTTTTCGTAGAAATGACAGCTGCAAAAATACTCTGATGTTTACCAAATGTTGAGTTTTAAAAATTAATAAATATGAGCGCGTCATTTAGTGAAAAAAAAACTATGCTTCATCCTAGATAATATTATAAAGAATATGTGGTATAAATTTAATCAAAATCGGTTGAGTAGATCTTTAGATATTTTGTCCATCAGTTTGAAAAGAGGGTCATTCTAGACGACTTATATCTCCGCCATTTTTCAATGATTTTAATTTTTTTAAATTTTATTTGTTCATAAAACTATAATGTGTTTGCGAAAAATTAAAATTATTTTATATATACAATAGTCGCGTTAAATTTAAAAAAAAATGTACACCTTTGTTTCCAAGCTCCAGGGTGGTATAATCCCTTCAGGCCATGTATCACACCCTGCGAAATTTCGGCGCGATCACGACGGTAGTGTAGAACTTGTAGTTTTTGGCTACGTGTCGCTGTAAACTACTGACAGATGTCGTAGTAACTGTCTGCTTGTAGGGATTTGCACCACAGATGATAAACTTTGATACGTGTAGTTTTAAAGGTGATACTTTATTACTTCTCATTCGTAGATTTCTCATACAAAACGTAACCCAGGAATTAAACGCCAACACGCGTTTTCTGACCAAACCGTAAACTGTCCAATAATACCGTTTGTCTGCCAGCCAAAAGGAAGGGAAGTTGTCTCTTCTTCATTGCAGGCAACCTATAAGTATTGAGAGTTTTTAGATAATCGAGAGTAAAGAGATAATATTTTGAGCTTCGTTAGTACAATTTTGCTAGTTTTATGTCAAAAACTCTAAATTCCAATTTCTCGCGTATTTTCCCATAAAATCCGCTGAAACAAGGCTCAAAACGTATTTTTTCACTGTCGAGAGCCTAACGGTCTTAAAATACGCATGAATTCGGTGCGTCAGCTAATAATTCACAATTCATCCTATGGTAACTACAATCTGTAATTTTTTTTCTCAAAATATATGGCAAATGTCCTTTGGGCTCTTTCTGCAATAATATCTCATATACACAATAAATTTCATCCCAATCGATTGTATTGTTTGGTCGAAGTTGCAGTTTGAAATTTCGAAGCGGTCGGAGCGTGTGATACGTGACCTTAAGGGTGTTGCTTAAAAATATTGGAGCGAATAGATATTAATGAAACTTCTACTAGTCGTTATGGTATATTTTCTGAATATACTGAGCAAAATGCAGGTTACCGCATTCGTTTGTTAAACATTAAATTTTAAAGTTTACATCAACATTAGCTCGATCATATCGGTTGTATATGGCAACATCGTTACCGATTCAGTTACTCGCGTATACCTTCTGCATATAGGAAGAAGATGATCCAAAAAACGGATGGTGTGTGCAGGATAGCGTACAGAATAATATTATTGAAAAAAAAGACGGGTTACCGATCTAATTAATGAGAATGTATGAAAAATATGCGACCGGTTTATGAAAAAGCGACACTTGTTGAGACGCATGGATTGAAATGTGATGAAGTCCAAACTATGGAAATAGAAAACCACCCACGTAGCAATTTCCATATATTTCGCCAGAAGTTATTTAATTGGGTACCAAATAGCCGCTTGTGAGTTATCTATAAGTTATTATGTGTCCAACAGTTATCTTTTTGGATGGTTGTTAATTTCAAGGTAACCTTCGGGCGGACATTTGGTGCCCGTTTAGCTGACTCTTAGATAACTTTTAAAAAATTGCTACTTGGGCATTGGAAGACGTAGCGCGCCAATTTCAAATACGTTAAAATCAAATGCGATTAAGGGGAATTCGTGCATTCATGTATTATTATGTATTTCCTTTATTTCGCTTCGGTGAACATAGTACGATGCTTGTGCGCACGAGCACTGACAAATCATCCTTTCCATCGGAAACTTTGCGGCGCACTAATATTTTTTTCTCAATCACTTGTCGACAAAACCTCGAAAGTGAGTAATTACATCTGAAAAAACGTTTATATACGTTTTCGAGGTCGCTGATCACGAATATGTAAAAAAAAATCGATATTCAAAATGACGGCCCTAAAATGGCGGACATTTTGATCAAAATTTAAATTTTTTCTTTAGATTCTTCGAAATAAGATGTTTTTGAGATTGCTAAGTACGAATTGAACATTTATAATTAAAAATTAAAAATTGCGCCAATGGAATGGCGGACGTTTTGATCAAAGTGTATATTATTCGTCTAGATTCTTTTAAATAATATGTTTTTGAGGTTGCTGAATACGAATTAAACATTTATAATTGTAAATTATAAATAGCAACAATAAAATGGCGGACATTTATTTATACGGCCAATAAACATTCCAAAAAACATTTGTTCAAATTCAAGGTATAAGTTGTTGTTTTTTACAATTGAAATACGTACTGTAACATTGTACTGTCTCAATTACACAGACTTATATACAGACAGACGTATTATACAGACTTAAGTACTAATGTCATCTCCGCCAACATCGATTTCGATTTGTGCGTTAGGTCTGCGTTTAGGTCTGTTCGTAATAAGGAAAAAATATCACGAATTTCCCATTTTATTCCTTCTTTTTTTGTCCTGAAAATAAAACATTCCCATAAGCGTTATGTTTGCTACAAGATAGAACTTAATTTATATTATTATAATTGTTTTTTTTATAATTATCTATTTACATATTCATGTAATTACTAATTGATGAACGTACGTCGCCATTCATTATTTCTTTAATTCGTTCATTTTTATTGTTTTTTTATTCACTTATTTATTTGTATATTTCTTTTAATGCATTTATGATATTCTTTTTTTTCATTTGTTCATGTATAAGTATATTCATTAATCTTTTTTTTATTTTACTGTTTATCATAAAATTATTAATTTAATGATATCTATTAAATCATTAATTAATGTCAAATGCCTCTGAAAAATCCTGAAACCGACAGCGATTATGGGAAATGAAAAGAAACCGATTTTCCATCGATTCATGCTGCGCGCTCAAGGCATTCTGACGATTAAGCGCGCGAAATATAATATTTGTCACGACTTCGATAATATTCGTCTCACATCAATGTGTGACACCGGGGGAACATCAGTTTGTACCAACGAATTCTCTATACTTTTCCACGTATAAAACAATTTCAACCTACCCGGGAAAAAAGTTCATATCTGAATATATCTGAATCATATATGTAGAATCAGATATGATCAGACAAGAAAAATGGCCAGGTCTGATCATGTAGTGTCATGACAGGTCATGTATGCTTAAATCTGACCATGTACGATCATATCAGAGAGACCATGTATGGTCAGATATAAGCATAAATGATCTGTCATGACACTGCATGATCAGACCTGGCCATTTTTCTGGTCTGATCATATCTGATTCTACAGATACGATTCAGATACATTCAGATATATTCAGATATGCACTTTTTTTCCCGGGACATATGACGTCTCGTAGGCGTACGTTCTAAAATTAAAAAAAAAACGCTTTTTCCGATACGGATATTTTATTCCGATGGTGTACTTACACCATATTACAGTCGTCCTGAAACAGATTCCTGCGAATTTTTTTTATCATTTACCTAGCCGCGAACCTACCTACTTCTAGACGTAATGTACGTACGCTAACCATTATGCTATTTGCTACTTGAGGTTTTCTCATGATGAAAAGGGATAGTATTCGTACTTCGAACGAGGGGAGTAATTAAAACCTTTCACATTTCACACACACACACACACACACACACACACACACACACACACACACACACACACACACACACACACACACACACACACACACACACACACACACATATATATATATACACTTTTAACCTACATACATACATACTTTTAATCCAATGCTTTATGCAAAAGTGAACTATGTTGACATATTGTTTTATCATTATTTTTTTAAGCGAGGGTTCGGCAACTTTAAAAATTAATTAAAAAAAAACGATTGTATGGAATCAAACTTTTAAGTTATTTGTAGTTTTAAGACACAGCAACCAAAAATTATGAAAAATGAAATAAGAATGATCTGCAAACTTCTTAATTTTCTTTTCTAAAATCTTCTTAATTTTCTTCGACAGAAACGTAGGTTTTATTTAAAAAATCACTAACTTAATTAAACTGCAGATCATTGAAAAAACAACGTATCCAAAGAGGATTCCATACAGCAGTTTTCTTCAATTAAAACCAATACATTTTATATTTCTATGTAAAAGACAAAAATGTCGCTTTTCACAAAGCGTGAGCTCTCATAACATGTAATGTTTTATGCTGAACTGTTGCATAGAATCCGTGAGCTCTGAATTTATATGCAAGAAATACAGTCGTTACTTTTAAAACTGCGGAACCATTCTCCACAGGGGATTATCTTTGCTAGGAATTCTGCTAGCACAACTGGTCTACACAAAGAATTCTTCTAGCGTAACCAGTCTATGCAAGGAATGCTTCTAGCATAATCAGTCTTCCCAAGCAATTCTTCTAGCGTAAGCAGTCTTCGCAAGGAATTCTTCTAGCGTAACCAGTCTACGCAAGGAATTCTTGTAGCGTAACCAGTCTTCACAAGGAATTCTTCTAGCATAAGCAGTCTTCGCAAGAAATCCTTCTAGCGTAAGCAGTCTTCGCAAGGAATTCTTCTAGCATAACTAGTTTACGCAAGGAATTCTTTTAGCGTAAGCAGTCTTTGCAAGGAATTCTTCTAGTGTAAGCAGTCTTCGCAAGGAATTTTTCTAGCGTAACCAGTCTACGCAAGGGATTCTTCTAGCGTAAGCAGTCTTCTCAAGAAATTCTTCTAGCATAAGCAGTCTTCGCAAGGAATTCTTCTAGCGTAACCGGTCTATGCAAGGAATTCTTCTAGCGTAAGCAGTCTACACAAGGAATTATTCTTGCGTAAGCAGTCTTCGCAAAGCATTCTTCTAGCGTAAGAAGTCTTCGCAAGGAATTCTTCTAGCGTAACCAGTCTACGCAAGGAATTCTTCTAGCGTAACCAGTCTACACAAATAATACACTACCGGATACTGACTATGCAGAGGAACAAATTAGAGTATTTTATGTTCAACCTTTGCAAATCCCGGGAAAAAAAGTTCATGTCTGAGTGGATATGTTCATATATGTTTCAGATGTTGTCATATATGTATCAGATATATTCATATCTGACATTTTACAGTATCATATATGATTAGGTCTGATCATATTCCACATCATATATGCATATGAGGCATTCCACAGGTTTTCAGCAAGGTCAAAACCCTCACTATTTTTCAGAGTCCTGCAATTTTTTTATTATCATAAGGTACTTACTAGCAGTGTCTGTGATTTTTTTCAGATTTTTTTTATGAGTCCTGCTCTAGATATCTCAATTTTTGAAAAATGAGAATTAGTTTTCAACTAGATATACCTTAAAAACTATGGCCCAGGCAAAAAAAATTATCGGACAAAATATTTTTGATTTTGAATGAACTTTAGACTTTAACAATAAAAAAAAAAAATTTCATACAAAAATTATACAATAAATGAAAAAAATCGATTTTCAAAAAGTATGTCACGTTTGATTTTGCTCTAAATTTTTCTGAATTTTCTGTTGTAGTGTGGACATACAGAAAAAATTGGCATCATGGGCCGCGAACTGGTTTAGAAGATACGGGCCGATTTGCATTTTTTTTTTTTGTTATTCATCTTATCTTTAGTTGTATCAGTCTGATTTGAATTAGTAGTGGACATAACTGAAAAATAACATGATAAGATGAAACTTCAAGCAGTTTCGGATAATGTAATTGACGATTTCGAAATTTATCGCATTTCTAACTTTTAAATACGTTATAAAGGTTATGTAATTTCACATACAATCATAACATCGAAACCGGCCAAGGAAATACGGGAACGTTTACTTCCGACCTTGCCGCCGGTGTCGCGTCGTTCGGGGGGGAAATTTGAAAATTTGAAAAATCAATCTTATAACATACAAAAAACTTTGATATATTTTTTTATGTGAAATTCAAAGTTTCTCCCAATTAATCATCCAATTCATATCAATATAAAAGAAAAAAAAAAGAAATGCAAATCAGCCTGTATCTTCTATACCAGTTCGCGGCCTGTCTTGCCAATTTTTTTCTGTATGTCTACACTAACAACAGAAAATTTAGAAAAATTTAGAGCAAAATCAAACGTGACATACTTTTTGAAAATCGATTTTTTTCATTTTTTATAGGATTTTTGTACGAAAAAAATTGTTTTATTGTTAAAGTCTAAAGTTCATCCAAAATCAAAAATATTTTGTCCGATAATTTTTTTTGCCTGGGCCATAGTTTTTAAGGTACATCTAGTTGAAAACTGATTCTCATTTTTCAAAAATTGAGATATTTAAAGCAGGACTCAATAAAAAAATCTGAAAAAAATCACAGACACTTCTAGTAGGTACTTTATGATAATAAAAAAATTGCAGGACTCTGAAAAATAGTGAGGGTTTTGACCTTGCTGAAAACCTGTGGAATGCCTCATATATAAGATCATATCTGGTCAAATACGGTATCTGGCCTGACCATATATGAACTCATATCTGTTTATATCTGGCTAAGTATCAAGGCGAGTTGGTGTACCGTAAATTCGTATCTGAACATACATGATGTGATATCTGAACGTATCTGTTCGTATAAAATCATATCCGATCAAATACGGTACCAGACTCTGCTATATAGATCTCATATATGTTTTTATCTGGTCAGGTACCAAGGCGAGTTGGCAGCGTGAAACCATATCTAAACATATATGATGTGATATATGCGCAGGTACGTTCATATAAAATTCTATCCCATCAGATACGATATCGTATCCCATATCCCTGCTCATATATCCCATCAGATACGATATCGTATCTGATGGGATAGAATTTTATATGAATGTACCTGCTCATATATCACATCATATATGTTCAGATATGGTTTCACGCTGCCAAATCGCCTTGGTACCTGACCAGATAAAAACATATATGAGATCTATATAGCAGAGTCGGGTACCGTATTTGATCGAATATGATTTTATACGAACAGATACGTTCACATATCACATCATGTATGTTCAGATACGAATTTACGGTACCAACTCGCCTTAGTACTTAGCCAGATATAACCAGATATGAGTTCATATATGGTCAGGCCAGATACCGTATTTGACCAGATATGATCTTATATATGCATATATGATGTGGAATATGATCAGACCTAATCATATATGATACTGTAAAATGTCAGATATGAATATATCTGATACATATATGACAATATCTGAAACATATATGAACATATCCACTCAAACATGAACCTTTTTTTCCCGGGTACGCACAATTGACGGCGATATCGACTAAATTTCTACGTGTTTTTATGCTTCGAAGGCTAGAATAACAATTTGTACGTGCTACATTGTAACATGCCTTACGTATAGGTCACCCATAAAAATCTGGCATTTGTTCATATATACCAACTATAAGATTGATTTTGGACACTAATTATGTGAACAACCACCACTTTTGTTGTACGCTAGAATGTTATTGCCGACTCGAGTAACGTACGACTTTCTAAAAAACAAACTTCGCGCATTCCCACCCGACGATTCCATGTGACATTTTGCCGTTTTGGGACTTAAATCACTAAGGGCCTCTCTAATCAACTATATGAATTATTACCTACGATGGTAATTTTCGATTTTCAAGATTTTGACCAGGAATTTGGGCTTCCAGCTCACTGTGCGATTTTGCGAAAGCTCGTTCTATTTTAATAGGATTTTTAAACATTGAAAATTAATTTTCTGTTAATCTTAACTCCTTCAAATAAACGTATATGTAAATAAGAATTACGATTATCTACCGTACCCTTAAACATTTTTGCGATATTCATTTGTACACATTAATATTTTGCTACAATAAGTTGGCATTAGTGACGTCACACAATGGGTACTGTCCTAATTGCGCTTTAACGGGTTACATGGGTTTTGAAGGGCGAAAAAAAACATCTCAGTTTTCAAAAATGCAATAAAATAATGATTTTATTCAAACTTTAAGCATATAAAAGTACAACATTTGAACGATATTTTATAAAATTTTAATCCAGAAATTTTGAAAATTCCGCCGTTGAGAACTGGCTTTCGGAGACCCCTTAGAAAAATGTATCCTTGCCGTGGTCAGGATAACTTATGATAGCTTTATCTGAAATAAAAGAACTAAATATGTTCTGTTAGTAGGTGAGTACAACTCGTGATTGAACGAAGGATTTTTAAAAAAATTGAAGATGACATTGCGATGTGCATCTTCTTTACGCGCATACTCGTGGCTATTTCGGCCAAGGTTGATATCCATACCGTGCAAAAAAATTAATAGAGCTCAGATTTCTTCGCCGAAAGTGCAGGCTGCGATTAATGCAGCAATTTAAACTATTATTGAACCAGCAGGAAGTATTTTTGGAGTAAATGAACTGGTTCAGACCCCCATTATTATTTTTCGTGACGTCACCAACACACCGCTCTGAAAGCACATACTTACTGAACTTCTCATAAATGGGCTTGATAGCTGATAAAACATCACTCAGCAATGGAGCGCAATCGTGCTTGAATGATGGCAGAGCATTTGTAGCTGAAGCACGCTGCCAAGCGCACCATAAGTCAGCGCCGCTCGGACACTTTTCGTGCTTCGGGTTTTGGTCCTTTGAGCTATAATGTAAGTAAGTTGCCCATATTGCCCATCCGCTTTTGCACGTGTACTACGCATTCTTTTTTGTTTATTTGAAAATTTTGACCATAAGGTTTGGAACCAACAACTCTGGAATATGTTTTGGAGTCCCCGTCTCCAATATATTATAATTAGCGTATCTTAGACCGTATTTTTCAAACGAGCGTTGAAACATTGCAACGATTGATGAAACATCAATATTACCAGCTGGTCCTTGGTGATTCGGACTGGATTAATTTTTTTCTGAATAACCTGCATACCATTCTTCAAACTCTGCCGTGTCTAGTTTTCTCTGCCAATTCTCACATAATTTACAATATGCGCTTTTTACAAATACATCCAAAACTTTTCCAGAATAATAGTCAATCAACGTAGCGACACCATATAATGATGTAAAGCCGCGCTTTTTCCAAGTGCCATTCGCCTGACGCAGTAGCATCTGCTGTATCTTCAACACCATTTGCATCGCAACTTTAATTTTTGTCTTCTTTAGCAGCAAAGGAAAAAAGTATCTCCGCAGCCGTATTTATGCATTCATGTATCTTACGAATATAAAAATCGTACGTTGATTGAGTTAAGAAAGAATAACTTATATCTATAGAGCCACAACATTTTTTACATCCGGCAAGATCTAAGCTAATAAATCTGCGATTTCTTGCATACGCTTCACCTATTTTTTCTCACGATGAAATTTAGCTAGGCTTACATTTTTCACACTTCACGATAATTTTTAAACCAAGACCTGATTCTGCACATTGTTTAAATTCAACTTTCCCATAACACATTTTTTCCTCTCTTTTTATTTATAACATTAGAGCACTTCACAAAACTAGAAAGTGTTGAAAAAAATTAAAAGAAAATCTATAATTGTATATTGAAGAGTAGCTTCCTCAGGCACATGTTTCTCAGCTTAACTTTATTTCTCAACTTAAGTTTTTCCGCCGATGTGCTAGCAAGAGATCCATCGTCGATTTTTGCTGTTTTAGGATTAAATGTTTGTTTCCTCTTTCTTGGTCTATCTTTTTTATTAACACTATCTGTTTGATCATCCCTTGTAACTTTATGCGGATTCATTTTACAACAAAATGAGTCAAAAATTACAGCGCAAACATATAACCTCGTGGCTTAACAAGCAACGCCAAACGAAACCAATAAGCTACTACTTCTCTCTGTTCGTAACAGTAACATTTCTCCGAAAACCTCTTTTCAAAGATGTTTACAGAAGGCGACCTCTGGGGGTTAGAGAAAAAGAGAGAAATAGTAGGGATGTGAATCTTTTATGGTGATCACGAATTACGCTCGTTCTCGCCGTATTTTGAGGGGATAAAATATACTGGAATGGACTTGTAAAAATATAAATAATCTAAATCTGTTAGAATCTTGACGAAAAAAACTTTCTGCACAAATTCATCGATAAATCTTTATTCCTGTGATATGGAATTTTTTATGGTGATCATGAATTACGCTGGTTTTCGCCGTATTCCTAAAATTAAGCTGGGAAAACGCGAAAAAAGTAACCCGGTAGAGTTTCGAAGATTTCTCATGGAAATAATGGAATTTGTGTGAATCTTTTATGGTGATCACGAATTGCGCTCGTTTTCGCCGTATTCCTAAAATTAAGCCGGGAAAACGTGAAAAAAGGAACCTGGTACATTTTCGAAGATATCTCAAGGAAATAATGGAATTAGTGTGAATGATTTATGGTGATCACGAATTACACTCGTTTTCTTCGTATTCCTAAAATTAAGCCAGGAAAACGGGGAAAAAGGACCCAGTACATTTTTGAAGATTTCTCAAGGAAATAATGGAATTAGGGTGGATCTAACGGAAAATTCGTTTTGATGGGATAAAATATATTGGAATGGACTTGTAAAAATATAAAAAATCTAAATCTGTTAGAATCGTAACGAAAAAAACTTTCTGCACGAATTCATCGATAAATCTTTATTCCCGTGATATGAAATTTTTTATGGTGATGATGAATTAGGCTCGTTTTCACCGTATTCCTAAAATTAAGCCGGGAAAAGGCGAAAAAAGGAACCCGGTACATTTTCGAAGAATTCTCTTGGAAATAATGGAATTAGGGTGGACCTAACGGAAAATTCGTTTTGATGGAATTTTTATAGTGATCACGAATTACGCTCGTTTTCGCCGTAATCCTAAAATTAAGCCGGGAAAACGCGAAAAAAGGAACCCGGTACAGTTTCGAAGATTTCTCATGGGAATAATGGAATTAGGGCGAATATTTTATGGTGATCACGAAATCATGGTGATTACGCTCGTTTTCGCCGTATTCCTGAAATTAAGCCGGCAAAACGTGAAAAAAGGAACCCGGTACATTTTCGAAGATTTCTCATGGAAAGGATGGAATTCGTGTGAATCTTTTATGGAGATCACGAATTACGCTCCTTTCGCCGTATTCCTAATATTAAGACGGGAAAACGCGAAAAAAGTAACCCGGTACATTTTCAAAGATTTCTCTTGGAAATACTGGAATTAGGGTGTATCTAACGGAAAATTCGTTTTAATGGGATAAAATATATTAGAATGGACTTCTAAAAATATAAAAAATCGAAATCTTTTAGAATCTTAACGACAAAAACTTTCTGCACGAATTCATCGATAAATCTTTATTTCTGTGATATGGAATTTTTTTTTTATAGTGATCACGAATAACGCTCGTTTTTGCCGTATTCCTAAAATTAAGCCGGAAAAACGTGACAAAAGGAACCCGGTACAATTTCGAAGATTTCTCGTGGAAATAATGGAATTAGGGTGAATGTTTTGTGGTGATCACGTATTACGCTCGTTTTCGCCGTATTCCAAAAATTAGGCCGGGAAAACGCGAAAAGAGTAACCCGGTACATTTTCGAAGATTTCTCATGAATATGATGGAATTAGGGTGGATCTAACGGAAAATTCGTTTTGGTGGGATAAAATGTATTGGAATGGAATTGTAAAAATATAAAAAATTTAAATCTGTTAGAATCTTGAAGAAAAAAAACTTTCTGCACGAATTCATCGATAAATCATTATTCCCGTGATATGAAATTTTTTATGGTGATCACGTATTACGCTCGTTTTCGCCGTATTCCTAAAATTAAGCCGGGAAAACGCGAAAAGAGTAACCCGGTACATTTTCGAAGATTTCTCATGGAAATAATGGAATTAGGATGGATCTAACGGAAAATTCGTTTGGATGGGATAAAATATATTGGAATGGACTTGTAGAAATATGAAAAATCTAAATCTGTTAGAATCGTGATGAAAAAAAACGCCTTCATCGAAAACTCTTTATTCGTGTCATATGAAATTTTTTATGGTGATCACGAATTACCCTCGTTTTCGTCGTATTCCTAAAATCAAGCCGGGAACACGCGAAAAAAGTAACCCGGTACATTTTCGAAGATTTCTATTGGAAATAATGGAATTAGGGTGGATGTAACGGAAAATTCGTTTTGACGGGATAAAATATATTAGAATGGACTTCTAAAGATATAAAAAAACTAAATCTTTTAGAATCTTAACGAAAAAAACTTTCTGCATGAATTCATCGATAAATCATTATTCCTGTGATTTGGAATTTTTTATAGTGATCACGAATTACGCTCGTTTTCGCCGTATTCCTGAAATTAAGCCGGGAAAACGTGAAAAAAGGAATCCGGTACATTTTCGAAAATTTCTCGTGGAAATAATGGAATTAGGGTGGATCTAACGAAAAATTCGTTTTTGAGGGATAATATATATTGGAATGCATATGTAAAAACATAAAAAATCTAAATCTGTTGGAATCTTGACAAAAAAAACTTTCTGCACGAATTCATCGATAAATCTTTATTCCTGTGATATGGAATTTTTTATGGTGATCACGAATTACGCTCGATTTTGCCGTATAACTAAAATTAAGCCGCGAAAACGCGAAAAAGTAACCCGGTACAAATGTACCGGGTTACTTTTTACGGGTTACGTAAATACGAAGATTTCTTACGGACATAATGGAATTAGGGCGAATCTTTTATGGTCATCACGAATTACGCTTGTTTTCACCGTATTCCTAAAATTAAGCCGGGAAAACGCGAAAAAAGGAACCTGGTACATTTTCGAAGATATCTCATGGAAATAATGGAATTAGTGTGAATCTTTTATGGTAATCGCGAATTACGCTCGTTTTCGCCGTATTTCTAAAATTAAGCCAGGAAAGCGCGAGAAAAGGAAAATGGTACATTTTCGAAGATTTCTCATTGAAATTATGGAATTACGATGAATCTAACGGAAAATTCGTTTTGAGGGGATAAAATATATTGGAATGGACTTGTAAAAATATAAAAATTCAAAATCTGTTAGGATCTTGACGAAAAAAAACGACTTCATGGATAGCTCTTAATTCCTATCATATGAATTTTTTTATGGTGATCACGAATTACGCTCGTTTTCGCCGTATTCCTAAAATTAAGGCGAGAAAACGCGAAAAAAGTAACCCAGTACGTTGTCGAAGATTTCTCATGGAAATAATGGAATTAGGGTGAAACTTTTATGGTGATCACGAATTACGCTCGTTTTCACCGTATTCCTAAAATATAGCCGGGAAAACGCGAAAAAAAGGATTGCGGTACATTTGCGAAGATTTCTCATAGAAATAATGGAGTTAGGGTGAATCTAACCGAGAATTCGTTCCGATGCGATAAAATATATTGAAATGGACTTGTAAAAGTATTACAAATCAAAATCTCTTTGCATCTTGACGAACCAAAGTTTCTGTACGACTTCATCGATAAATCTTTATTCCTGTGATATGGATTTTTTTGGTGATCACGAATTACGGTTGTTTTCGCGCGTATTCCTAAAATTTCGCCGGGCAAACGCGAAAAAAGAATTCCGGTACGTTTTCGAACATTTCTCATGGAAATAATGGATTTAGGGAGAATTTTTTATGGTGATCACGAATTACGCTCATTTTCGCCGTATTCCTAAAATTTAGGCGGGAAAACGCGAAAAAACGAACCCGGTGCGTTTTCGAAGGTTTCTCATGGAAATAATGGAATTAGGCTGCATCTTTAATGGTAATCACGAATTACGTTCGTTTACGCCGTATACCTAAAATTTAGCCGTGTAAACGCGAAAAAAGGATCCCGGTACGTTTTCGAAGATTTCTCATGGAAATAATGTAATTAGGGTGAATCTAACGGCGAATTCGTTCTGATGGGATAAAATATATTGGAATGGAGTTGTAAAAGTATTAAAAATCAAAATCTGTTTGCATCTTGACAAAACAAAGTTTCTGTACGACTTCATCGATAAATCTGTATTCCTGTGACATGGATTTTTTTTATGGTGATCACGAATTACGCTCGTTTTCGCCGTATTCCCAAAATTTAGCCGGGAAAACGCGAGAAAAGGATTCCGGTACTTTTTCGAAGATTTCTCATGGAAATAATATAGTTAGGGTGAATGTAACGGAGAATACGTTCCGATGGGATAAAATATATTGGAATGGACTTGTAAAAGTATTAAAAATCAAAATCTGTTTGCATCTTGACGAAACAAAGTTTCTGTACGACTTCATCGATGAATCTTTATTTCTGTGATATGAAATTTTTTATGGTGATCACCAATAACGCTCGTTTGCACCGTATTGCTAAAAGTAAGCCGGGAAAAAGCGAAAAAAGGAATCCGGTACGTTTTCTGAGATTTTTCATGGAAATAATGGAATTAGGGTGAATCTTTTATGGTGATGACGCATTACGCTCGTTTTCGACGTATTCCTAAAATTTAGCCGGGAAAACGCGAAAAAAGGTATCCGGTATGTTTTCGAATATTTCTCATGGAAATAATGGAATTAAGGTGAATCTTTTATGGTGATCACGAATTACGCTCGTTTTCGCCGTATTCCTAAAATTAAGCCGGGAAAATGCGAAAAAACGATTCCGGTATTTTTTCGAAGATTTCTCATGGAAATAATGTAATTAGGGTGAATCTAACGGAGAATTCGTTCTGATGGGATAAAATATATTGGAATCAACTTGTAAAAGTACTATGAATCAAAATCTGTTTGCATCTTGACGAAAAAAATTTCTGTACGACTTCATCGATAAAACTTTATACCGGTGATATGGATTTTTTTTATGGTCATCAAGAATTACGGTCGTTGTCGCCGTATTCCTAAAATTTAGCCGGGAAAACGCGAAACAGGATCCCGGTACGTGTTTGCATATTTCTCATGTAAATAATGTAATTAGGGGGAATCTTTTATCGTGATCACAAATTACGCTCGTTTTCGCCGTACACCTAAAATTTAGCCAGGAAAACGCGAAAAACGGATTCCGGTACTTTTTCAACAATTTCTCATGGAAATAATGTAATTAGAGTGAATCTAACGGAGAATTCTTTCTGATGGGATAAAATATATTGGAATCGACTTGTAAAAGTATTAAAAATGAAATTTGCATCTTGACGAAACGAAGTTTCTGTACGACTTCATCGTTAAATCTTTATCCCTGTGATAAGAAATTTTTATCGTGATCATGAATAACGCTCGTTTCACCGTATAGCTAAAATTAAGCCGGGAAAACGCGAAAAAAGGAATCCGGTACGTTTTCGAAGATTTCTCATGGAAATAATGGAATTAGGGTGAATCTAACGGAAAATTCGTTTTGAGGGGATAAAATATATTGGAATGGACTTGTAAAAATTTTAAATATGAGAAACGGTTCGGATATTGACGAAAAAAAGTTTCTGCACTAATTCGCCCATAAATCTTTATTCCTGTGATATGGAATTTTTCATGGTGATAACGAATTACGCTCGTTTTTGCCATATTGCCATCCGGTACGTTTTCGAAGATTTCTCATGCAAATAATGGAATTAGGGTGAATCTTTTATGGTAATCACGAATTATGCTCATTTTCGCCGTATTCCTAAAATCTAGCCGGGAAAACGCGAAAAAAGGATTCCGGTACTTTTTCGAAGATTTCTCATGGAAATAATGTAGTTAGGGTGAATCTAATGGAGAATTCGTTCTGATGGGATAAAATGGACTTGTAAAAGTATTAAATATCAAAATATGTTTGCATCTTGACGAATCAAAGTTTCGGAACTTCATCTATAAATCTTTATGCCTGTGATATGGATTATTTTATGTTGATCAAGAATTACGCTCGTTTTCGCCGTATTCCTAAAATTTAGCCGGGATAACGCGAAAAAAAGGATTGCGGTACATTTTTGAAGATTTCTCATGGAAATAGTGGAATTAGGGTGCATCTTCTATGGTGATCACGAATTACGCTCGTTTTCGTCGTACTCGTAAAATTTAGCCGGGAAACCGCGAAAAAAGGATTCCGGTATTTTTCGGAGATTTTTCACGAGGATAATGGAATTAGGGTGAATATTTTATGGCGATCACGCATGACGGTCGTTTTCGCCGTATTCCTAAAATTTAGCCGGGAAAACGCGAAAAAAGGAATCCGGTACGTTTTAGAGAATTTCTCATGGAAATAATGGAATTAGGGTGAATCTAGCGGAAAATTCGTTTTGAGGGGATAATATATATTTGAATAGACTTGTAAAAATTTTAAATATGAGAAACTGTTAGAATCTTGACGAAAAAAAGTTTCTGCACTAATTCGTCGATAAATCTTTATTACTGTGATATAGGTTTTTTGATGGTGATCACGAATTACTTGTGTTTTCGCTATATTCATAAAATTATGCGGGGAAAACGCGAAAAAAGGAACCCGGTACGTTTTCGAATATTTCTCATGGAAATAATCGAATTCAGGTGAATCTTTTATGGTGATCACGAATTACGCTCGTTTTCGCCGTATTCCTAAAGTTTAGCCGGGAAAACGCGAAAAAAGAATTTCTGTACGTTCTCGCAGATTTCTCATGGAAATAATGGAATAGGGGAGAATCTTTGATGGTGATCACCAATTACGGTCATGTTCGCCCTATTCCTAAAATTTAGCCGGGCAACCTCGAAAAAATGATTCCGGTACGTTTTCGAAGATTTCTCATGGAAATAATGAAATTAAGCTGAATCTTTTATGGTAGTCACGAATTACGCTCGTTTTCGCCCTATTCCTAAAATTTATTCGGGAAAACGCGAAATAAGGATTCCGCTACTTTTTCGAAGATTTCTCATGGAAGTAATGTAATTAGGGTGAAACTAACTGCGAATTCGTTCTGATGGGATAAAATATATTGGAATGGAGTTGTAAAAGTATTAAAAATTAACATCTGCTTGCATTCTGACGAAACAAAGAAATAATGGAATTAGGGTGAATCTAATGGAAAATTCGTTTTGAGGGGATAGAATATATTGGAATGGACTTGTAAAAATTTTAAATATGAGAAAATGGTAGGATCTTGACGAAAAAAAGGTTCTGCACTAAGTCGGCGATAAATCTTTAGTCCTGTGATATGGAATTTTTCGCGGTGATCACGAATTACGCCCGTTTTTGCCATATTCATAAAATTATGCCGGGAAAACGCGAAAAAAGGATTCCGGTACTTTTTCGAAGATTTCTCATGGAAATAATGTAATTAGGGTGAATCTAACGGAGAATTCGTTCTGATGGGATAAAATATATTGGAATGGACTTGTAAAAGTATTAAAAATCAAAATCTGTTTGCATCTTGACAACACAAAGTTTCTGTACGACTTCATCGATAAATCTTTATTCCTGTGATATGGATGTTTTTACGGTGATCACGAATTGCGCTCGTTTTCGCCGTATTCCTAAAATTTTGGCGGGAAAACGCGAAAAAAGGGATTGTGATACATTTTCGAAGATTTCTCACGGAAAAAATGGAATGAGGGTGAATCTAACGGAAAATTCGTTTTGAGGGGATAATATATATTGGAATGGACTTGTAAAAATTTTCAATATGAGAAACTGTTAAGATCTTGACGAAAAGAAGTTTCTGCACTAATTCGTCGATAAATGTTTATTCCTGTGAGGTGGAATTTTTCATGGTGATCACGAATTACGCTCGTTTTCGCCGTATTCCTAAAATTTAGCTGGGAAAACGCGAAAAAAAGGATTCCGGTACATTTTCGAAGATTTCTCATGGAAATAATGGAATTATGGTGAATCTTTTATGGTGATCACGAATTAGGCTCGTTTTCGGCGTATTCCTAAAATTTAGCCGGGAAAACGCGAAAAAAAGGATTCCGCTACGTTTTCGAAGATTTCTCATGGAAATAATTTAATTAGAGTGAATCTGACAGAGAATTCGTTCCGACGATATAAAATATAATGGACTTGTAAAAGTATTAAAAATCACCATCTGCTTGCATCTTGACGAAACAAAGTTTCTGCAGGACTTCATCGATGAATCTTTATTCCTGCGAAATGAAATTTTTTATGGTGATCACGAATAACGCTCGTTTTCGCCGTATTCCTAAAATTTAGTCGGGAAAACGCGAAAAAATGATTTCGGTACGTTTTCGAAGATTTCGCATGGAAATAATGTAACTAGAGTCAATATTTTATGGTGATCACAAATTACGCTCGTTTTCGCCGTATTCCCAAAATTTAGCCGGGAAAACGCGAAAAAAGGATTCCGCTACGTTTTCGAAGATTTCTCATGGAAATAATGGAATTGTGGTGAATCTTTTATGGTGATCACGAATTACGCTCGTTTTCGCCGTATTTCTAAAATTTAGCCGGGAAAACGCGAAAAAAGGATTTCGGTTCGTTTTCGAAGATTACGCATGGAAATAATGTAATTAGAGTCAATCTTTTATGGTGATCACAAATTACGCTCGATTTCGCCGTATTCCTAAAATTTAGCTGAGAAAACGCGAAAAAAGGATTCCGGTACGTTTTCGAAGATTTCTCTTGGAAATAATGTAATTGGAGTGAATCTTTTATGGTGATCACGAATTACGCTCGTTTTCGCCGTATTCCTAAAATTTAGCCGGGAAAACGCGTAAAAAGCATTCCGGTACGTTTTCGAAGATTTCTCATGGAAATAATGTAGTTAGGGTGAATCTAACGGAGAATTCGTTCTGATGGGATAAACTATATCGGAATGGACTCGTAAAAGTATTAAAAATCAAAATCTGTTTGCATCTTGACGAAACAAAGTTTCTGTACGACTTCATCGAAAAATCTTTATTCCTGTGATATGAATTTTTTTATGGTCATCACGAATTCCGCTCGTTTTCGCCATATTCCTAAAATTTAGCGGGGAAAACGAGAAAAAAAAGGATTCCGGTACATTTTCGAAGATTTCTCATGGAAATAATGGAATTATGGTGAATCTTTTATGGTGATCACGAATTACGCTCTTTTTCGCCGTATTCCTATTATTTAGCCGGGAAAACGCGAAAAAGGGATTCCGGTACGTTTTCGAAGATTTCTCACGGAAACAATGTAATTAGGGTGAATCTTTTAAGGTGATCACGAATTACGCTCGTTTTCGGCGTATTCCTAAAATTTAGCCGGGAAAACGCGAAAAAAGGATTTCGGTACGTTTTCGAAGATTTCGCATGGAAATAATGTAAGTAGAGTCAATCTTTTATGGTGATCACAAATTACGCTCGTTTTCGCCGTATTCCTAAAATTTAGCCGAGAAAACGCGAAAAAAGGATTCCGGTACGTTTTCGAAGACCTCTCATGGAAATAATGTAATTGGAGTGAATCTGTTATGGTGATCACAAATTGCGCTTGTTTTCGCCGTATTCCTAAAATTAAGCCGGGAAAACGCGAAAAATGGATTCCGATACATTTTCGAAGTTTTTTCTTGGGAATAATGGAAGTAGGGTGAATCTAAGGGAAAATTCGTATTGATGGGATAAACTATAATGGAATGGACTTGTAAAAGTATTAAAAATCAAAATCTGTTTCCATCTTGACGAAACAAAGTTTCTGTACGACTTCATCGATAAATCTTTATTCCCGTGATATGGATTTTTTTTATGGTCATCAAGAATTACGGTCGTTGTCGCTGTATTCCTAAAATTTAGACGGGAAAACGCGAAAAAACGGATTCCGGTACATTTTCGAAGATTTCTCATGGAAATAATGGAATTATGTCGAATCTTTTATAGTGATCACGAATTACGCTCGTTTTCGCCGTATTCCTAAAGTTTAGCGGGGAAAACGCGAAAAAAAGATTTCGGTACGTTTTCGAAGATTTCGCATCGAAATAATGTAATTAGAGTAAATCTTTTATGGTGATCACAAATTACGCTCGTTTTCGCCGTATTCCTAAAATTTAGCAGAGAAAACGCGAAAAAAGGATTCCGGTACGTTTTCGAAGATTTCTCTTGGAAATAATGTAACTAGCGTCAATCTTTTATGGTGATCACGAATTACGCTCGTTTTCGGCGTATTCCTAAAATTTAGCCCGGAAAACGCGAAAAAAAAGAATCCGGTACGTTTTCGAAGATTTCTCATGGAAATAATGTAATTAGGGTGAATCTTTTATGGTGATCACAAATTACGCTCGTTTTCGCCGTATTCCTGAAATTTAGCCGGGAAAACGCGAAAAAAGGATTCCGGTACGTTTTCGAAGATTTCTCATGGAAATACGTTAAATAGGGTGACTCTAACAGAGAATTCGTTCCGACGAGATAAAATATATTGGAAGGGACTTGTAAAAGTATTAAATATCAAAATCTGTTTGCATCTTGACGAAACAAAGTTTCTGCAGGACTTCATCGATGAATCTTTATTCCTGTGATATGAAATTTTTTATGGTGATCACGACCTACGCTCGTTTTCGCCGTATTCCTAAAATTTAGCCGGGAAAACGCGAAAAAAGGATTTCGGTACGTTTTCGAAGATTTCGCATGGAAATAATGTAAGTAGAGTCAATCTTTTATGGTGATCACAAATTACGCTCGTTTTCGCCGTATTCCTAAAATTTAGCCGAGAAAACTCGAAAAAAGGATTCCGGTACGTTTTCGAAGATCTCTCATGGAAATAATGTAATTGGAGTGAATCTGTTATGGTGATCACAAATTGCGCTTGTTTTCGCCGTATTCTTAAAATTAAGCCGGGAAAACGCGAAAAATGGATTCCGATACATTTTCGAAGTTTTTTCTTGGGAATAATGGAAGTAGGGTGAATCTAAGGGAAAATTCGCATTGATGGGATAAACTATAATGGAATGGACTTGTAAAAGTATTAAAAATCAAAATCTGTTTCCATCTTGACGAAACAAAGTTTCTGTACGACTTCATCGATAAATCTTTATTCCCGTGATATGGATTTTTTTTATGGTCATCAAGAATTACGGTCGTTGTCGCTGTATTCCTAAAATTTAGACGGGAAAACGCGAAAAAAAGGATTCCGGTACATTTTCGAAGATTTCTCATGGAAATAATGGAATTATGGTGAATCTTTTATAGTGATCACGAATTACGCTCGTTTTCGCCGTATTCCTAAAGTTTAGCGGGGAAAACGCGAAAAAAAGATTTCGGTACGTTTTCGAAGATTTCGCATGGAAATAATGTAATTAGAGTAAATCTTTTATGGTGATCACAAATTACGCTCGTTTTCGCCGTATTCCTAAAATTTAGCAGAGAAAACGCGAAAAAAGGATTTCGGTACGTTTTCGAAGATTTCGCATGGAAATAATGTAATTAGAGTAAATCTTTTATGGTGATCACAAATTACGCTCGTTTTCGCCGTATTCCTAAAATTTAGCCGAGAAAACGCGAAAAAAAGGATTCCGGTACGTTTTCGAAGATTTCTCTTGGAAATAATGTAATTGGAATGAATCTTTTATGGTGATCACGAATTACGCTCGTTTTCGCCGTATTCCTAAAATGTAGCCGGGAAAACGAGAAAAAAAGGATTCCGGTACATTTTCGAAGATTTCTCATGGAAATAATGGAATTGTGGTGAATCTTTTATGGTGATCACGAATTACGCTCTTTTTCGCCGTATTCCTAAAATTTAGCCGGGAAAACGCGAAAAAGGGATTTCGCTACGTTTTCGAAGATTTCTCACGGAAATAATGTAATTAGGGTGAATCTTTTATGGTGATCACGAATTACGCTCGTTTTCGGCGTATTCCTAAAACTTAGCCCGGAAAACGCGAAAAAAAGGAATCCGCTACGGTTTCGAAGATTTCTCATGGAAATAATGTAATTAGGGTGAATCTTTTATGGTGATCGCAAATTACGCTCGTTCCCGCCGTATTCCTAAAATTTAGCCGAGAAAACGCGAAAAAAGGATTCCGGTACGTTTTCGAAGATTTCTCATGGAAATAATGTAATTGGAGCGAATCTTTTATGGTGATCACAAATTGCGCTTGTTTTCGCCGTATTCCTAAAATTAAGCCGGGAAAACGCGAAAAATGGATTCCGATACATTTTCGAAGTTTTTTCTTGGGAATAATGGAAGTAGGGTGAATCTAAGGGAAAATTCGTATTGATGGGACAAACTATACTGGAATGGACTTGTAGAAGTATTAAAAATCAAAATCTGTTTGCATCTTGACGAAACAAAGTTTCTGTACGACTTCATCGATAAATCTTTATTCCCGTGATATGGATTTTTTTTATGGTGATCAAGAATTACGGTCGTTTTCGCTGTATTCCTAAAATTTAGACGGGAAAACGCGAAAAAAAGCATTCCGGTACATTTTCGAAGATTTCTCATGGAAATAATGGAATTATGGTGAACCTTTTATGGTGATCACGAATTAGGCTCGTTTTCGCCGTATTCCTAAAATTTAGCCGGGAAAACGCGTAAAAACCATTCCGGTACGTTTTCGGAGATTTCTCATGGAAATAATGTAGTTAGGGTGAATCTAACGGAGAATTCGTTCTGATGGGATAAACTATATCGGAATGGACTTGTAAAAGTATTAAAAATCAAAATCTGTTTGCATCTTGACGAAACAACGTTTCTGTACGACTTCATCGAAAAATCTTTATTCCTGTGATATGAATTTTTTTATGGTGATCACGACTTACGCTCGTTTTCGCCGTATTCCTAAAATTTAGCCGGGAAAACGCGAAAAAAGGATTCCGGTACGTTTTCGAAGATTTCTCATGGAAATACGATAAATAGGGTGAATCTAACAGAGAATTCGTTCCAACGAGATAAAATATATTGGAATGATCTTGTAAAAGTATTAAAAATCAAAATCTGTTTGCATCTTGACGAAACAAAGTTTCTGCAGGAATTCATCGATGAATCTTTATTTCTGTGATATGAAATTTTTTATGGTGATCACGAATAACGCTCTTTTTCGCCGTATTCCTAAAATTTAGCCGGGAAAACGAGAAAAAAAGGATTCCGGTACATTTTCGAAGATTTCTCATGGAAATAATGTAATTATGATGAATCTTTTATGGTGATCACGAATTAGGCTCGTTTTCGCCGTATTCCTAAAATTTAGCCGGGAAAACGCAAAAAAAGGATTTCGGTACGTTTTCGAAGATTTCGCATGGAAATAATGTAATTAGAGTCAATCTTTTATGGTGATCACAAATTACGCTCGTTTGCGCCGTATTCCCAAAATTTAGCCGGGAAAACGCGAAAAAAGGATTCCGCTACGTTTTCGAAGATTTCTTATGGAAATAATGGAATTGTGGTGAATCTTTTATGGTGATCACGAATTACGCTCGTTTTCGCCGTATTCCTAAAATTTAGCCGGGAAAACGCGTAAAAAGCATTCCGGTACGTTTTCGGAGATTTCTCATGGAAATAATGGAATTGTGGTGAATCTTTTATGGTGATCACGAATTACGCTCTTTTTCGGCGTATTCCTAAAATTTAGCCGGGAAAACGCGAAAAGGGGATTTCGCTACGTTTTCGAAGAGTTCTCACGGAAATAATGTAATTAGGGTGAATCTTTTATGGTGATCACGAATTACGCTCCTTTTCGGCGTATTCCTAAAATTTAGCCCGGAAAACGCGAAAACAAGGAATCCGCTACGTTTTCGAAGATTTCACATGGAAATAATGTAATTAGGGTGAATCTTTTATGGTGATCGCAAATTACGCTCGTGGTCGCCGTATTACTAAAATTTAGCCGGGAAAACGCGAAAAAACGATTCCGGTCCGTTTTCGAAGATTTCTCATGGAAATACTTTAAATAGGGTGAATCTAACAGAGAATTCGTTCCGACGAGACAAAATATATTGGAATGGACTTGTAAAAGTATTAAAAATCAGAATCTGTTTGCATCTTGACGAAACAAAGTTGCTGCAGGACTTCATCAATGAATCTTTATTTCTGTGATATGAAATTTTTTATGGTGATCACGAATAACGCTCGTTTTCGCCGTATTCCTAAAATTTAGTCGGGAAAACGCGAAAAAAGGATTTCGGTACGTTTTCGAAGATTTCGCATGGAAATAATGTAACTAGAGTCAATCTTTTATGGTGATCACAAATTACGCTAGTTTTCGCCGTATTCCCGAAATTTAGCCGTGAAAACGCGAAAAAAGGATGCCGCTACGTTTTCGAAGATTTCTCATGGAAATAATGGAATTGTGGTGAATCTTTTATGGTGATCACAAATTACGCTCGATTTCGCCGTATTCCTAAAATTTAGCCGAGAAAACGCGAAAAAAGGATTCCGGTACGTTTTCGAAGATTTCTCTTGGAAATAATGTAATTGGAGTGAATCTTTTATGGTGATCACGAATTACGCTCGTTTTCGCCGTATTCCTCAAATTTAGCCGGGAAAACGAGAAAAAAGCATTCCGGTACGTTTTCGAAGATTTCTCATGAAAATAATGTAGTTAGGGTGAATCTAACGGAGAATTCGTTCTGATGGGATAAACTATATCGGAATGGACTTGTAAAAGTATTAAAAATCAAAATCTGTTTGCATCTTGACGAAACAAAGTTTCTGTACGACTTCATCGAAAAATTTTTATTCCTGTGATATGAATTTTTTTATGGTGATCACGGATTACGCTCGTTTTCGCCGTATTCTTAAAATTTAGCGGGGAAAACGAGAAAAAAAGGATTCCGGTACATTTTCGAAGATTTCTCATGGAAATAATGGAATTATGGTGAATCTTTTATGGTGATCACGAATTACGGTCTTTTTCGCCGTATTCTTAAAATTTAGCCGGGAAAACGCGAAAAAGGGATTTCGCTACGCTTTCGAAGATTTCTCATGGAAATAATGTAATTAGGGTCAATCTTTTATGGTGATCACAAATTACGCGCGTTTTCGCCGTATTCCTAAAATTTAGCCGGGAAAACGCGAAAAAAGGATTCCGGTCTGTTTTCGAAGATTTCTCATGGAAATACTTTAAATAGGGTGAATCTAACAGAGAATTCGTTCCGACGACATAAAATATATTGGAATGGACTTGTAAAAGTATTAAAAATCAAAATCTGTTTGCATCTTGACGAAACAAAGTTTCTGCAGGACTTCATCGATGAATCTTTATTTCTGTGATATGAAATTTTTTATGGTGATCACGAATAACGCTCGTTTTCGCCGTATTCCTAAAATTTAGCCGGGAAAACGCGACAAAATGATTTCGGTACGTTTTCGAAGATTTCGCATGGAAATAATGTAACTAGAGTCAATCTTTTATGGTGATCACAAATTACGCTCGTTTTCGCCGTATTCCTAAAATTTAGCCGAGAAAACGCGAAAAAAAAGAATCCGCCACGTTTTCGAAGATTTCTCATGGAAATAATGTAATTAGGGTGAATCTTTTATGGTGACCACAAATTACGCTCGTTTTCGCCGTATTCCTAAAATTTAACCGGGAAAACGCGCAAAAAGGATTCCGGTACGTTTTCGAAGATTTGTCACGGAAATACTTTAAATAGGGTGAATCTAACAGAATTCGTTCCGACGAGACAAAATATATTGGAATGGACTTGTAAAAGTATTAAAAATCAAAATCTGTTTGCATCTTGAGGAAACAAAGTTTCTGCAGGACTTCATCGATGAATCTTTATTTCTGTGATATGAAATTTTTTATGGTGATCACGAATAACGCTCGTTTCCGCCGTATTCCTAAAATTTAGTCGGGAAAACGCGAAGAAAGGATTTCGGTACGTTTTCAAAGATTTCGAATGGAAATAATGTAACTAGAGTCAATCTTTTATGGTGATCACAAATTACGCTCGTTTTCGCCGTATTCCCAAAATTTACCCGGGAAAACGCGAAAAAAGGATTCCGCTACGTTTTCGAAGATTTCTCATGGAAATAATGGAATTGTGGTGAATCTTTTATGGTGATCACGAATTACGCTGTTTTTAGCCGTATTCCTATTATTTAGCCGGGAAAACGCGAAAAAGGGATTCCGGTACGTTTTCGAAGATTTCTCACGGAAATAATGTAATTAGGGTGAATCTTTTAAGGTGATCACGAATTACGCTCGTTTTCGACGTATTCCTAAAATTTAGCCGGGAAAACGCGAAAAAAGGATTCCGGTACGTTTTCGAAGATTTGTCATGGAAATACCTTAAATAGGGCGAATCTAACAGAATTCGTTCCGACGAGACAAAATATCTTGGAATGGACTTGTAAAAGTATTAAAAATCAAAATCTGTTTGCATCTTGACGAAACAAAGTTTCTGCAGGACTTCATCGATGAATCTTTATTTCTGTGATATGAAATTTTTTATGGTGATCACGAATAACGCTCGTTTCCGCCGTATTCCTAAAATTTAGTCGCGAAAAAGCGAAAAAAGGATTTCGGTACGTTTTCGAAGATTTCGCATGGAAATAATGTAACTAGAGTCAATCTTTTATGGTGATCACAAATTACGCTCGTTTTCGCCGTATTCCCAAAATTTAGCCGGGAAAACGCAAAAAAGGATTCCGCTACGTTTTCGAAGATTTCTCATGGAAATAATGGAATTGTGGTGAATCTTTTATGGTGATCACGAATTACGCTCGTTTTCGCCGTATTTCTAAAGATTAGCCGGGAAAACGCGAAAAAAGGATTTCGGTTCGTTTTCGAAGATTACGCATGGAAATAATGTAATTAGAGTCAATCTTTTATGGTGATCACAAATTACGCTCGATTTCGCCGTATTCCTAAAATTTAGCTGAGAAAACGCGAAAAAAGGATTCCGGTACGTTTTCGAAGATTTCTCTTGGAAATAATGTAATTGGAGTGAATCTTTTATGGTGATCACGAATTACGCTCGTTTTCGCCGTATTCCTAAAACTTAGCCGGGAAAACGAGAAAAAAAGGATTCCGGTACATTTTCGAAGATTTCTCATGGAAATAATGGAATTATGGTGAATCTTTTATGGTGATCACGAATTAGGCTCGTTTTCGCCGTATTCCTAAAATTTAGCCGGGAAAACGCGTAAAAAGCATTCCGGTACGTTTTCGAAGATTTCTCATGGAAATAATGTAGTTAGGGTGAATCTAACGGAGAATTCGTTCTGATGGGATAAACTATATCGGAATGGACTCGTAAAAGTATTAAAAATCAAAATCTGTTTGCATCTTGACGAAACAAAGTTTCTGGACGACTTCATCGAAAAATCTTTATTCCTGTGATATGAATTTTTTTATGGTGATCACGAATTCCGCTCGTTTTCGGCGTATTCCTAAAATTTAGCGGGGAAAACGAGAAAAAAAAGGATTCCGGTACATTTTCGAAGATTTATCACGGAAACAATGTAATTAGGGTGAATCTTTCAAGGTGATCACGAATTACGCTCGTTTTCGGCGTATTCCTAAAATTTAGCCCGGAAAATGCGAAAAAAAGGAATCCCGTACGTTTTCGAAGATTTCTCATGGAAATAATGTAATTAGGGTGAATCTTTTATGGTGATCACAAATTGCGCTCGTTTTCGCCGTATTCCTAAAATTTAGCCGGGAAACGCGAAAAAAGGATTCCGGTACGTTTTCGAAGATTTCTCATGGAAATACGTTAAATAGGGTGAATCTACCAGAGAATTCGTTCCGACGAGATAAAATATATTGGAAGGGACTTGTAAAAGTATTAAATATCAAAATCTGTTTGCATCTTGACGAAACAAAGTTTCTGCTGGACTTCATCGATGAATCTTTATTCCTGTGATATGAAATTTTTTATGGTGATCACGAATTACGCTCGTTTTCGCCGTATTCCTAAAATTTAGTCGTGAAAAAGCGAAAAAAGGATTTCGGTACGTTTTCGAAGAATTCGCATGGAAATAATGTAACTAGAGTCAATCTTTTATGGTGATCACAAATTACGCTCGTTTTCGCCGTATTCCCAAAATTTAGCCGGGAAAACGCGAAAAAAGGATTCCGCTACGTTTTCGAAGATTTCTCATGGAAATAATGGAATTGTGGTGAATCTTTTATAGTGATCACGAATTACGCTCGTTTTCGCCGTATTTCTAAAATTTAACGGGGAAAACGCGAAAAAAGGATTTCGGTACGTTTTCGAAGATTACGCATGGAAATAATGTAATTAGAGTCAATCTTTTATGGTGATCACAAATAATGCTCGATTTCGCCGTATTCCTAAAATTTAGCTGAGAAAACGCGAAAAAAGGATTCCGGTACGTTTTCGAAGATTTCTCTTGGAAATAATGTAATTGGAGTGAATCTTTTATGGTGATCACGAATTACGCTCGTTTTCGCCGTATTCCTAAAATTTAGCCGGGAAAACGAGAAAAAACGGATTCCGGTACATTTTCGAAGATTTCTCATGGAAATAATGGAATTATGATGAATCTTTTATGGTGATCACGAATTAGGCTCGTTTTCGCCGTATTCCTAAAATTTACCCGGGAAAACGCGTAAAAAGCATTCCGGTACGTTTTCGGAGATTTCTCATGGAAATAATTTAGTTAGGGTGAATCTAACGGAGAATTCGTTCTGATGGGATAAACTATATCGGAATGGACTCGTAAAAGTATTAAAAATCAAAATCTGTTTGCATCTTGACGAAACAAAGTTCCTGTACGACTTCATCGAAAAATCTTTATTCCTGTGATATGAATTTTTTTATGGTGATCACGAATTACGCTCGTTTTCGCCGTATTCCTAAAATTTAGCGGGGAAACCGAAAAAAAAAGGATTCCGGTACATTTTCGAAGATTTCTCATGGAAATAATGGAATTATGGTGAATCTTTTATAGTGATCACGAATTACGCTCGTTTTCGCCGTTTTCCTAAAATTTAGCCGGGAAAACGCGAAAAAAGGATTCCGGTACTTTTTTGAATATTTCTCATGGAAATAATGTAATTAGGGTGAATCTAACGGAGAATTCGTTCCAACGAGATAAAATATATTGGAATGGACTTGTAAAAGTATTAAAAATCGAAATCTGTTTGCATCTTGACGAAACAAAGTTTCTGCAGGACTTCATCGATGAATCTTTATTCCTGTGATATGAAATTTTTTATGGTGATCACGAATTACGCTCGTTTTCGCCGCATTCCTAAAATTTAGCGGGGAAAACGAGAAAAAAAGGATTCCGGTACATTTTCGAAGATTTCTCATGGAAATAATGGAATTATGATGAATCTTTTATGGTGATCACCAATTAGGCTCGTTTTCGCCGTATTCCTAAAATTTAGCCGGAAAAACGCGTAAAAAGCATTCCGGTACGTTTTCGAAGATTTCTCATGGAAATACTGGAATTATGGTGAATCTTTTATGGTGATCACGAATTACGCTCTTTTTCGCCGTATTTATAAAATTTAGCCGGGAAAACGCGAAAAAAGGATTTCGGTACGTTTTCGAAGATTTCTCATGGAAATAATGGAATTATGGTGAATCTTTTATGGTGATCACGAATTAGGCTCGTTTTCGCCGTATTCCTAAAATTTAGCCGGGAAAACGCGAAAAAAGGATTTCGGTACGTTTTCGAAGATTTCGCATGGAAATAATGTAATTAGAGTCAATCTTTTATGGTGATCACAAATTAAGCTCGATTTCGCCGTAAACCTACAATTTAGCCGAGAAAACGCGAAAAAAAGATTCCGGTACATTTTCGAAGATTTCTCATGGAAATAATGTAGTTAGGGTGAATCTAACGGAGAATTCGTTCTGATGGAATAAACTATATCGGAATGGAATTGTAAAAGTATTAAAAATCAAAATCTGTTTGCATCTTGACGAAACAAAGTTTCTGTACGACTTCATCGAAAAATCTTTATTCCTGTGATATGAATTTTTTTATGGTGATCACGAATTACGCTCGTTTTCGCCGTATTCCCAAAATTTAGCGGGGAAAACGAGAACAAAAAGGATTCCGGTACATTTTCGAAGATTTCTCATGGAAATAATGGAATTATGGTGAATCTTTTATGGTGATCACGAATAACGCTCGTTTTCGCCGTATTCCTATTATTTAGTCGGGAAAACGCGAAAAAATGATTTCGGTACGTTTTCGAAGATTTCGCATGGAAATAATGTAACTGGAGTCAATCTTTTATGGTGATCACAAATTACGGTCGTTTTCGCCGTATTCCCAAAATTTAGCCGGGAAAACGCGAAAAAAGGATTCCGCTACGTTTTCGAAGATTTCTCATGGAAATAATGGAATTGTGGTGAATCTTTTATGGTGATCACGAATTACGGTCTTTTTCGCCGTATTCTTAAAATTTAGCCGGGAAAACGCGAAAAAGGGATTTCGCTACGTTTTCGAAGATTTCTCATGGAAATAATGTAATTAGGGTGAATCTTTTATGGTGATCACAAATTACGCTCGTTTTCGCCGTATTCCTAAAATTTAGCCGGGAAAACGCGAAAAAAGGATTCCGGTACGTTTTCGAAGATTTGTCACGGAAATACTTTAAATAGGGTGAATCTAACAGAATTCGTTCCGACGAGACAAAATATATTGGAATGGACTTGTAAAAGTATTAAAAATGAAAATCTGTTTGCATCTTGACGAAACAAAGTTTATGCAGGACTTCATCGATGAATTTTTATTTCTGTGATATGAAATTTTTTATGGTGATCACGAATAACGCTCGTTTCCGCCGTATTCCTAAAATTTAGTCGGGAAAACGCGAAAAAAGGATTTCGGTACGTTTTCGAAGATTTCGCATGGAAATAATGTAACTAGAGTCAATCTTTTATGGTGATCACAAATTACGCTCGTTTTCGCCGTATTCCCAAAATTTAGCCGGGAAAACGCGAAAAAAGGATTCCGCTACGTTTTCGAAGATTTCTCATGGAAATAATGGAATTGTGGTGAATCTTTTATGGTGATCACGAATTACGCTCTTTTTCGCCGTATTCCTACTATTTAGCCGGGAAAACGCGAAAAAGGGATTCCGGTACGTTTTCGAAGATTTCTCACGGAAATAATGTAATTAGGGTGAATCTTTTAAGGTGATCACGAATTACGCTCGTTTTCGGCGTATTCCTAAAATTTAGTCCGGAAAACGCGAAAAAAAGGAATCCGGTACGTTTTCGAATATTTCTCATGGAAATAATGTAATTAGGGTGAATCTTTTATGGTGATCACAAATTGCGCTCGTTTTCGCCGTATTCCTAAAATTTAGCCGGGAAAACGCGAAAAAAGGATTCCGGTACGTTTTCGAAGATTTGTCATGGAAATACTTTAAATACGGCGAATCTAACAGAATTCGTTCCGACGAGACAAAATATATTGGAATGGACTTGTAAAAGTATTAAAAACCAAAACCTGTTTGCATCTTGACGAAACAAAGTTTCTGCAGGACTTCATCGATGAATCTTTATTTCTGTGATATGAAATGTTTTATCGTGATCACGAATAACGCTCGTTTCCGCCGTATTCCGAAAATTTAGTCGCGAAAAAGCGAGAAAAGGATTTCGGTACGTTTTCAAAGATTTCGCATGGAAATAATGTAACTAGAGTCAATCTTTTATGGTGATCACGAATTACGCTCGTTTTCGCCGTATTTCTAAAATTTAGCCGGGAAAACGCGAAAAAAGGATTTCGGTTCGTTTTCGAAGATTACGCATGGAAATAATGTAATTAGAGTCAATCTTTTATGGTGATCACGAATTACGCTCTTTTTCGCCGTATTCCTATTATTTAGCCGGGAAAACGCGAAAAAAGGATTCCGGTACGTTTTCGAAGATTTCTCTTGGAAATAATGTAATTGGAGTGAATCTTTTATGGTGATCACGAATTACGCTCGTTTTCGCCGTATTCCTAAAATTTAGCCGGGAAAACGAGAAAAAAAGGATTCCGGTACATTTTCGAAGATTTCTCATGGAAATAATGGAATTATGGTGAATCTTTTATGGTGATCACGAATTAGGCTCATTTTCGCCGTATTCCTAAAATTTAGCCGGGAAACGCGAAAAAAGGATTCCGGTACGTTTTCGAACATTTCTCATGGAAATACGTTAAATAGGGTGAATCTAACAGAGAATTCGTTCCGACGAGATAAAATATATTGGAAGGGACTTGTAAAAGTATTAAATATCAAAATCTGTTTGCATCTTGACGAAACAAAGTTTCTGCAGGACTTCATCGATGAATCTTTATTCCTGTGATACGAAATTTTTTATGGTGATCACGAATTACGCTCGTTTTCGCCGTATTCCTAAAATTTAGCCGGGAAAACGCGAAAAAATGATTTCGGTACGTTTTCGAAGATTTGTCATGGAAATACTTTAAATAGGGTGAATCTAACAGAATTCGTTCCGACGAGACAAAATATATTGGAATGGACTTGTAAAAGTATTAAAAATCAAAATCTGTTTGCATTTTGACGAAACAAAGTTTCTGCAGGACTTCATCCAAAAATCTTTATTCCTGTGATATGAATTTTTTTAGGGTGATCACGAATTACGCTCGTTTTCGCCGTATTCCCAAAATTTAGCGGGGAAAACGAGAAAAAATAGGATTCCGGTACATTTTCGAAGATTTCTCATGGAAATAATGGAATTATGGTGAATCTTTTATGGTGATCACGAATTACGCTCGTTTTCGCCGTATTCCTAAAATTTAGCCGGGAAAACGCGTAAAAAGCATTCCGGTACGTTTTCGAAGATTTCTCATGGAAATAATGTAGTTAGGGTGAATCTAACGGACAATTCGTTCTGATGGGATAAACTATATCGGAACGGACTCGTAAAAGTATTAAAAATCAAAATCTGTTTGCATCTTGACGAAACAAAGTTTCTGTACGACTTCATCGAAAAATCTTTATTCCTGTGATATGAATTTTTTTATGGTGATCACGAATTCCGCTCGTTTTCGTCGTATTCCTAAAATTTAGCGGGGAAAACGAGAAAAAAAAGGATTCCGGTACATTTTCGAAGATTTCTCATGGAAATAATGGAATTATGGTGAATCTTTTATGGTGATCACGAATTACGCTCTTTTTCGCCGTATTCCTATTATTTAGCCGGGAAAACGCGAAAAAGGCATTCCGGTACGTTTTCGAAGATTTCTCACGGAAACAATGTAATTAGGGTGAATCTTTTAAGGTGATCACGAATTACGCTCGTTTTCGGCGTATTCCTAAAATTTAGCCCGGAAAATGCGAAAAAAAGGAATCCGGTACGTTTTCGAAGATTTCTCATGGAAATAATGTAATTAGAGTGAATCTTTTATGGTGATCACAAATTACGCTCGTTTTCGCCGTATTCCTAAAATTTAGCCGGGAAACGCGATAAAAGGATTCCGGTACGTTTTCGAAGATTTCTCATGGAAATACGTTAAATAGGGTGAATCTAACAGAGAATTCGTTCCGACGAGATCTAATTCATTGGAAGGGACTTGTAAAAGTATTAAATATCAAAATCTGTTTGCATCTTGACGAAACAAAGTTTCTGCGGGACTTCATCGATCAATCTTTATTCCTGTGATATGAAATTTTTTATGGTGATCACGAATTACGCTCGTTTCCGCCGTATTCCTAAAATTTAGTCGGGAAAACGCGAAAAAAGGATTTCGGTACGTTTTCGAAGACTTCGCATGGAAATAATGTAACTAGAGTCAATCTTTTATGGTGATCACAAATTACGCTCGTTTTCGCCGTATTCCTAAAATTTAGCCGGGAAAACGCGAAAAAAGGATTCCGCTACGTTTTCGAAGATTTGTCATGGAAATACTTTAAATAGGGTGAATCTAACAGAATTCGTTCCGACGAGACAAAATATATTGGAATGGACTTGTAAAAGTATTAAAAATCACAATCTGTTTGCATCGTGACGAAACAAAGTTTCTGCAGGACTTCATCCATGAATCTTTATTTCTGTGATATGAAATTTTTTATGGTGATCACGGATAACGCTCGTTTCCGCCGTATTCCTAAAATTTAGCCGGGAAAACGCGAAAAAAGGATTCCGCTACGTTTTCGAAGATTTCTCATGGAAATAATGGAATTGTGGTCAATCTTTTATAGTGATCACGAATTACGCTCGTTTTCGCCGTATTTCTAAAATTTAGCCGGGAAAACACAAAAAAAGGATTTCGGTACGTTTTCGAAGATTACGCATGGAAATAATGTAATTAGAGTCAATCTCTTATGGTGATAACAAATAACGCTCGATTTCGCCGTATTCCTAAAATTTAGCTGAGAAAACGCGAAAAAAGGTTTCCGGTACGTTTTCGAAGATTTCTCTTGGAAATAATGTAATTGGCGTGAATCTTTTATGGTGATCACGTATTACGCTCGTTTTCGCCGTATTCCTAAAATTTAGCCGGGAAAACGAGAAAAAACGGATTCCGGTACATTTTCGAAGATTTCTCATGGAAATAATGGAATTATGATGAATCTTTTATGGTGATCACGAATTAGGCTCGTTTTCGCCGTATTCCTAAAATTTAGCCGGGAAAACGCGTAAAAAGCATTCCGGTACGTTTTCGGAGATTTCTCATGGAAATAATTTAGTTAGGGTGAATGTAACGGAGAATTCGTTCTGATGGGATAAACTATATCGGAATGGACTCGTAAAAGTATTAAAAATCAAAATCTGTTTGCATTTTGACGAAACAAAGTTTCTGTACGACTTCATCGAAAAATCTTAATTCCTGTGATATGATTTTTTTTATGGTGATCACGAATTACGCTTGTTTTCGCCGTATTCCTAAAATTTAGCGGGGAAAACGAGAAAAAAAAAAATTCCGGTACATTTTCGAAGATACCTCATGGAAATAATGGAATTACGGTGAATCTTTTATGGTGATCACGAATTAGGCTCGTTTTCGCCTTATTCCTAAAATTTAGCCGGGAAAACGCGATAAAAGGATTCCGGTACGTTTTCGAAGATTTCTCACGGAAATAATGTAATTAGGGTGAATCTTTTATGGTGATCACGAATTACGCTCGTTTTCGGCGTATTCCTAAAATTTAGCCCGGAAAACGAGAAAAAAGGATTTCGGTACGTTTTAGAAGATTTCGCATGGAAATAATGTAATTGGAGTCAATCTTTTATGGTGATCACAAATTGCGCTTGTTTTCGCCGTTTTCCTAAAATTAAGCCGGGAAAACGCGAAAAATGGATTCCGATACATTTTCGAAGTTTTTTCTTGGGAATAATGGAAGTAGGGTGAATCTAAGGGAATATTCGTATTGATGGGACAAACTATACTGGAATGGACTTGTACAAGTATTGAAAATCAAAATCTGTTTGCATCTTGACGAAACAAAGTTTCTGTACGACTTGATCGATAAATCTTTATTCCCGTGATATGGATTTTTTTTATGGTGATCAAGAATAACGGTCGTCTTCGCTGTATTCCTAAAATTTAGACGGGAAAACGCGAAAAAAAGGATTCCGGTACATTTTCGAAGATTTCTCATGGAAATAATGGAATTATGGTGAATCTTTTATGGTGATCACGAATTAGGCTCGTTTTCGCCGTATTCCTAAAATTTAGCCGGGAAAACGCGAAAAAAAGGAATCCGCTACGTTTTTGAAGATTTCTCACGGAAATAATGTAATTAGGGTGAATCTTTTATGGTGATCACGAATTACGCTCGTTTTCGGCGTATTCCTAAAATTTAGCCGGGAAAACGCGAAAAAAGCATTCCGCTACGTTTTCGAAGATTTCTCATGGAAATAATGGAATTGTGGTGAATCTTTTATGGTGATCACGAATTACGCCCGTTTTCGCCGTATTTATGAAATTTAGCCGGGAAAACGCGAAAAAAGGATTTCGGTACGTTTTCGAAGATTTCTCATGGAAATAATGGAATTATGGTGAATCTTTTATGGTGATCACGAATTACGCTCGTTTTCGCCGTATTTCTAAAATTTAGCCGGGAAAACGCGAAAAAAGGATTTCGGTTCGTTTTCGAAGATTACGCATGGAAATAATGTAATTAGAGTCAATCTTTTATGGTGATCACGAATTACGCTCTTTTTCGCCGTATTCCTATTATTTAGCCGGGAAAACGCGAAAAAAGGATTCCGGTACGTTTTCGAAGATTTCTCTTGGAAATAATGTAATTGGAGTGAATCTTTTATGGTGATCACGAATTACGCTCGTTTTCGCCGTATTCCTAAAATTTAGCCGGGAAAACGAGAAAAAAAGGATTCCGGTAGATTTTCGAAGATTTCTCATGGAAATAATGGAATTATGGTGAATCTTTTATGGTGATCACGAATTAGGCTCGTTTTCGCCGTATTCCTAAAATTTAGCCGGGAAACGCGAAAAAAGGATTCCGGTACGTTTTCGAAGATTTCTCATGGAAATACGTTAAATAGGGTGAATCTAACAGAGAATTCGTTCCGACGAGATAAAATATATTGGAATGGACTTGTAAAAGTATTAAAAATCAAAATCTTTTTGCATCTTGACGAAACAAAGTTTCTGCAGGACTTCATCGATGAATCTTTATTCCTGTGATATGAAATTTTTTATGGTGTTCACGAATTACGCTCGTTTTCGCCGTATTCCTAAAATTTAGCCGGGAAAACGCGAAGAAAGGATTTCGGTACGTTTTCGAAGATTTCGCATGGAAATGATGTAACTAGAGTCAATCTTTTATGGTGATCACAAATTACGCTCGTTTTCGCCGTATTCCTAAAATTTAGCCGAGAAAACGCGAAAAAAGGATTCCGGTACGTTTTCGAAGATTTCTCATGGAAATAATGTAATTGGAGTGAATCTTTTATGGTGATCACAAATTGCGCTTGTTTTCGCCGTATTCCTAAAATTAAGCCGCGAAAACGCGAAGAATGGATTCCGATACATTTTCGAAGTTTTTTCTTGGGAATAATAGAAGTAGGTCGAATCTAAGAGAAAATTCGTATTGATGGGATAAACTATACTGGAATGGACTTGTAAAAGTATTAAAAATCAAAATCTGTTTGCATCTTGACGAACCAAAGTTTCTGTACGACTTCATCGATAAATCTTTATTCCCGTGATATCGATTTTTTTTATGGTGATCAAGAATTACGGTCGTTTTCGCTGTATTCCTAAAATTTAGACGGGAAAACGCGAAAAAAAGGATTCCGGTACGTTTTCGCAGATTTCGCATGGAAATGATGTAACTAGAGTCAATCTTTTATGGTGATCACAAATTACGCTCGTTTTCGCCGTATTCCCAAAATTTAGCCGGGAAAACGCGAAAAATGGATTCCGATACATTTTCGAAGTTTTTTCTTGGGAACAATAGAAGTAGGGTGAATGTAAGGGAAAATTCGTTTTCATGGGATAAACTATACTGGAATGGACTTGTAAAAGTATTAAAAATCAAAATCTGTTTGCATCTTGACGAAACAAAGTTTCTGTACGACTTTATCAATAAATCTTTATTCCCGTGATATGGATTTTTTTTATGGTTATCAAGAATTACGGTCGTTTTCGCTGTATTCCTAAAATTTAGACGGGAAAACGCGAAAAAAAGGATTCCGGTACATTTTCGAAGATTTCTCATGGAAATAATGGAATTATGGTGAATGTGTTATGGTGATCACGAATTACGCTCGTTTTCGGCCTATTCCTAAAATTTAGCCCGGAAAACGCGAAAAGAAGGAATCCGCTACGTTTTCGAAGATTTCTCATGGAAATAATGTAATTAGGGTGAATCTTTTATGGTGATCACAAATTACGCTCGTTTTCGCCGTATTCCTAAAATTTAGCCGGGAAAACGTGTAAAAAGCATTCCGGTACGTTTTCGAAGATCTCTCATGGAAATAATGTAGTTAGGGTGAATCTAACGGAGAATTCGTTCTGATGGGATAAACTATATCAGAATGGTCTTGTAAACGTCTTAAAAATCAAAATCTGTATGCATCTTGACGAAACAAAGTTCCTGTACGACTTCATCGAACAATCTTTATTCCTGTGATATGAATTTTTTTATGGTGATCACGAATTACGCTCGTTCTCGCCGTATTCCTAAAATTTAGCGGGGAAAACGAGAAAAAAAAGGATTCAGGCACATTTTCGAAGATTTCTCATGGAAATAATGGAATTATGGTGAATCTTTTATGGTGATCACGAATTACGCTCGTTTTCGGCGTATTCCTAAAATTTAGCCCGGAAAACGCGAAAAAAACGAATCCGCTACGTTTTCGAAGATTTCTCATGGACCAAATGTAATTGGGGTGAATCTTTCATGGTGATCACAAATTACGCTCGATTTCGCCGTATTCCTAAAATTTAGCCGGGAAAACGCGCAAAAAGGACTCCTCTACGTTTTCGAAGATTTCTCATGGAAATAATTTAATTAGGGTGAATCTGACAGAGAATTCGTTCCGACGAGATAAAATATATTGGTATGGACTTGTAAAAGTATTAAAAATCACCATCTGCTTGCATCTTGACGAAACAAAGTTTCTGCAGGACTTCATCGATGAATCTTTATTCCTGTGATATGAAATTTTTTATGGTGATCACGAATAACGCTCGTTTTGACCGTATTGCGAAACTTAAGCCAGGAAAACGCTAAAAAAGGAATCCGATACGTTTTCGAAGATTTCTCATAGAAATAATGGAATTATGGTGAATCTTTTATGGTGATCACGAATTACGGTCGTTTTCGCCGTATTTCTAAAATTTAGCCGGGAAAACGCGAAAAAAGGATTTCGGTACGTTTTAGAAGATTTCGCATGCACATAATGTAGTTGGAGTGAATCTTTTATGGTGATCACAAATTGCGCTTGTTTTCGCCGTATTCCTAAAATTAAGCCGGGAAAACGCGAAAAATGGATTCCGATAGATTTTCGAAGTTTTTTCTTGGGAATAATGGAAGTAGGGTGAATCTAAGGGAGAATTCGTATTGATGGGATAAACTATACTGGAATGGACTTGTAAAAGTATTGAAAATCAAAATCTGTTTGCATCTTGACGAAACAAAGTTTCTGTACGACTTCATCGATAAATCTTTATTCCCGTGATATGGATTTTTTTTATGGTGATCAAGAATTACGGTCGTTTTCGCTGTATTCCTAAAATTTAGACGGGAAAACGCGAAAAAAAGGATTCCGGTACATTTTCGAAGATTTCTCATGGAAATAATGGAATTATGGTGAATCTTTTATGGTGATCACGAATTAGGCTCGTTTTCGCCGTATTCCTAAAATTTAGCCGGGAAAACGCGTAAAAACCATTCCGGTACGTTTTCGGAGATTTCTCATGGAAATAATGTAGTTAGGGTGAATCTAACGGAGAATTCGTTCTGATGGGATAAACTATATCGGAATGGACTTATAAAAGTATTAAAAATCAAAATCTGTTTGCATCTTGACGAAACAACGTTTCTGTACGACTTCATCGAAAAATCTTTATTCCTGTGATATGAATTTTTTTATGGTGATCACGACTTACGCTCGTTTTCGCCGTATTCCTAAAATTTAGCCGGGAAAACGCGAAAAAAGGATTCCGGTACGTTTTCGAAGATTTCTCATGGAAATACGACAAATAGGGTGAATCTAACAGAGAATTCGTTCCAACGAGATAAAATATATTGGAATGATCTTGTAAAAGTATTAAAAATCAAAATCTGTTTGCATCTTGACGAAACAAAGTTTCTGCAGGAATTCATCGATGAATCTTTATTTCTGTGATATGAAATTTTTTATGGTGATCACGAATAACGCTCTTTTTTGCCGTATTCCAAAAATTTAGCCGGGAAAACGAGAAAAAAAGGATTCCGGTACATTTTCGAAGATTTCTCATGGAAATAATGTAATTATGATGAATCTTTTATGGTGATCACGAATTAGGCTCGTTTTCGCCGTATTCCTAAAATTTAGCCGGGAAAACGCGTAAAAAGCATTCCGGTACGTTTTCGGAGATTTCTCATGGAAATAATTTAGTTAGGGTGAATCTAACGGAGAATTCGTTCTGATGGGATAAACTATATCGGAATGGACTCGTAAAAGTATTAAAAATCAAAATCTGTTTGCATCTTGACGAAACAAAGTTTCTGTACGACTTCATCGAAAAATCTTTATTCCTGTGATATGAATTTTTTTATGGTGATCACGAATTACGCTCGTTTTCGCCGTATTCCTAAAATTTAGCGGGGAAACCGAAAAAAAAAGGATTCCGGTACATTTTCGATGATTTCTCATGGAAATAATGGAATTATGGTGAATCTTTTATAGTGATCACGAATTACGCTCGTTTTCGCCGTTTTCCTAAAATTTAGCCGGGAAAACGCGAAAAAAGGATTCCGGTACTTTTTTGAATATTTCTCATGGAAATAATGTAATTAGGGTGAATCTAACGGAGAATTCGTTCCAACGAGATAAAATATATTGGAATGGACTTGTAAAAGTATTAAAAATCGAAATCTGTTTGCATCTTGACGAAACAAAGTTTCTGCAGGACTTCATCGATGAATCTTTATTCCTGTGATATGAAATTTTTTATGGTGATCACGAATTACGCTCGTTTTCGCCGCATTCCTAAAATTTAGCGGGGAAAACGAGAAAAAAAGGATTCCGGTACATTTTCGAAGATTTCTCATGGAAATAATGGAATTATGATGAATCTTTTATGGTGATCACCAATTAGGCTCGTTTTCGCCGTATTCCTAAAATTTAGCCGGGAAAACGCGTAAAAAGCATTCCGGTACGTTTTCGGAGATTTCTCATGGAAATAATGTAGTTAGGGTGAATCTAACGGAGAATTCGTTCTGATGGGATAAACTATATCGGAATGGACTTGTAAAAGTATTAAAAATCAAAATCTGTTTGCATCTTCACGAAACAAAGTTTCTGTACGACTTCATCGAAAAATCTTTATTCCTGTGATATGAATTTTTTTATGGTGATCACGACTTACGCTCGTTTTCGCCGTATTCCTAAAATTTAGCCGGGAAAACGAGAAAAAAAGGATTCCGGTACATTTTCGAAGATTTCTCATGGAAATACTGGAATTATGGTGAATCTTTTATGGTGATCACGAATTACGCTCTTTTTCGCCGTATTTATAAAATTTAGCCGGGAAAACGCGAAAAAGGGATTTCGGTACGTTTTCGAAGATTTCTCATGGAAATAATGGAATTATGGTGAATCTTTTATGGTGATCACGAATTAGGCTCGTTTTCGCCGTATTCCTAAAATTTAGCCGGGAAAACGCGAAAAAAGGATTTCGGTACGTTTTCGAAGATTTCGCATGGAAATAATGTAATTAGAGTCAATCTTTTATGGTGATCACAAATTAAGCTCGATTTCGCCGTAAACCTACAATTTAGCCGAGAAAACGCGAAAAAAGGATTCCGGTACATTTTCGAAGATTTCTCATGGAAATAATGTAGTTAGGGTGAATCTAACGGAGAATTCGTTCTGATGGAATAAACTATATCGGAATGGAATTGTAAAAGTATTAAAAATCAAAATCTGTTTGCATCTTGACGAAACAAAGTTTCTGTACGACTTCATCGAAAAATCTTTATTCCTGTGATATGAATTTTTTTATGGTGATCACGAATTACGCTCGTTTTCGCCGTATTCCCAAAATTTAGCGGGGAAAACGAGAACAAAAAGGATTCCGGTACATTTTCGAAGATTTCTCATGGAAATAATGGAATTATGGTGAATCTTTTATGGTGATCACGAATAACGCTCGTTTTCGCCGTATTCCTATTATTTAGTCGGGAAAACGCGAAAAAATGATTTCGGTACGTTTTCGAAGATTTCGCATGGAAATAATGTAACTGGAGTCAATCTTTTATGGTGATCACAAATTACGCTCGTTTTCGCCGTATTCCCAAAATTTAGCCGGGAAAACGCGAAAAAAGGATTCCGCTACGTTTTCGAAGATTTCTCATGGAAATAATGGAATTGTGGTGAATCTTTTATGGTGATCACGAATTACGGTCTTTTTCGCCGTATTCTTAAAATTTAGCCGGGAAAACGCGAAAAAGGGATTTCGCTACGTTTTCGAAGATTTCTCATGGAAATAATGTAATTAGGGTGAATCTTTTATGGTGATCACAAATTACGCTCGTTTTCGCCGTATTCCTAAAATTTAGCCGGGAAAACGCGAAAAAAGGATTCCGGTACGTTTTCGAAGATTTGTCACGGAAATACTTTAAATAGGGTGAATCTAACAGAATTCGTTCCGACGAGACAAAATATAGTGGAATGGACTTGTAAAAGTATTAAAAATCAAAATCTGTTTGCATCTTGACGAAACAAAGTTTATGCAGGACTTCATCGATGAATTTTTATTTCTGTGATATGAAATTTTTTATGGTGATCACGAATAACGCTCGTTTCCGCCGTATTCCTAAAATTTAGTCGGGAAAACGCGAAAAAAGGATTTCGGTACGTTTTCGAAGATTTCGCATGGAAATAATGTAACTAGAGTCAATCTTTTATGGTGATCACAAATTACGCTCGTTTTCGCCGTATTCCCAAAATTTAGCCGGGAAAACGCGAAAAAAGGATTCCGCTACGTTTTCGAAGATTTCTCATGGAAATAATGGAATTGTGGTGAATCTTTTATGGTGATCACGAATTACGCTCTTTTTCGCCGTATTCCTACTATTTAGCCGGGAAAACGCGAAAAAGGGATTCCGGTACGTTTTCGAAGATTTCTCACGGAAATAATGTAATTAGGGTGAATCTTTTAAGGTGATCACGAATTACGCTCGTTTTCGGCGTATTCCTAAAATTTAGTCCGGAAAACGCGAAAAAAAGGAATCCGGTACGTTTTCGAAGATTTCTCATGGAAATAATGTAATTAGGGTGAATCTTTTATGGTGATCACAAATTGCGCTCGTTTTCGCCGTATTCCTAAAATTTAGCCGGGAAAACGCGAAAAAAGGATTCCGGTACGTTTTCGAAGATTTGTCATGGAAATACTTTAAATACGGCGAATCTAACAGAATTCGTTCCGACGAGACAAAATATATTGGAATGGACTTGTAAAAGTATTAAAAACCAAAACCTGTTTGCATCTTGACGAAACAAAGTTTCTGCAGGACTTCATCGATGAATCTTTATTTCTGTGATATGAAATGTTTTATCGTGATCACGAATAACGCTCGTTTCCGCCGTATTCCTAAAATTTAGTCGCGAAAAAGCGAGAAAAGGATTTCGGTACGTTTTCGAAGATTTCGCATGGAAATAATGTAACTAGAGTCAATCTTTTATGGTGATCACAAATTACGCTCGTTTTCGCCGTATTCCCAAAATTTAGCCGGGAAAACACAAAAAAGGATTCCGCTACGTTTTCGAAGATTTCTCATGGAAATAATGGAATTGTGGTGAATCTTTTATGGTGATCACGAATTACGCTCGTTTTCGCCGTATTTCTAAAATTTAGCCGGAAAAACGCGAAAAAAGGATTTCGGTTCGTTTTCGAAGATTACGCATGGAAATAATGTAATTAGAGTCAATCTTTTATGGTGATCACGAATTACGCTCTTTTTCGCCGTATTCCTATTATTTAGCCGGGAAAACGCGAAAAAGGGATTCCGGTACGTTTTCGAAGATTTCTCTTGGAAATAATGTAATTGGAGTGACTCTTTTATGGTGATCACGAATTACGCTCGTTTTCGCCGTATTCCTAAAATTTAGCCGGGAAAACGCGAAAAAAGGATTTCGGTACGTTTTCGAAGATTTGTCATGGAAATACTTTAAATAGGGTGAATCTAACAGAATTCGTTCCGACGAGACAAAATATATTGGAATGGACTTGTAAAAGTATTAAAAATCAAAATCTGTTTGCATCTTGACGAAACAAAGTTTCTGCAGGACTTCATCGAAAAATCTTTATTCCTGTGATATGAATTTTTTTATGGTGATCACGAATTACGCTCGTTTTCGCCGTATTCCCAAAATTTAGCGGGGAAAACGAGAAAAAATAGGATTCCGGTACATTTTCGAAGATTTCTCATGGAAATAATGGAATTATGGTGAATCTTTTATGGTGATCACGAATTACGCTCGTTTTCGCCGTATTCCTAAAATTTAGCCGGGAAAACGAGAAAAAAAGGATTCCGGTACATTTTCGAAGATTTCTCATGGAAATAATGGAATTATGGTGAATCTTTTATGGTGATCACGAATTAGGCTCGTTTTCGCCGTATTCCTAAAATTTAGCCGGGAAACGCGAAAAAAGGATTCCGGTACGTTTTCGAAGATTTCTCATGGAAATACGTTAAATAGGGTGAATCTAACAGAGAATTCGTTCCGACGAGATAAAATATATTGGAATGGACTTGTAAAAGTATTAAAAATCAAAATCTGTTTGCATCTTGACGAAACAAAGTTTCTGCAGGACTTCATCGATGAATCTTTATTCCTGTGATATGAATTTTTTTATGGTGATCACGAATTACGCTCGTTTTCGCCGTATTCCGAAAATTTAGCGGGGGAAAACGAGAAAAAATAGGATTCCGGTACATTTTCGAAGATTTCTCATGGAAATAATGGAATTATGGTGAATCTTTTATGGTCATCACGAATTACGCTCTTTTTCGCCGTATTCCTATTATTTAGCCGGGAAAACGCGAAAAAGCGATTCCGGTACGTTTTCGAAGACTTCTCACGGAAATAATGTAATTAGGGTGAATCTTTTAAGGTGGTCACGAATTACGCTCGTTTTCGGCGTATTCCTAAAGTTTAGCCCGGAAAACGTGAAAAAAGGGATTCCGCTACGTTTTCGAAGATTTCTCATGGAAATAAAGTAAATAGGGTGAATCTTTTATGGTGATCACAATTTACGCTCGTTTTCGCCGTATTCCTAAAATTTAGCCGGGAAAACGCGAAAAAAGGATTCCGGTACGTTTTCGAAGATTTCTCATGGAAATACTTTAAATAGGGTGAATCTACCAGAGAATTCGTTCCGACGAGTTAAAATATATTGGAATGGACTTGTAAAAGTATTAAAAATCAAAATCGGTTTGCATCTTAACGAAACAAAGTTTCTGCAGGACTTCATCGATGAATCTTTATTTCTGTGATATGAATTTTTTTATGGTGATCACGAATAACGCTCGTTTTCGCCGTATTCCTAAAATTTAGCCGGGAAAACGCGAAGAAAGGATTTCGGTGCGTTTTCGAAGATTTCGCATGGAAATAATGTAATTAGAGTCAATCTTTTATGGTGATCACAAATTACGCTCGTTTTCGACGTATTCCTAAAATTTAGCCGAGAAAACGCGAAAAAAGGATTCCGGTAGGTTTTCGAAGATTTCTCATGGAAATAATGTAATTGGAGTGAATCTTTTATGGTGATCACAAATTGCGCTTGTTTTCGCCGTATTCCTAAAATTAAGCCGGGAAAACGCGAAAAATGGATTCCGATACATTTTCGAAGTTTTTTCTTGGGAATAATGGAAGTAGGGTGAATCTAAGGGAAAATTCGTATTGATGGGATAAACCATACTGGAATGGACTTGTAAAAGTATTAAAAATCAAAATCTGTTTGCATCTTGACGGAACAAAGTTTCTGTACGACTTCATCGATAAATCTTTATTCCCGTGATATGGATTTTTTTATGGTGATCAAGAATTACGGTCGTTTTGGCTGTATTCCTAAAATTTAGACGGGAAAACGCAAAAAAAAGGATTCCGGTACATTTTCGAAGATTTCTCATGGAAATAATGGAATTATGGTGAATCTTTTATGGTGATCACGAATTAGGCTCGTTGTCGCCGTATTCCTAAAATTTAGCCGGGAAAACGCGAAAAAAGGATTCCGGTACGTTTTAGAAGATTTCGCATGGAAATACTTTAAATAGGGTGAATCTAACAGAGAATTCGTTCCGACGAGACAAAATATATTGGAATGGACTTGTAAAAGTATTAAAAATCAAAGCCTGTTTGCATCTTGACGAAACAAAGTTTCTGCAGGACTTCATCGATGAATCTTAATTTCTGTGATATGAAATTTTTTATGGTGATCACGAATTACGCTCGTTTTCGCCGTATTCCTAAAATTTAGTCGGGAAAACGCGAAAAAATGATTTCGGTACGTTTTCGAAGATTTCGCATGGAAATAATGTAACTCGAGTCAATCTTTTATGGTGATCACAAATTACGCTCGTTTTCGCCGTATTCCCAAAATTTAGCCGGGAAAACGCGAAAAAAGGATTCCGCTACGTTTTCGAAGATTTCTCATGGAAATAATGGAATTGTGGTGAATCTTTTATGGTGATCACGAATTACGCTCGTTTTCGCCGTATTCCTAAAATTTAGCCGGGAAAACGAGAAAAAAAGGATTCCGGTACATTTTCGAAGATTTCTCATGGAAATAATGGAATTATGGTGAATCTTTTATGGTGATCACGAATTACGCTCGTTTTCGCCGTATTCCTAAAATTTAGCCGGGAAAACGCGTAAAAAGCATTCCGGTACGTTTTCGAAGAATTCTCATGGAAATAATGTAGTTAGGGTGAATCTAACGGAGAATTCGTTCTGATGGGATAAACTATATCGGAATGGACTCGTAAAAGTATTAAAAATCAAAATCTGTTTGCATCTTGTCGAAACAAAGTTTCTGTACGACTTCATCGAAAAATCTTTATTCCTGTGATATGAATTTTTTTATGGTGATCACGAATTACGCTCGTTTTCGCCGTATTCCTAAAATTTAGCGGGGAAAACGCGAAAAAAGGATTTCGGTACGTTTTCGAAGATATCGCATGGAAATAATGTAATTAGAGTCAATCTTTTATGGTGATCACAAATTACGCTCGTTTTCGCCGTATTCCTAAAATATAGCCGGGAAAATCGCAAAAAAGGATTCCGGTTCTTTTTCGAAGATTTCTCATGGAAATAATGTAATTAGGGTGAATCTTTTATGGTGATCACGGATTACGCTCGTTTTCGCCGTATTCCTAAAATTTAGCGGGGAAAACGAGAAAAAAAGTATTCCGGTACATTTTCAAAGATTTCTCATGGAAATAATGGAATTGTGGTGAATCTTTTATGGTGATCACGAATTACGCTCTTTTTCGCCGTATTCCTAAAATCTAGCCGGGAAAACGCGAAAAAGGGATTTCGCTACGTTTTCGAAGATTTCTCACGGAAATAATGTAATTAGGGTGAATCTTTTATGGTGATCACGAATTACGCTCGTTTCCGGCGTACTCCTAAAATATAGCCCGGAAAACGCGAAAAAAAGGAATCCGCTACGTTTTCGAAGATTTCTCATGGAAATAATGTAATTAGGGTGAATCTTTTATGGTGATCACAAATTACGCTCGCTTTCGCCGTATTCCTAAAATTTAGCCGAGAAAACGCGAAAAAAGGATTCCGGTCCGTTTGCGAAGATTTCTCATGGAAATAATGGAATTGTGGTGAATCTAACGGAGAATTCGTTCCAACGAGATAAAATATATTGGAATGGACTTGTAAACGTATTAAAAATCAAAATCTGTTTGCATCTTGACGAAACAAAGTTTCTGCAGGACTTCATCGATGAATCTTTATTCCTGTGATATGAAATTTTTTATGGTGATCACGAATTACGCTCGTTTTCGCCGTATTCCTAAAATTTAGCCGGGAAAACGCGAAGAAAGGATTTCGGTACGTTTTCGAAGATTTCGCACGGAAATGATGTAACTAGAGTCAATCTTTTATGGTGATCACAAATTACGCTCGTTTTCGCCGTATTCCCAAAATTTAGCCGGCAAAACGCGAAAAAAGGATTCCGCTACGTTTTCGAAGATTTCTCATGGAAATCATGGAATTATGGTGAATCTTTTATGGTGATCACGAATTACGCTCGTTTTCGCCGTATTTCTAAAATTCAGCCTGGAAAATGCGAAAAGAGGATTCCGGTACGTTTTCGAAGATTTCGCATGGATATAATGTAATTAGAGGCAATCTTTTATGGTGATCACAAATTACGCTCGTTTTTGCCGTATTCCTAAAATTTAGCCGAGAAAACGCGAAAAAAGGATTCCGGTACGTTTTCGAAGATTTCTCATGGAAATAATGTAATTGGAGTGAATCTTTTATGGTGATCACAAATTGCGCTTGTTTTCGCCGTATTCCTAAAATTAAGCCGCGAAAACGCAAAGAATGGATTCCGATACATTTTCGAAGTTTTTTCTTGGGAATAATAGAAGTACGGTGAATCTAAGAGAAAATTCGTATTGATGGGATAAACTATACTGGAATGGACTTGTAAAAGTATTAAAAATCAAAATCTGTTTGCATCTTGACGAACCAAAGTTTCTGTACGACTTCATCGATAAATCTTTATTCCCGTGATATGGATTTTTTTTATGGTGATCAAGAATTACGGTCGTTTTCGCTGTATTCCTAAAATTTCGACGGGAAAACGCGAAAAAAAGGATTCCGGTACGTTTTCGAAGATTTCGCATGGAAATGATGTAACTAGAGTCAATCTTTTATGGTGATCACAAATTACGCTCGTTTTCGCCGTATTCCTAAAATTAAGCCGGGAAAACGCGAAAAATGGATTCCGATACATTTTCGAAGTTTTTTCTTGGGAATAATAGAAGTAGGGTGAATGTAAGGGAAAATTCGTTTTCATGGGATAAACTATACTGGAATGGACTTGTAAAAGTATTAAAAATCAAAATCTGTTTGCATCTTGACGAAACAAAGTTTCTGTACGACTTTATCAATAAATCTTTATTCCCGTGATATGGATTTTTTTTATGGTTATCAAGAATTACGGTCGTTTTCGCTGTATTCCTAAAATTTAGACGGGAAAACGCGAAAAAAAGGATTCCGGTACATTTTCGAAGATTTCTCATGGAAATAATGGAATTATGGTGAATGTTTTATGGTGATCACGAATTACGCTCGTTTTCGGCCTATTCCTAAAATTTAGCCCGGAAAACGCGAAAAGAAGGAATCCGCTACGTTTTCGAAGATTTCTCATGGAAATAATGTAATTAGGGTGAATCTTTTATGGTGATCACAAATTACGCTCGTTTTCGCCGTATTCCTAAAATTTAGCCGGGAAAACGTGTAAAAAGCATTCCGGTACGTTTTCGAAGATCTCTCATGGAAATAATGTAGTTAGGGTGAATCTAACGGAGAATTCGTTCTGATGGGATAAACTATATCAGAATGGTCTTGTAAACGTATTAAAAATCAAAATCTGTATGCATCTTGACGAAACAAAGTTCCTGTACGACTTCATCAAACAATCTTTATTCCTGTGATATGAATTTTTTTATGGTGATCACGAATTACGCTCGTTCTCGCCGTATTCCTAAAATTTAGCGGGGAAAACGAGAAAAAAAAGGATTCCGGCACATTTTCGAAGATTTCTCATGGAAATAATGGAATTATGGTGAATCTTTTATGGGGATCACGAATTACGCTCTTTTTCGCCGTATTCCCATAATTTAGCCGGGAAAACGCGAAAAAGGGATTCCGGTACGTTTTCGAAGATTTCTCACGGAAATAATGTAATTAGGGTGAATCTTTTATGGTGATCACGAATTACGCTCGTTTTCGGCGTATTCCTAAAATTTAGCCCGGAAAACGCGAAAAAAACGAATCCGCTACGTTTTCGAAGATTTCTCATGGACCAAATGTAATTGGGGTGAATCTTTCATGGTGATCACAAATTACGCTCGATTTCGCCGTATTCCTAAAATTTAGCCGGGAAAACGCGAAAAAAGGACTCCTCTACGTTTTCGAAGATTTCTCATGGAAATAATTTAAGTAGGGTGAATCTGACAGAGAATTCGTTCCGACGAGATAAAATATATTGGTATGGACTTGTAAAAGTATTAAAAATCACCATCTGCTTGCATCTTGACGAAAGAAAGTTTCTGCAGGACTTCATCGATGAATCTTTATTCCTGTGATATGAAATTTTTTATGGTGATCATGAATAACGCTCGTTTTGACCGTATTGCGAAAATTAAGCCAGGAAAACGCTAAAAAAGGAATCCGATACGTTTTCGAAGATTTCTCATAGAAATAATGGAATTATGGTGAATCTTTTATGGTGATCACGAATTAGGCTCGTTTTCGCCGTATTCCTAAAATTTAGCCAGGAAAACGCGAAAAGAGGATTTCGGTACGTTTTCGAAGAATTCGCATGGAAATAATGGAATTATGGTGAATCTTTTATGGTGATCACGAATTACGCTCGTTTTCGCCGTATTCCGAAAATTTAGCCGGGAAAACGCGAAAAAAGGATTCCGCTACGTTTTCGAAGATTTCTCATGGAAATAATGGAATTGTGGTGAATCTTTTATGGTGATCACGAATTACGGTCGTTTTCGCCGTATTTCTAAAATTTAGCCGGGAAAACGCGAAAAAAGGATTTCGGTACGTTTTAGAAGATTTCGCATGGACATAATGTAGTTGGAGTGAATCTTTTATGGTGATCACAAATTGCGCTTGTTTTCGCCGTATTCCTAAAATTAAGCCGGGAAAACGCCAAAAATGGATTCCGATAGATTTTCGAAGTTTTTTCTTGGGAATAATGGAAGTAGGGTGAATCTAAGGGAGAATTCGTATTGATGGGATAAACTATACTGGAATGGACTTGTAAAAGTATTGAAAATCAAAATCTGTTTGCATCTTGACGAAACAAAGTTTCTGTATGACTTCATCGATAAATCTTTATTCCCGTGATATGGATTTTTTTTATGGTGATCAAGAATTACGGTCGTGTTCGCTGTATTCCTAAAATATAGACGGGAAAACGCGAAAAAAAGGATTCCGGTACATTTTCGAAGAATTCTCATGGAAATAATGGAATTATGGTGAATCTTTTATGGTGATCACGAATTAGGCTCGTTTTCGCCGTATTCCTAAAATTTAGCCGGGAAAACGCGTAAAAAGCATTCCGGTACGTTTTCGAAGATTTCTCATGGAAATAATGTAGTTAGGGTGAATCTAACAGAGAATTCGTTCTGATGGGATAAACTATATCGGAATGGTCTTGTAAACGTATTAAAAATCAAAATCTGTTTGCATCTTGACGAAACAAAGTTTCTGTACGACTTCATCGAACAATCTTTATTCCTGTGATATGAATTTTTTTTATGGTGATCACGAATTACGCTCGTTCTCGCCGTATTCCTAAAATTTAGCGGGGAAAACGAGAAAAAAAAGGATTCCGGCACATTTTCGAAGATTTATCATGGAAATAATGGAATTATGGTGAATCTTTTATGGAGATCACGAATTAAGGTCTTTTTCGCCATATTCCTATAATTTAGCCGGGAAAACGCGAAAAAGGGATTCCGGTACGTTTTCGAAGATTTCTCACGGAAATAATGTAATTAGGGTGAATCTTTTATGGTGATCACGAATTACGCTCGTTTTCGGAGTATTCCTAAAATTTAGCCCGGAAAACGCGAAAAAAAGGAATCCGCTACGTTTTCGAAGCTTTCTCATGGACCAAATGTAATTGGGGTGAATCTTTTATGGTGATCACAAATTACGCTCGTTTTCGCCGTATTCCTAAAATTAAGCCGGGGAAACGCGAAAAAAGGAATCCTCTACGTTTTCGAAGATTTCTCATGGAAATAATTTAATTAGGGTGAATCTGACAGAGAATTCGTTCCGACGAGATAAAATATATTGGTATGGACTTGTAAAAGTATTAAAAATCACCATCTGCTTGCATCTTGACGAAACAAAGTTTCTGCATGACTTCATCGATGAATCTTTATTCCTGTGATATGAAATTTTTTATGGTGATCACGAATAACGCTCGTTTTGACCGTATTGCGAAAATTAAGCCAGGAAAACGCTAAAAAAGGAATCCGATACGTTTTCGAAGATTTCTCATGGAAATAATGGAATTATGGTTAATCTTTTATGGTGATCACGAATTAGGCTCGTTTTCGCCGTATTCCTAAAATTTAGCCGGGAAAACGCGAAAAAAGGATTCCGGTACGTTTTCGAAGATTTCTCACGGAAATAATGTAATTAGGGTGAATCTTTTATGGTGATCACGAATTACGCTCGTTTTCGGCGTATTCCTAAAATTTAGCCCGGAAAACGCGAAAAAAAGGAATCCTCTACGTTTTCGAAGATTTCTCATGGAAATAATGTAATTAGGGTGAATCTTTTATGGTGATCACAAATTACGCTCGATTTCGCCGTATTCCTAAAATTTAGCCGAGAAAACCCGAAAAAAGCATTCCGCTACGTTTTCGAAGATTTCTCATGGAAATAATGGAATTGTGGTGAATCTGTTATGGTGATCACGAATTACGCTCGTTTTCGCCGTATTTCTAAAATTTAGCCGGGAAAACGCGAAAAAAGGATTTCGGTACGTTTTCGAAGATTTCTCATGGAAATAATGGAATTATGGTGAATCTTTTATGGTGATCACGAATTAGGCTCGTTTTCGCCGTATTCCTAAAATTTAGCCGGGAAAACGCGTAAAAAGCATTCCGGTACGTTTTCGAAGATTTCTCATGGAAATAATGTAGTTAGGGTGAATCTAACGGAAAATTCGTTCTGATTGGATAAACTATATCGGAATGGACTTGTAAAAGTATTAAAAATCAAAATCTGTGTGCAAATTGACGAAACAAAGTTTCTGTACGACTTCATCGAAAAATCTTTATTCCTGTGATATGAATTTTTTTATGGTGATCACGAATTACGCTCGTTTTCGCCGTATTCCCAAAATTTAGCGGGGAAAACGAGAAAAAAAAGGATTCCGGTACATTTTCGAAGATTTCTCATGGAAATAATGGAATTATGGTGAATCTTTTATGGTGATCACGAATTACGCTCTTTTTCGCCGTATTCCGATTATTTAGCCGGGAAAACGCGAAACAGGGATTCCGGTACGTTTTCGAAGATTTCTCACGGAAATAATGTAATTAGGGTGAATCTTTTAAGGTGATCACGAATTACGCTCGTTTTCGGCGTATTCCTAAAATTTAGCCCGGAAAACGCGAAAAAAAGGAATCCCCTACGTTTTCGAAGATTTCTCATGGAAATAATGTAATTAGGGTGAATCTTTTATGGTGATCACAAATTACGCTCGTTTTCGCCGTATTCCTAAAATTTAGCCGGGAAAACGCGAAAAAAGGATTCCGGTACGTTTTCGAAGATTTCTCATGGAAATACTTTAAATAGGGTGAATCTAACAGAGAATTCGTTCCGACTAGATAAAATATATTGGAATGGACTTGTAAAAGTATTAAAAATCAAAATCTGTTTGCATCTTGGCGAAACAAAGTTTCTGCAGGACTTCATCGATGAATGTTTGTTTCTGTGATATGAATTTTTTCATGGTGATCACGAATAACGCTCGTTTTCGCCGTATTCCTAAAATTTAGCCGGGAAAACGCGAAGAAAGGATTTCGGTACGTTTTCGAAGATTTCGCATGGAAATAATGTAATTAGAGTCAATCTTTTATGGTGATCACAAATTACGCTCGTTTTCGCCGTATTCCTAAAATTTAGCCGAGAAAACGCGAAAAAATGATTCCGGTACGTTTTCGAAGATTTCTCATGGAAATAATGTAATTGGAGTGAATCTTTTATGGTGATCACAAATTGCGCTTGTTTTCGCCGTATTCCTAAAATTAAGCCGGGAAAACGCAAAAAATGGATTCCGATACATTTTCGAAGTTTTTTCTTGGGAAGAATGGAAGGAGGGTGAATCTAAGGGAAAATTCGTATTGATGGGATAAACTATACTGGAATGGACTTGTAAAAGTATTAAAAATCAAAATCTGTTTGCATCTTGACGAAACAAAGTTTCTGTACGACTTCATCGATAAATCTTTATTCCCGTGATATGGATTTTTTTTATGGTGATCAAGAATTACGGTCGTTTTGGCTGAATTCCTGAAATTTAGACGGGAAAACGCGAAAAATAGGATTCCGGTACATTTTCGAAGATTACTCATGGAAATAATGGAATTATGGTGAATCTTTTATGGTGATCACGAATTAGGCTCGTTGTCGCCGTATTCCTAAAATTTAGCCGGGAAAACGCGAAAAAAGGATTCCGGTACGTTTTCGAAGATTTCTCATGGAAATACTTTAAATAGGGTGAATCTAACAGAGAATTCGTTCCGACGAGACAAAATATATTGGAATGGACTTGTAAAAGTATTAAAAATCAAAATCTGTTTGCATCTTGACGAAATAAAGTTTCTGCAGGACTTCATCGATGAATCTTTATTTCTGTGATATGAAATTTTTTATGGTGATCACGAATAACGCTCGTTTTCGCCGTATTCCTAAAATTTAGTCGGGAAAACGCGAAAAAATGATTTCGGTACGTTTTCGAAGATTTCGCATGGAAATAATGTAACTAGAGTCAATCTTTTATGGTGATCACAAATTACGCTCGTTTTCGCCGTATTCCCAAAATTTAGCCGGGAAAACGTGAAAAAAGGATTCCGCTACGTTTTCGAAGATTTCTCATGGAAATAATGGAATTGTGGTGAATCTTTTATGGTGATCACGAAATACGCTCGTTTTCGCCGTATTTCTAAAATTTAGGCGGGAAAACGCGAAAAAATGATTTCGGTACGTTTTCGAAGATTACGCATGGGAATAATGTAATTAGAGTCAATATTTTATGGTGATCACAAATTACGCTCGATTTCGCCGTATTCCTAAAATTTAGCTGAGAAAACGCGAAAAAAGGATTCCGGTACGTTTTCGAAAATTTCTCTTGGAAATAATGTAATTGGAGTGAATCTTTTATGGTGATCACGAATTACGCTCGTTTTCGCCGTATTCCTAAAATTTAGCCGGGAAAACGAGAAAAAAAGGATTCCGGTACATTTTCGAAGATTTCTCATGGAAATAATGGAATTATGGTGAATCTTTTATGGTGATCACGAATTAGGCTCGTTTTCGCCGTATTCCTAAAATTTAGCCGGGAAAACGCGAAAAGGATTCCGGTACGTTTTCGAAGATTTCTCATGGAAATAATGTAGTTAGGGTGAATCTAACGGAGAATTCGTTCTGATGGGATAAACTATATCGGAATGGACTCGTAAAAGTATTAAAAATCAAAATCTGTTTGCATCTTGACGAAACAAAGTTTCTGTACGACTTCATCGAAAAATCTTTATTCCTGTGATATGAACTTTTTCATGGTGATCACGAATTACGCTCGTTTTCGCCGTATTCCTAAAATTTAGCCGGGAAAACGCGAAAAAAGGATTTCGGTACGTTTTCGAAGATATCGCATGGAAATAACGTAATTAGAGTCAATCTTTTATGGTGATCACAAATTGCGCTTGTTTTCGCCGTATTCCAAAAAGTAAGTCGGGAAAACGCGAAAAATGGATTCCAATACATTTTCGAAGTTTTTTCTTGGGAATAATAGAAGGAGGGTGAGTCTAAGGGAAAATTCGTATCCATGGGATAAACTATACTGGAATGGACTTGTAAAAGTATTAAAAATCAATATCTGTTTGCATCTTGACGGAACAAAGTTTCTGTACGACTTCATCGATAAATCTTTATTCCCGTGATATGGATTTTTTTTATGGTGATCAAGAATTACGGTCGTTTTCGCTGTATTCCTAAAATTTAGACGGGAAAACGCGAAAAAAAGGATTCCGGTACATTTTCGAAGATTTCTCATGGAAATAATGGAATTAGGGTGAATCTTTTATGGTGATCACGAATTACGCTCGTTTTCGGCCTATTCCTAAAATTTAGCCCGGAAAACGCGAAAAAAAGGAATCCGCTACGTTTTCGAAGATTTCTCATGGAAATAATGTAATTAGGGTGAATCTTTTATGGTGATCACAAATTACGCTCGTTTTCGCCGTATTCCTAAAATTTAGCCGGGAAAACGCGAAAAAAAGGAATCCTCTACGTTTTCGAAGATTTCTCATGGAAATAATGTAATTAGGGTGAATCTTTTATGGTGATCACGAATTAGGCTCGTTTTCGCCGTATTCCTAAAATTTAGCCGGGAAAACGCGTAAAAAGCATTCCGGTACGTTTTCGAAGATTTCTCATGGAAATAATGTAGTTAGGGTGAATCTAACGGAGAATTCGTTCTGATGGGATAAACTATATCGGAATGGACTCGTAAAAGTATTAAAAATCAAAATCTGTTTGCATCTTGACGAAACAAAGTTTCTGTACGACTTCATCGAAAAATCTTTATTCCTGTGATATGAATTTTTTCATGGTGATCACGAATTACGCTCGTTTTCGCCGTATTCCTAAAATTTAGCCGGGAAAACGCGAAAAAAGGATTTCGGTACGTTTTCGAAGATATCGCATGGAAATAACGTAATTAGAGTCAATCTTTTATGGTGATCACAAATTGCGCTTGTTTTCGCCGTATTCCTAAAAGTAAGTCGGGAAAACGCGAAAAATGGATTCCAATACATTTTCGAAGTTTTTTCTTGGGAATAATAGAAGTAGGGTGAGTCTAAGGGAAAATTCGTATTCATGGGATAAACTATACTGGAATGGACTTGTAAAAGTATTAAAAATCAAAATCTGTTTGCATCTTGACGAAACAAAGGTTCTGTACGACTTCATCGATAAATCTTTATTCCCGTGATATGGATTTTTTTTATGGTGATCAAGAATTACGGTCGTTTTCGCTGTATTCCTAAAATTTAGACGGGAAAACGCGAAAAAAAGGATTCCGGTACATTTTCGAAGATTTCTCATGGAAATAATGGAATTAGGGTGAATCTTTTATGGTGATCACGAATTACGCTCGTTTTCGGCCTATTCCTAAAATTTAGCCCGGAAAACCCGAAAAAAAGGAATCCGCTACGTTTTCGAAGATTTCTCATGGAAATAATGTAATTAGGGTGAATCTTTTATGGTGATCACAAATTACGCTCGTTTTCGCCGTATTCCTAAAATTTAGCCGGGAAAACGCGAAAAAAAGGAATCCTCTACGTTTTCGAAGATTTCTCATGGAAATAATGTAATTAGGGTGAATCTTTTATGGTGATCACAAATTACGCTCGATTTCGCCGTATTCCTAAAATTTAGCCGAGAAAACGCGAAAAAAGCATTCCGCTACGTTTTCGAAGATTTCTCATGGAAATAATGGAATTGTGGTGAATCTTTTATGGTGATCACGAATTACGCTCGTTTTCGCCGTATTTCTAAAATTTAGCCGGGAAAACGCGAAAAAAGGATTTCGGTACGTTTTCGAAGATTTCTCATAGAAATAATGGAATTATGGTGAATCTTTTATGGTGATCACGAATTACGATCTTTTTCGCCGTATTCCTATTATTTAGCCGGGAAAACGCGAAAAAGGGATTCCGGTACGTTTTCGAAGATCTCTCACGGAAACAATGTAATTACGGTGAATCTTTTAAGGTGATCACGAATTACGCTCTTTTTCGCCGTATTCCTATTATTTAGCCCGGAAAACGCGAAAAAAAGGAATCCGCTACGTTTTCGAAGATTTCTCATGGAAATAATGTAATTAGGGTGAATCTTTTATGGTGATCACAAATTACGCTCGTTTTCGCCGTATTCCCAAAATTTAGCCGGGAAAACGCGAAAAAAAGATTCCGCTACATTTTCGAAGATTTCTCATGGAAATAATGGAATTGTGGTGAATCTTTTATGGTGATCACGAATTACGCTCGTTTTCGCCGTGTTTCTAAAATTTAGGCGGGAAAACCCGAAAAAATGATTTCGGTACGTTTTCGAAGATTACGCATGGAAATAATGTAATTAGAGTCAATCTTTTATGGTGATCACAAATTACGCTCGATTTCGCCGTATTCCTAAAATTTAGCTGAGAAAACGCGAAAAAAGGATTCCGGTACGTTTTCGAAGATTTCTCTTGGAAATAATGTAATTGGAGTGAATCTTTTATGGTGATCACGAATTACGCTCGTTTTCGCCGTATTCCTAAAATTTAGCCGAGAAAACGCGAAAAAAGGATTCCGGTACGTTTTCGAAGATTTCTCATGGAAATAATGTAATTGGAGTGAATCTTTTATGGTGATCACAAATTGCGCTTGTTTTCGCCGTATTCCTAAAATTAAGCCGGGAAAACGCGAAAAATGGATTCCTATACATTTTCGAAGTTTTTTCTTGGGTATAATAGAAGTAGGGTGAATCTAAGGGAAAATTCGTATTGATGGGATAAACTATACTGGAATGGACTTGTAAAAGTATTAAAAATCAAAATCTGTTTGCATCTTGACGAAACAAAGTTTCTGTACGACTTCATCGATAAATCTTTATTCCCGTGATATGGATTTTTTTTATGGTGATCACAAATTACGGTCCTTTTCGCTGTATTCCTAAAATTTAGACGGGAAAACGCGAAAAAAAGGATTCCGGTACATTTTCGAAGATTTCTCATGGAAATAATGGAATTATGGTGAATGTTTTATGGTGATCACGAATTAGGCTCGTTTTCGCCGTATTCCTAAAATTTAGCCGGGAAAACGCGAAAAAAGGATTCCGGTACGTTTTCGAAGATTTCTCACGGAAATATTGTAATTAGGGTGAATCTTTTATGGTGATCACGAATTACGCTCGTTTTCGGCGTATTCCTAAAATTTAGCCCGGAAAACGCGAAAAAAAGGAATCCGCTACGTTTTCGAAGATTTCTCATGGACCAAATGTAATTGGGGTGAATCTTTTATGGTGATCACAAATTACGCTCGTTTTCGCCGTATTCCTAAAATTTAGCCGGCAAAACGCGAAAAAAGGACTCCTCTACGTTTTCGAAGATTTCTCATGGAAATAATTTAATTAGGGTGAATCTGACAGAGAATTCGTTCCGACGAGATAAAATATATTGGTATGGACTTGTAAAAGTATTAAAAATCACCATCTGCTTGCATCTTGACGAAACAAAGTTTCTGCAGGACTTCATCGATGAATCTTTATTCCTGTGATATGAAATTTTTCATGGTGATCACGAATAACGCTCGTTTTGACCGTATTGCGAAAATTAAGCCAGGAAAACGCTAAAAAGGAATCCGATACGTTTTCGAAGATTTCTCATAGAAATAATGGAATTATGGTGAATCTTTTAAGGTGATCACGAATTAGGCTCGTTTTCGCCGTATTCCTAAAATTTAGCCAGGAAAACGCGAAAAAAGGATTTCGGTACGTTTTCGAAGATTTCGCATGGAAATAATGGAATTATGGTGAATCTTTTATGGTGATCACGAATTACGCTCGTTTTCGCCGTATTTCTAAAATTTAGCCGGGAAAACGCGAAAAAAGGATTTCGGTACGTTTTAGAAGATTTCGCATGGAAATAATGTAATTGGAGTGAATCTTTTATGGTGATTACAAATTGCGCTTGTTTTCGCCGTATTCCTAAAATTTAGCCCGGAAAACGCGAAAAAAGGATTCCGCTACGTTTTCGAAGATTTCTCATGGAAATAATGGAATTGTGGTGAATCTTTTATGGTGATCACGAATTACGCTCGTTTTCGCCGTATTTCTAAAATTTAGCCGGGAAAACGCGAAAACAGGATTTCGGTACGTTTTCGAAGATCTCGCATGGAAATAATGTAACTAGAGTCAATCTTTTATGGTGATCACAAATTACGCTCGTTTTCGCCGTATTTCCAAAATTTAGCCGGGAAAACGTGATAAAAGGATTCCGCTACGTTTTCGAAGATTTCTCATGGAAATAATGGAATTGTGGTGAATCTTTTATGGTGATCACGAATTAGGCTCGTTTTCGCCGTATTCATAAAATTTAGCCGGGAAAACGCGAAAAAAGGATTTCGGTACGTTTTCGAAGATTTCTCTTGGAAATAATGTGATTGGAGTGAATCTTTTATGGTGATCACGAATTAGGCTCGTTTTCGCCGTATTCCTAAAATTTAGCCGGGAAAACGCGAAAAAAGGATTCCGGTACGTTTTCGAAGATTTCTCATGGAAATACTTTACATAGGGTGAATCTAACAGAGAATTCGTTCCGACGAGATAAAATATATTGGAATGGACCTGTAAAAGTATTAAAAATCAAAATCTGTTTGCATCTTGACGAAACAAAGTTTCTGCAGGACTTCATCGATGAATCGTTATTTCTGTGACATGAAATTTTTTATGGTGATCACGAATAACGCTCGTTTTCGCCGTATTCCTAAAATTTAGCCGGGAAAACGCGAAAAAAGGATTTCGGTACGTTTTCGAAGATTTCGCATGGAAATAATGTAACTGGAGTCAATCTTCTATGGTGATCACAAATTACGCTCGTTTTCGCCGTATTCCCAAAATTTAGCCGGGAAAACGCGAAAAAAGGATTCCGCTACATTTTCGAAGATTTCTCATGGAAATAATGGAATTGTGGTGAATCTTTTATGGTGATCACGAATAACGCTCGTTTTCGCCGTATTCCTAAAATTTAGTCGGGAAAACGCGACAAAATGATTTCGGTACGTTTTCGAAGATCTCGCATGGAAATAATGTAACTAGAGTCAATCTTTTATGGTGATCACAAATTACGCTCGTTTTCGCCGTATTCCCAAAATTTAGCCGGGAAAACGCGAAAAAAGGATGCCGCTACGTTTTCGAAGATTTCTCATGGAAATAATGGAATTGTGGTGAATCTTTTATGGTGATCACGAATTACGCTCGTTTTCGCCGTATTTCTAAAATTTAGCCGGGAAAACGCGAAAAAAGGATTTCGGTACGTTTTCGAAGATTACGCATGGAAATAATGTAATTAGAGTCAATCTTTTATGGTGATCACAAATTACGCTCGATTTCGCCGTATTCCTAAAATTTAGCTGAGAAAACGCGAAAAAAGGATTCCGGTACGTTTTCGAAGATTTCTCTTGGAAATAATGTAATTGGAGTGAATCTTTTATGGTGATCACGAATTACGCTCGTTTTCGGCGTATTCCTAAAATTTAGCCCGGAAAACGCGAAAAAAAGGAATCCGCTACGTTTTCGAAGATTTCTCATGGACCAAATGTAATTGGGGTGAATCTTTTATGGTGATCACAAATTACGCTCGTTTTCGCCGTATTCCTAAAATTTAGCCGGCAAAACGCGAAAAAAGGACTCCTCTACGTTTTCGAAGATTTCTCATGGAAATAATTTAATTAGGGTGAATCTGACAGAGAATTCGTTCCGACGAGATAAAATATATTGGTATGGACTTGTAAAAGTATTAAAAATCACCATCTGCTTGCATCTTGACGAAACAAAGTTTCTGCAGGACTTCATCGATGAATCTTTATTCCTGTGATATGAAATTTTTTATGGTGATCACGAATAACGCTCGTTTTGACCGTATTGCGAAAATTAAGCCAGGAAAACGCTAAAAAGGAATCCGATACGTTTTCGAAGATTTCTCATAGAAATAATGGAATTATGGTGAATCTTTTAAGGTGATCACGAATTAGGCTCGTTTTCGCCGTATTCCTAAAATTTAGCCAGGAAAACGCGAAAAAAGGATTTCGGTACGTTTTCGAAGATTTCGCATGGAAATAATGGAATTATGGTGAATCTTTTATGGTGATCACGAATTACGCTCGTTTTCGCCGTATTTCTAAAATTTAGCCGGGAAAACGCGAAAAAAGGATTTCGGTACGTTTTAGAAGATTTCGCATGGAAATAATGTAATTGGAGTGAATCTTTTATGGTGATTACAAATTGCCCTTGTTTTCGCCGTATTCCTAAAATTTAGCCGGGAAAACGCGAAAAAAGGATTCCGCTACGTTTTCGAAGATTTCTCATGGAAATAATGGAATTGTGGTGAATCTTTTATGGTGATCACGAATTACGCTCGTTTTCGCCGTATTTCTAAAATTTAGCCGGGAAAACGCGAAAACAGGATTTCGGTACGTTTTCGAAGATCTCGCATGGAAATAATGTAACTAGAGTCAATCTTTTATGGTGATCGCAAATTACGCTCGTTTTCGCCGTATTTCCAAAATTTAGCCGGGAAAACGTGATAAAAGGATTCCGCTACGTTTTCGAAGATTTCTCATGGAAATAATGGAATTGTGGTGAATCTTTTATGGTGATCACGAATTAGGCTCGTTTTCGCCGTATTCATAAAATTTAGCCGGGAAAACGCGAAAAAAGGATTTCGGTACGTTTTCGAAGATTTCTCTTGGAAATAATGTGATTGGAGTGAATCTTTTATGGTGATCACGAATTAGGCTCGTTTTCGCCGTATTCCTAAAATTTAGCCGGGAAAACGCGAAAAAAGGATTCCGGTACGTTTTCGAAGATTTCTCATGGAAATACTTTACATAGGGTGAATCTAACAGAGAATTCGTTCCGACGAGATAAAATATATTGGAATGGACCTGTAAAAGTATTAAAAATCAAAATCTGTTTGCATCTTGACGAAACAAAGTTTCTGCAGGACTTCATCGATGAATCGTTATTTCTGTGACATGAAATTTTTTATGGTGATCACGAATAACGCTCGTTTTCGCCGTATTCCTAAAATTTAGCCGGGAAAACGCGAAAAAAGGATTTCGGTACGTTTTCGAAGATTTCGCATGGAAATAATGTAACTGGAGTCAATCTTTTATGGTGATCACAAATTACGCTCGTTTTCGCCGTATTCCCAAAATTTAGCCGGGAAAACGCGAAAAAAGGATTCCGCTACATTTTCGAAGATTTCTCATGGAAATAATGGAATTGTGGTGAATCTTTTATGGTGATCACGAATAACGCTCGTTTTCGCCGTATTCCTAAAATTTAGTCGGGAAAACGCGAAAAAATGATTTCGGTACGTTTTCGAAGATCTCGCATGGAAATAATGTAACTAGAGTCAATCTTTTATGGTGATCACAAATTACGCTCGTTTTCGCCGTATTCCCAAAATTTAGCCGGGAAAACGCGAAAAAAGGATGCCGCTACGTTTTCGAAGATTTCTCATGGAAATAATGGAATTGTGGTGAATCTTTTATGGTGATCACGAATTACGCTCGTTTTCGCCGTATTTCTAAAATATAGCCGGGAAAACGCGAAAAAAGGATTTCGGTACGTTTTCGAAGATTTCTCATAGAAATAATGGAATTATGGTGAATCTTTTATGGTGATCACGAATTACGATCTTTTTCGCCGTATTCCTATTATTTAGCCGGGAAAACGCGAAAAAGGGATTCCGGTACGTTTTCGAAGATCTCTCACGGAAACAATGTAATTACGGTGAATCTTTTAAGGTGATCACGAATTACGCTCTTTTTCGCCGTATTCCTATTATTTAGCCCGGAAAACGCGAAAAAAAGGAATCCGCTACGTTTTCGAAGATTTCTCATGGAAATAATGTAATTAGGGTGAATCTTTTATGGTGATCACAAATTACGCTCGTTTTCGCCGTATTCCCAAAATTTAGCCGGGAAAACGCGAAAAAAAGATTCCGCTACATTTTCGAAGATTTCTCATGGAAATAATGGAATTGTGGTGAATCTTTTATGGTGATCACGAATTACGCTCGTTTTCGCCGTGTTTCTAAAATTTAGGCGGGAAAACCCGAAAAAATGATTTCGGTACGTTTTCGAAGATTACGCATGGAAATAATGTAATTAGAGTCAATCTTTTATGGTGATCACAAATTACGCTCGATTTCGCCGTATTCCTAAAATTTAGCTGAGAAAACGCGAAAAAAGGATTCCGGTACGTTTTCGAAGATTTCTCTTGGAAATAATGTAATTGGAGTGAATCTTTTATGGTGATCACGAATTACGCTCGTTTTCGCCGTATTCCTAAAATTTAGCCGAGAAAACGCGAAAAAAGGATTCCGGTACGTTTTCGAAGATTTCTCATGGAAATAATGTAATTGGAGTGAATCTTTTATGGTGATCACAAATTGCGCTTGTTTTCGCCGTATTCCTAAAATTAAGCCGGGAAAACGCGAAAAATGGATTCCTATACATTTTCGAAGTTTTTTCTTGGGTATAATAGAAGTAGGGTGAATCTAAGGGAAAATTCGTATTGATGGGATAAACTATACTGGAATGGACTTGTAAAAGTATTAAAAATCAAAATCTGTTTGCATCTTGACGAAACAAAGTTTCTGTACGACTTCATCGATAAATCTTTATTCCCGTGATATGGATTTTTTTTATGGTGATCACAAATTACGGTCCTTTTCGCTGTATTCCTAAAATTTAGACGGGAAAACGCGAAAAAAAGGATTCCGGTACATTTTCGAAGATTTCTCATGGAAATAATGGAATTATGGTGAATGTTTTATGGTGATCACGAATTAGGCTCGTTTTCGCCGTATTCCTAAAATTTAGCCGGGAAAACGCGAAAAAAGGATTCCGGTACGTTTTCGAAGATTTCTCACGGAAATATTGTAATTAGGGTGAATCTTTTATGGTGATCACGAATTACGCTCGTTTTCGGCGTATTCCTAAAATTTAGCCCGGAAAACGCGAAAAAAAGGAATCCGCTACGTTTTCGAAGATTTCTCATGGACCAAATGTAATTGGGGTGAATCTTTTATGGTGATCACAAATTACGCTCGTTTTCGCCGTATTCCTAAAATTTAGCCGGCAAAACGCGAAAAAAGGACTCCTCTACGTTTTCGAAGATTTCTCATGGAAATAATTTAATTAGGGTGAATCTGACAGAGAATTCGTTCCGACGAGATAAAATATATTGGTATGGACTTGTAAAAGTATTAAAAATCACCATCTGCTTGCATCTTGACGAAACAAAGTTTCTGCAGGACTTCATCGATGAATCTTTATTCCTGTGATATGAAATTTTTCATGGTGATCACGAATAACGCTCGTTTTGACCGTATTGCGAAAATTAAGCCAGGAAAACGCTAAAAAGGAATCCGATACGTTTTCGAAGATTTCTCATAGAAATAATGGAATTATGGTGAATCTTTTAAGGTGATCACGAATTAGGCTCGTTTTCGCCGTATTCCTAAAATTTAGCCAGGAAAACGCGAAAAAAGGATTTCGGTACGTTTTCGAAGATTTCGCATGGAAATAATGGAATTATGGTGAATCTTTTATGGTGATCACGAATTACGCTCGTTTTCGCCGTATTTCTAAAATTTAGCCGGGAAAACGCGAAAAAAGGATTCGGTACGTTTTAGAAGATTTCGCATGGAAATAATGTAATTGGAGTGAATCTTTTATGGTGATTACAAATTGCGCTTGTTTTCGCCGTATTCCTAAAATTTAGCCGGGAAAACGCGAAAAAAGGATTCCGCTACGTTTTCGAAGATTTCTCATGGAAATAATGGAATTGTGGTGAATCTTTTATGGTGATCACGAATTACGCTCGTTTTCGCCGTATTTCTAAAATTTAGCCGGGAAAACGCGAAAACAGGATTTCGGTACGTTTTCGAAGATCTCGCATGGAAATAATGTAACTAGAGTCAATCTTTTATGGTGATCACAAATTACGCTCGTTTTCGCCGTATTTCCAAAATTTAGCCGGGAAAACGTGATAAAAGGATTCCGCTACGTTTTCGAAGATTTCTCATGGAAATAATGGAATTGTGGTGAATCTTTTATGGTGATCACGAATTAGGCTCGTTTTCGCCGTATTCATAAAATTTAGCCGGGAAAACGCGAAAAAAGGATTTCGGTACGTTTTCGAAGATTTCTCTTGGAAATAATGTGATTGGAGTGAATCTTTTATGGTGATCACGAATTAGGCTCGTTTTCGCCGTATTCCTAAAATTTAGCCGGGAAAACGCGAAAAAAGGATTCCGGTACGTTTTCGAAGATTTCTCATGGAAATACTTTACATAGGGTGAATCTAACAGAGAATTCGTTCCGACGAGATAAAATATATTGGAATGGACCTGTAAAAGTATTAAAAATCAAAATCTGTTTGCATCTTGACGAAACAAAGTTTCTGCAGGACTTCATCGATGAATCGTTATTTCTGTGACATGAAATTTTTTATGGTGATCACGAATAACGCTCGTTTTCGCCGTATTCCTAAAATTTAGCCGGGAAAACGCGAAAAAAGGATTTCGGTACGTTTTCGAAGATTTCGCATGGAAATAATGTAACTGGAGTCAATCTTCTATGGTGATCACAAATTACGCTCGTTTTCGCCGTATTCCCAAAATTTAGCCGGGAAAACGCGAAAAAAGGATTCCGCTACATTTTCGAAGATTTCTCATGGAAATAATGGAATTGTGGTGAATCTTTTATGGTGATCACGAATAACGCTCGTTTTCGCCGTATTCCTAAAATTTAGTCGGGAAAACGCGACAAAATGATTTCGGTACGTTTTCGAAGATCTCGCATGGAAATAATGTAACTAGAGTCAATCTTTTATGGTGATCACAAATTACGCTCGTTTTCGCCGTATTCCCAAAATTTAGCCGGGAAAACGCGAAAAAAGGATGCCGCTACGTTTTCGAAGATTTCTCATGGAAATAATGGAATTGTGGTGAATCTTTTATGGTGATCACGAATTACGCTCGTTTTCGCCGTATTTCTAAAATTTAGCCGGGAAAACGCGAAAAAAGGATTTCGGTACGTTTTCGAAGATTACGCATGGAAATAATGTAATTAGAGTCAATCTTTTATGGTGATCACAAATTACGCTCGATTTCGCCGTATTCCTAAAATTTAGCTGAGAAAACGCGAAAAAAGGATTCCGGTACGTTTTCGAAGATTTCTCTTGGAAATAATGTAATTGGAGTGAATCTTTTATGGTGATCACGAATTACGCTCGTTTTCGGCGTATTCCTAAAATTTAGCCCGGAAAACGCGAAAAAAAGGAATCCGCTACGTTTTCGAAGATTTCTCATGGACCAAATGTAATTGGGGTGAATCTTTTATGGTGATCACAAATTACGCTCGTTTTCGCCGTATTCCTAAAATTTAGCCGGCAAAACGCGAAAAAAGGACTCCTCTACGTTTTCGAAGATTTCTCATGGAAATAATTTAATTAGGGTGAATCTGACAGAGAATTCGTTCCGACGAGATAAAATATATTGGTATGGACTTGTAAAAGTATTAAAAATCACCATCTGCTTGCATCTTGACGAAACAAAGTTTCTGCAGGACTTCATCGATGAATCTTTATTCCTGTGATATGAAATTTTTTATGGTGATCACGAATAACGCTCGTTTTGACCGTATTGCGAAAATTAAGCCAGGAAAACGCTAAAAAGGAATCCGATACGTTTTCGAAGATTTCTCATAGAAATAATGGAATTATGGTGAATCTTTTAAGGTGATCACGAATTAGGCTCGTTTTCGCCGTATTCCTAAAATTTAGCCAGGAAAACGCGAAAAAAGGATTTCGGTACGTTTTCGAAGATTTCGCATGGAAATAATGGAATTATGGTGAATCTTTTATGGTGATCACGAATTACGCTCGTTTTCGCCGTATTTCTAAAATTTAGCCGGGAAAACGCGAAAAAAGGATTTCGGTACGTTTTAGAAGATTTCGCATGGAAATAATGTAATTGGAGTGAATCTTTTATGGTGATTACAAATTGCGCTTGTTTTCGCCGTATTCCTAAAATTTAGCCGGGAAAACGCGAAAAAAGGATTCCGCTACGTTTTCGAAGATTTCTCATGGAAATAATGGAATTGTGGTGAATCTTTTATGGTGATCACGAATTACGCTCGTTTTCGCCGTATTTCTAAAATTTAGCCGGGAAAACGCGAAAACAGGATTTCGGTACGTTTTCGAAGATCTCGCATGGAAATAATGTAACTAGAGTCAATCTTTTATGGTGATCGCAAATTACGCTCGTTTTCGCCGTATTTCCAAAATTTAGCCGGGAAAACGTGATAAAAGGATTCCGCTACGTTTTCGAAGATTTCTCATGGAAATAATGGAATTGTGGTGAATCTTTTATGGTGATCACGAATTAGGCTCGTTTTCGCCGTATTCATAAAATTTAGCCGGGAAAACGCGAAAAAAGGATTTCGGTACGTTTTCGAAGATTTCTCTTGGAAATAATGTGATTGGAGTGAATCTTTTATGGTGATCACGAATTAGGCTCGTTTTCGCCGTATTCCTAAAATTTAGCCGGGAAAACGCGAAAAAAGGATTCCGGTACGTTTTCGAAGATTTCTCATGGAAATACTTTACATAGGGTGAATCTAACAGAGAATTCGTTCCGACGAGATAAAATATATTGGAATGGACCTGTAAAAGTATTAAAAATCAAAATCTGTTTGCATCTTGACGAAACAAAGTTTCTGCAGGACTTCATCGATGAATCGTTATTTCTGTGACATGAAATTTTTTATGGTGATCACGAATAACGCTCGTTTTCGCCGTATTCCTAAAATTTAGCCGGGAAAACGCGAAAAAAGGATTTCGGTACGTTTTCGAAGATTTCGCATGGAAATAATGTAACTGGAGTCAATCTTTTATGGTGATCACAAATTACGCTCGTTTTCGCCGTATTCCCAAAATTTAGCCGGGAAAACGCGAAAAAAGGATTCCGCTACATTTTCGAAGATTTCTCATGGAAATAATGGAATTGTGGTGAATCTTTTATGGTGATCACGAATAACGCTCGTTTTCGCCGTATTCCTAAAATTTAGTCGGGAAAACGCGAAAAAATGATTTCGGTACGTTTTCGAAGATCTCGCATGGAAATAATGTAACTAGAGTCAATCTTTTATGGTGATCACAAATTACGCTCGTTTTCGCCGTATTCCCAAAATTTAGCCGGGAAAACGCGAAAAAAGGATGCCGCTACGTTTTCGAAGATTTCTCATGGAAATAATGGAATTGTGGTGAATCTTTTATGGTGATCACGAATTACGCTCGTTTTCGCCGTATTTCTAAAATTTAGCCGGGAAAACGCGAAAAAAGGATTTCGGTACGTTTTCGAAGATTACGCATGGAAATAATGTAATTAGAGTCAATCTTTTATGGTGATCACAAATTACGCTCGATTTCGCCGTATTCCTAAAATTTAGCTGAGAAAACGCGAAAAAAGGATTCCGGTACGTTTTCGAAGATTTCTCTTGGAAATAATGTAATTGGAGTGAATCTTTTATGGTGATCACGAATTACGCTCGTTTTCGCCGTATTCCTAAAATTTAGCCGGGAAAACGAGAAAAAAAGGATTCTGGTACATTTTCGAATATTTCTCATGGAAATAATCGAATTATGGTGAATTATTTATGGTGATCACGAATTAGGCTCGTTTTCGCGGTATTCCTAAAATTTAGCCGGGAAAACGCGTAAAAAGCATTCCGGTACGTTTTCGAAGATTTCTCATGGAAATAATGTAGTTAGGGTGAATCTAACGCAGAATTCGTTCTGATTGGATAAACTATATCGGAATGGACGTGTGAAAGTATTAAAAATCAAAATCTGTTTGCATCTTGACGAAACAAAGTTTCTGTACGACTTCATCGAAAAATCTTTATTCCTGTGATATGAATGTTTTTATGGTGATCACGAATTACGATCGTTTTCGCCGTATACCCAAAATTTAGCGGGGAAAACGAGAAAAAAAAGGATTCCGGTACATTTTCGAAGATTTCTCATGGAAATAATGGAATTATGGTGAATCTTTTATGGTGATCACGAATTACGCTCTTTTTCGCCGTATTCCTATTGTTCAGCCGGGAAAACGCGAAACAGGGATTCCGGTACGTTTTCGAAGATTTCTCTTGGAAATAATGTAATTGGAGTGAATCTTTTATGGTGATCACGAATTACGCTCGTTTTCGCGGTATTCCTAAAATTTAGCCGGGAAAACGAGAAAAAAAGGATTCCGGTACATTTTCGAAGATTTCTCATGGAAATAATGGAATTATGGTAAATCTTTTATGGTGATCACGAATTAGGCTCGTTTTCGTCGTATTCCTAAAATTTAGCCGGGAAAACGCGTAAAAAGCATTCCGGTACGTTTTCGAAGATTTCTCATGGAAATAATGTAGTTAGGGTGAATCTAACGGAGAATTCGTTCCGACGAGATAAAATATATTGGAATGGAATTGTAAAAGTATTAAAAATCAAAATCTGTTTGCATCTTGACGAAACAAAGTTTCTGCAGGACTTCATCGATGAATCGTTATTTCTGTGACATGAAATTTTTTATGGTGATCACGAATAACGCTCGTTTTTGCCGTATTCCTAAAATTTATCCGGGAAAACGCGAAAAAAGGATTTCGGTACGTTTTCGAAGATTTCGCATGGAAATCATGTAACTGGAGTCATTCTTTTATGATGATCACAAATTACGCTCGTTTTCGCCGTATTCCCAAAATTTAGCCGGGAAAACGCGAAAAAAGGATTCCGCTACGTTTTCGAAGATTTCTCATGGAAATAATGGAATTGTGGTGAATCTTTTATGGTGATCACGAATTACGCTCGTTTTCGCCGTATTTCTAAAATTTAGGCGGGAAAACGCGAAAAAATGATTTCGGTACGTTTTCGAAGATTACGCATGGAAATAATGTAATTAGAGTCAATCTTTTATGGTGATCACAAATTACGCTCGATTTCGCCGTATTCCTAAAATTTAGCTGAGAAAACGCGAAAAAAGGATTCCGGTACGTTTTCGAAGATTTCTCTTGGAAATAATGTAATTGGAGTGAATCTTTTATGGTGATCACGAATTACGCTCGTATTCGCCGTATTCCTAAAATTTAGCCGGGAAAACGAGAAAAAAAGGATTCCGGTACATTTTCGAAGATTTCTCATGGAAATAATGGAATTATGGTGAATTATTTATGGTGATCACGAATTAGGCTCTTTTTCGCCGTATTCCTATAATTTAGCCCGGAAAACGCGAAAAAAAGGAATCCGCTACGGTTTCGAAGATTTCTCATGGAAATAATGTAATTAGGGTGAATCTTTTATGGTGATCACAAATTACGCTCGTTTTCGCCGTATTCCTAAAATTTAGCCGGGAAAACGCGAAAAAAGGATTCCGGTACGTTTTCGAAGATTTCTCATGGAAATACTTTACATAGGCTGAATCTAACTGAGAATTCGTTCCGACGAGATAAAATATATTGGAATGGACTTGTAAAAGTATTAAAAATCAAAATCTGTTTGCATCTGGACGAAACAAAGTTTCTGCAGGACTTCATCGATGAATCGTTATTTCTGTGACATGAAATTTTTTATGGTGATCACGAATAACGCTCGTTTTCGCCGTATTCCTAAAATTTAGTGGGGAAAACGCGAAAAAAGGATTTCGGTACGTTTTCGAAGATTTCGCATGGAAATAATGTAACTGGAGTCAATCTTTTATGGTGATCACAAATTACGCTCGTTTTCGCCGTATTCCCAAAATTTACCCGGGAAAACGCGAAAAAAGGATTCGGCTACGTTTTCGAAGATTTCTCATGGAAATAATGGAATTGTGGTGAATCTTTTATGGTGATCACGAATTACGCTCGTTTTCGCCGTATTTCTAAAATATAGCCGGGAAAACGCGAAAAAAGGATTTCGGTACGTTTTCGACGATTACGCATGGAAATAATGTAATTAGAGTCAATCTTTTATGGTGATCACAAATTACGCTCGATTTCGCCGTATTCCTAAAATTTTGCTGAGAAAACGCGAAAAAAGGATTCCGGTACGTTTTCGAAGATTTCTCTTGGAAATAATGTAATTGGAGTGAATCTTTTATGGTGATCACGAATTACGGTCGTTTTCGCGGTATTCCTAAAATTTAGCCCGGAAAACGCGAAAAAAAGGAATCCGCTACGTTTTCGAAGATTTCTCATGGAAATAATGTAATTAGGGTGAATCTTTTATGGTGATCACGAATTACGCTCGTTTTCGCCGTATTTCTAAAATTTAGGCGGGAAAACGCGAAAAAATGATTTCGGTACGTTTTCGAAGATTACGCATGGAAATAATGTAATTAGAGTCAGTCTTTTATGGTGATCACAAATTACGCTCGTTTTCGCCGTATTTCTAAAATTTAGCCGGGAAAACGCGAAAAAAGGATTTCGGTACGTTTTCGAAGATCTCGCATGGAAATAATGTAACTAGAGTCAATCTTTTATGGTGATCACAAATTACGCTCGTTTTCGCCGTATTCCCAAAATTTAGCCGGGAAAACGTGATAAAAGGATTCCGCTACGTTTTCGAAGATTTCTCATGGAAATAATGGAATTGTGGTGAATCTTTTATGGTGATCACGAATTAGGCTCGTTTTCGCCGTATTCATAAAATTTAGCCGGGAAAACGCGAAAAAAGGATTTCGGTAGCTTGTCGAAGATTTCTCTTGGATATAATGTGATTGGAGTGAATCTTTTATGGTGATCACGAATTAGGCTCGTTTTCGCCGTATTCCTAAAATTTAGCCGGGAAAACGCGAAAAAAGGATTCCGGTACGTTTTCGAAGATTTCTTATGGAAATACTTTACATAGGGTGAATCTAACAAAGAATTCGTTCCGACGAGATAAAATATATTGCAATGGACCTGTAAAAGTATTAAAAATCAAAATCTGTTTGCATCTTGAAGAAACAAAGTTTCTGCAGGACTTCATCGATGAATCGTTATTTCTGTGACATGAAATTTTTTTTTGGTGATCACGAATAACGCTCGTTTTCACCGTATTCCTAAGATTTAGCCGGGAAAACGCGAAAAAAGGATTTCGGTACGTTTTCGAAGATTTCGCATGGAAATAATGTAACTGGAGTCAATCTTTTATGGTGATCACAAATTACGCTCGTTTTCGCCGTATTCCTAAAATTTAGTCGGGAAAACGCGAAAAAAGGATTTCGGTACGTTTTCGAAGATTTCGCATGGAAATGATGTAACTAGAGTCAATCTTTTATGGTGATCACAAATTACGCTCGTTTTCGCCGTATTCCCAAAATTTAGCCGGGAAAACGCGAAAAAGGATTCCGCTACGTTTTCGAAGATTTCTCATGGAAATAATGGAATTGTGGTGAATCTTTTATGGTGATCACGAATTACGCTCGTTTTCGCCGTATTTCTAAAATTTAGCCGGGAAAACGCGAAAAAAGGATTTCGGTACGTTTTCGAAGATCTCGCATGGAAATAATGTAACTAGAGTCATTCTTTTATGGTGATCACAAATTACGCTCGTTTTCGCCGTATTCCCAAAATTTAGCCGGGAAAACGTGATAAAAGGATTCCGCTACGTTTTCGAAGATTTCTCATGGAAATAATGGAATTGTGGTGAATCTTTTATGGTGATCACGAATTAGGCTCGTTTTCGCCGTATTCCTAAAATTTAGCCGGGAAAACGCGAAAAAAGGATTTCGGTACGTTTTCGAAGATTTCTCTTGGAAATAATGTGATTGGAGTGAATCTTTTATGGTGATCACGAATTAGGCTCGTTTTCGCCGTATTCCTAAAATTTAGCCGGGAAAACGCGAAAAAAGGATTCCGGTACGTTTTCGAAGATTTCTCATGGAAATACTTTACATAGGGTGAATCTAACAGAGAATTCGTTCCGACGAGATAAAATATATTGGAATGGACCTGTAAAAGTATTAAAAATCAAAATCTGTTTGCATCTTGACGAAACAAAGTTTCTGCAGGACTTCATCGATGAATCGTTATTTCTGTGACATGAAATTTTTTATGGTGATCACGAATAACGCTCGTTTTCGCCGTATTCCTAAAATTTAGCCGGGAAAACGCGAAAAAAGGATTTCGGTACGTTTTCGAAGATTTCGCATGGAAATAATGTAACTGGAGTCAATCTTTTATGGTGATCACAAATTACGCTCGTTTTCGCCGTATTCCTAAAATTTAGTCGGGAAAACGCGAAAAAAGGATTTCGGTACGTTTTCGAAGATTTCGCATGGAAATGATGTAACTAGAGTCAATCTTTTATGGTGATCACAAATTACGCTCGTTTTCGCCGTATTCCCAAAATTTAGCCGGGAAAACGCGAAAAAAGGATTCCGCTACGTTTTCGAAGATTTCTCATGGAAATAATGGAATTGTGGTGAATCTTTTATGGTGATCACGAATTACGCTCGTTTTCGCCGTATTTCTAAAATTTAGCCGGGAAAACGCGAAAAAAGGATTTCGGTACGTTCTCGAAGATCTCGCATGGAAATAATGTAACTAGAGTCAATCTTTTATGGTGATCACAAATTACGCTCGTTTTCGCCGTATTCCCAAAATTTAGCCGGGAAAACGTGATAAAAGGATTCCGCTACGTTTTCGAAGATTTCTCATGGAAATAATGGAATTGTGGTGAATCTTTTATGGTGATCACGAATTAGGCTCGTTTTCGCCGTATTCATAAAATTTAGCCGGGAAAACGCGAAAAAAGGATTCCGGTACGTTTTCGAAGATTTATCATGGAAATACTTTACATAGGGTGAATCTAACAGAGAATTCGTTCCGACGAGATAAAATATATTGGAATGGACTTGTAAAAGTATTAAAAATCAAAATCTGTTTGCATCTTGACGAAAAAAAGTTTCTGCAGGACTTCATCGATGAATCGTTATTTCTGTGACATGAAATTTTTTATGGTGATCACGAATAACGCTCGTTTTCGCCGTATTCCTAAAATTTAGCGGGGAAAACGCGAAAAAAGGATTTCGGTACGTTTTCGAAGATTTCGCATGGAAATAATGTAACTGGAGTCAATCTTTTATGGTGATCACAAATTACGCTCGTTTTCGCCGTATTCCCAAAATTTAGCCGGGAAAACGCGAAAAAAGGATTCCGCTACATTTTCGAAGATTTCTCATGGAAATAATGGAATTGTGGTGAATCTTTTATGGTGATCACGAATAACGCTCGTTTGCGCCGTATTCCTAAAATTTAGCCGGGAAAACGCGAAAAAAGGATTTCGGTACGTTTTCGAAGATTACGCATGGAAATAATGTAATCAGAGTCAATCTTTTATGGTGATCACAAATTACGCTCGATTTCGCCGTATTCCTAAAATTTAGCTGAGAAAACGCGAAAAAAGGATTCCGGTACGTTTTCGAAGATTTCTCTTGGAAATAATGTAATTGGAGTGAATCTTTTATGGTGATCACGAATTACGCTCGTTTCGCCGTATTCCTAAAATTTAGCCGGGAAAACGAGAAAAAAAGGATTCCGGTACATTTGCGAAGATTTCTCATGGAAATAATGGAATTATGGTAAATCTTTTATGGTGATCACGAATTAGGCTCGTTTTCGCCGTATTCCTAAAATTTAGCCGGGAAAACGCGTAAAAAGCATTCCGGTACGTTTTCGAAGATTTCTCACGGAAATAATGTAGTTAGGGTGAATCTAACGGAGAATTCGTTCTGATGGGATAAACTATATCGGAATGGACTTGTAAAAGTATTAAAAATCAAAATCTGTTTGCATCTTGACGAAACAAAGTTTCTGTACGACTTCATCGAAAAATCTTTATTCCTGTGATATGAATTTTTTTATGGTGATCACGAATTACGCTCGTTTTCGCCGTATTCCTAAAATTTAGCCGAGAAAACGCGAAAAAAGCATTCCGCTACGTTTTCGAAGATTTCTCACGGAAATAATGGAATTGTGGTGAATCTCTTATGGTGATCACGAATTACGCTGTTTTCGCCGTATTTCTAAAATTTAGCCGGGAAAACGCGAAAAAAGGATTTCGGTACGTTTTCGAAGATTTCTCATGGAAATAATGGAATTATGGTGAATCTTTTATGGTGATCACGAATTAGGCTCGTTTTCGCCGTATTCCTAAAATTTAGCCGGGAAAACGCGTAAAAAGCATTCCGGTACGTTTTCGAAGATTTCTCATGGAAATAATGTAGTTAGAGTGAATCTAACGGAGAATTCGTTCTGATTGGATAAACTATATCGGAATGGACTTGTAAAAGTATTAAAAATCAAAATCTGTTTGCATCTTGACGAAACAAAGTTTCTGTACGACTTCATCGAAAAATCTTTATTCCTGTGATATGAATTTTTTTATGGTGATCACGAATTACGCTCGTTTTCGGCGTATTCCTAAAATTTAGCCCGGAAAACGCGAAAAAAAGGAATCCCCTACGTTTTCGAAGATTTCTCATGGAAATAATGTAATTAGGGTGAATCTTTTATGGTGATCACAAATTACGCTCGTTTTCGCCGTATTCCTAAAATTTAGCCGGGAAAACGCGAAAAAAGGATTCCGGTACGTTTTCGAAGATTTCTCATGGAAATACTTTAAATAGGGTGAATCTAACAGAGAATTCGTTACGACGAGATAAAATATATTGGAATGGACTTGTAAAAGTATTAAAAATCAAAATCTGTTTGCTTCTTGATGAAACAAAGTTTCTGCAGGACTTCATCGATGAATCGTTATTTCTGTGACATGAAATTTTTTTATGGTGATCACGAATAACGCTCGTTTTCGCCGTATTCCTAAAATTTAGTCGGGAAAACGCGAAAAAAGGATTTCGGTACGTTTTCGAAGATTTCGCATGGAAATGATGTAACTAGAGTCAATCTTTTATGGTGATCACAAATTACGCTCGTTTACGCCGTATTCCCAAAATTTAGCCGGGAAAACGCGAAAAAAGGATTCCGCTACGTTTTCGAAGATTTCTCATGGAAATAATGGAATTGTGGTGAATCCTTTATGGTGATCACGAATTACGCTCGTTTTCGCCGTATTTCTAAAATTTAGCCGGGAAAACGCGAAAAAAGGATTTCGGTACGTTTTCGAAGATCTCGCATGGAAATAATGTAACTAGAGTCAATCTTTTATGGTGATCACAAATTACGCTCGTTTTCGCCGTATTCCCAAAATTTAGCCGGGAAAACGTGATAAAAGGATTCCGCTACGTTTTCGAAGATTTCTCATGGAAATAATGGAATTGTGGTGAATCTTTTATGGTGATCACGAATTAGGCTCGTTTTCGCCGTATTCATAAAATTTAGCCGGGAAAACGCGAAAAAAGGATTTCGGTACGTTTTCGAAGATTTCTCTTGGAAATAATGTGATTGGAGTGAATCTTTTATGGTGATCACGAATTAGGCTCGTTTTCGCCGTATTCCTAAAATTTAGCCGGGAAAACGCGAAAAAAGGATTCCGGTACGTTTTCGAAGATTTCTTATGGAAATACTTTACATAGGGTGAATCTAACAAAGAATTCGTTCCGACGAGATAAAATATATTGCAATGGACCTGTAAAAGTATTAAAAATCAAAATCTGTTTGCATCTTGACGAAACAAAGTTTCTGCAGGACTTCATCGATGAATCGTTATTTCTGTGACATGAAATTTTTTATGGTGATCACGAATAACGCTCGTTTTCGCCGTATTCCTAAGATTTAGCCGGGAAAACGCGAAAAAAGGATTTCGGTACGTTTTCGAAGATTTCGCATGGAAATAATGTAATTGGAGTCAATCTTTTATGGTGATCACAAATTACGCTCGTTTTCGCCGTATTCCTAAAATTTAGTCGGGAAAACGCGAAAAAAGGATTTCGGTACGTTTTCGAAGATTTCGCATGGAAATGATGTAACTAGAGTCAATCTTTTATGGTGATCACAAATTACGCTCGTTTTCGCCGTATTCCCAAAATTTAGCCGGGAAAACGCGAAAAAAGGATTCCGCTACGTTTTCGAAGATTACTCATGGAAATAATGGAATTGTGGTGAATCTTTTATGGTGATCACGAATTACGCTCGTTTTCGCCGTATTTCTAAAATTTAGCCGGGAAAACGCGAAAAAAGGATTTCGGTACGTTTTCGAAGATCTCGCATGGAAATAATGTAACTAGAGTCAATCTTTTATGGTGATCACAAATTACGCTCGTTTTCGCCGTATTCCCAAAATTTAGCCGGGAAAACGTGATAAAAGGATTCCGCTACGTTTTCGAAGATTTCTCATGGAAATAATGGAATTGTGGTGAATCTTTTATGGTGATCACGAATTAGGCTCGTTTTCGCCGTATTCCTAAAATTTAGCCGGGAAAACGCGAAAAAAGGATTTCGGTACGTTTTCGAAGATTTCTCTTGGAAATAATGTGATTGGAGTGAATCTTTTATGGTGATCACGAATTAGGCTCGTTTTCGCCGTATTCCTAAAATTTAGCCGGGAAAACGCGAAAAAAGGATTCCGGTACGTTTTCGAAGATTTATCATGGAAATACTTTACATAGGGTGAATCTAACAGAGAATTCGTTCCGACGAGATAAAATATATTGGAATGGACTTGTAAAAGTATTAAAAATCAAAATCTGTTTGCATCTTGACGAAAAAAAGTTTCTGCAGGACTTCATCGATGAATCGTTATTTCTGTGACATGAAATTTTTTATGGTGATCACGAATAACGCTCGTTTTCGCCGTATTCCTAAAATTTAGCGGGGAAAACGCGAAAAAAGGATTTCGGTACGTTTTCGAAGATTTCGCATGGAAATAATGTAACTGGAGTCAATCTTTTATGGTGATCACAAATTACGCTCGTTTTCGCCGTATTCCCAAAATTTAGCCGGGAAAACGCGAAAAAAGGATTCCGCTACATTTTCGAAGATTTCTCATGGAAATAATGGAATTGTGGTGAATCTTTTATGGTGATCACGAATAACGCTCGTTTGCGCCGTATTCCTAAAATTTAGCCGGGAAAACGCGAAAAAAGGATTTCGGTACGTTTTCGAAGATTACGCATGGAAATAATGTAATCAGAGTCAATCTTTTATGGTGATCACAAATTACGCTCGATTTCGCCGTATTCCTAAAATTTAGCTGAGAAAACGCGAAAAAAGGATTCCGGTACGTTTTCGAAGATTTCTCTTGGAAATAATGTAATTGGAGTGAATCTTTTATGGTGATCACGAATTACGCTCGTTTCGCCGTATTCCTAAAATTTAGCCGGGAAAACGAGAAAAAAAGGATTCCGGTACATTTGCGAAGATTTCTCATGGAAATAATGGAATTATGGTAAATCTTTTATGGTGATCACGAATTAGGCTCGTTTTCGCCGTATTCCTAAAATTTAGCCGGGAAAACGCGTAAAAAGCATTCCGGTACGTTTTCGAAGATTTCTCACGGAAATAATGTAGTTAGGGTGAATCTAACGGAGAATTCGTTCTGATGGGATAAACTATATCGGAATGGACTTGTAAAAGTATTAAAAATCAAAATCTGTTTGCATCTTGACGAAACAAAGTTTCTGTACGACTTCATCGAAAAATCTTTATTCCTGTGATATGAATTTTTTTATGGTGATCACGAATTACGCTCGTTTTCGCCGTATTCCTAAAATTTAGCCGAGAAAACGCGAAAAAAGCATTCCGCTACGTTTTCGAAGATTTCTCACGGAAATAATGGAATTGTGGTGAATCTCTTATGGTGATCACGAATTACGCTGTTTTCGCCGTATTTCTAAAATTTAGCCGGGAAAACGCGAAAAAAGGATTTCGGTACGTTTTCGAAGATTTCTCATGGAAATAATGGAATTATGGTGAATCTTTTATGGTGATCACGAATTAGGCTCGTTTTCGCCGTATTCCTAAAATTTAGCCGGGAAAACGCGTAAAAAGCATTCCGGTACGTTTTCGAAGATTTCTCATGGAAATAATGTAGTTAGAGTGAATCTAACGGAGAATTCGTTCTGATTGGATAAACTATATCGGAATGGACTTGTAAAAGTATTAAAAATCAAAATCTGTTTGCATCTTGACGAAACAAAGTTTCTGTACGACTTCATCGAAAAATCTTTATTCCTGTGATATGAATTTTTTTATGGTGATCACGAATTACGCTCGTTTTCGGCGTATTCCTAAAATTTAGCCCGGAAAACGCGAAAAAAAGGAATCCCCTACGTTTTCGAAGATTTCTCATGGAAATAATGTAATTAGGGTGAATCTTTTATGGTGATCACAAATTACGCTCGTTTTCGCCGTATTCCTAAAATTTAGCCGGGAAAACGCGAAAAAAGGATTCCGGTACGTTTTCGAAGATTTCTCATGGAAATACTTTAAATAGGGTGAATCTAACAGAGAATTCGTTACGACGAGATAAAATATATTGGAATGGACTTGTAAAAGTATTAAAAATCAAAATCTGTTTGCTTCTTGATGAAACAAAGTTTCTGCAGGACTTCATCGATGAATCGTTATTTCTGTGACATGAAATTTTTTTATGGTGATCACGAATAACGCTCGTTTTCGCCGTATTCCTAAAATTTAGTCGGGAAAACGCGAAAAAAGGATTTCGGTACGTTTTCGAAGATTTCGCATGGAAATGATGTAACTAGAGTCAATCTTTTATGGTGATCACAAATTACGCTCGTTTACGCCGTATTCCCAAAATTTAGCCGGGAAAACGCGAAAAAAGGATTCCGCTACGTTTTCGAAGATTTCTCATGGAAATAATGGAATTGTGGTGAATCCTTTATGGTGATCACGAATTACGCTCGTTTTCGCCGTATTTCTAAAATTTAGCCGGGAAAACGCGAAAAAAGGATTTCGGTACGTTTTCGAAGATCTCGCATGGAAATAATGTAACTAGAGTCAATCTTTTATGGTGATCACAAATTACGCTCGTTTTCGCCGTATTCCCAAAATTTAGCCGGGAAAACGTGATAAAAGGATTCCGCTACGTTTTCGAAGATTTCTCATGGAAATAATGGAATTGTGGTGAATCTTTTATGGTGATCACGAATTAGGCTCGTTTTCGCCGTATTCATAAAATTTAGCCGGGAAAACGCGAAAAAAGGATTTCGGTACGTTTTCGAAGATTTCTCTTGGAAATAATGTGATTGGAGTGAATCTTTTATGGTGATCACGAATTAGGCTCGTTTTCGCCGTATTCCTAAAATTTAGCCGGGAAAACGCGAAAAAAGGATTCCGGTACGTTTTCGAAGATTTCTTATGGAAATACTTTACATAGGGTGAATCTAACAAAGAATTCGTTCCGACGAGATAAAATATATTGCAATGGACCTGTAAAAGTATTAAAAATCAAAATCTGTTTGCATCTTGACGAAACAAAGTTTCTGCAGGACTTCATCGATGAATCGTTATTTCTGTGACATGAAATTTTTTATGGTGATCACGAATAACGCTCGTTTTCGCCGTATTCCTAAGATTTAGCCGGGAAAACGCGAAAAAAGGATTTCGGTACGTTTTCGAAGATTTCGCATGGAAATAATGTAATTGGAGTCAATCTTTTATGGTGATCACAAATTACGCTCGTTTTCGCCGTATTCCTAAAATTTAGTCGGGAAAACGCGAAAAAAGGATTTCGGTACGTTTTCGAAGATTTCGCATGGAAATGATGTAACTAGAGTCAATCTTTTATGGTGATCACAAATTACGCTCGTTTTCGCCGTATTCCCAAAATTTAGCCGGGAAAACGCGAAAAAAGGATTCCGCTACGTTTTCGAAGATTACTCATGGAAATAATGGAATTGTGGTGAATCTTTTATGGTGATCACGAATTACGCTCGTTTTCGCCGTATTTCTAAAATTTAGCCGGGAAAACGCGAAAAAAGGATTTCGGTACGTTTTCGAAGATCTCGCATGGAAATAATGTAACTAGAGTCAATCTTTTATGGTGATCACAAATTACGCTCGTTTTCGCCGTATTCCCAAAATTTAGCCGGGAAAACGTGATAAAAGGATTCCGCTACGTTTTCGAAGATTTCTCATGGAAATAATGGAATTGTGGTGAATCTTTTATGGTGATCACGAATTAGGCTCGTTTTCGCCGTATTCCTAAAATTTAGCCGGGAAAACGCGAAAAAAGGATTTCGGTACGTTTTCGAAGATTTCTCTTGGAAATAATGTGATTGGAGTGAATCTTTTATGGTGATCACGAATTAGGCTCGTTTTCGCCGTATTCCTAAAATTTAGCCGGGAAAACGCGAAAAAAGGATTCCGGTACGTTTTCGAAGATTTCTCATGGAAATACTTTACATAGGGTGATTCTAACAGAGGATTCGTTCCGACGAGGTAAAATATATTGGAATGGACTTGTAAAAGTATTAAAAATCAAAATCTGTTTGCATCTTGACGAAACAAAGTTTCTGCAGGACTTCATCGATGAATCGTTATTTCTGTGACATGAAATTTTTTATGGTGATCACGAATAACGCTCGTTTTCGCCGTATTCCTAAAATTTAGCCGGGACCACGCGAAAAAAGGATTTCAGTACGTTTTCGAAGATTTCGCATGGAAATAATGTAACTGGAGTCAATCTTTTATGGTGATCACAAATTACGCTCGTTTTCGCCGTATTCCCAAAATTTAGCCGGGAAAACGCGAAAAAAGGATTCCGCTACATTTTCGAAGATTTCTCATGGAAATAATGGAATTGTGGTGAATCTTTTATGGTGATCACGAATAACGCTCGTTTTCGCCGTATTCCTAAAATTTAGTCAGGAAAACGCGAAAAAATGATTTCGGTACGTTTTCGAAGATCTCGCATTGAAATAATGTAACTAGAGTCAATCTTTTATGGTGATCACAAATTACGCTCGTTTTCGCCGTATTCCCAAAATTTAGCCGGGAAAACGCGAAAAAAGGATGCCGCTACGTTTTCGAAGATTTCTCATGGAAATAATGGAATTGTGGTGAATCTTTTATGGTGATCACGAATTACGCTCGTTTTCGCCGTATTTCTAAAATTTAGCCGGGAAAACGCGAAAAAAGGATTTCGGTACGTTTTCGAAGATTACGCATGGAAATAATGTAATTAGAGAAAATCTTTTATGGTGATCACAAATTACGCTCGATTTCGCCGTATTCCTAAAATTTAGCCGAGAAAACGCGAAAAAAGCATTCCGCTACGTTTTCGAAGATTTCTCATGGAAATAATGGAATTGTGGTGAATCTTTTATGGTGATCACGAATTACGCTCGTTTTCGCCGTATTTCTAAAATTTAGCCGGGAAAACGCGAAAAAAGGATTTCGGTACGTTTTCGAAGATTTCTCATGGAAATAATGTAGTTAGAGAGAATCTAACGGAGAATTCGTTCTGATTGGATAAACTATATCGGAATGGACTTGTAAAAGTATTAAAAATCAAAATCTGTTTGCATCTTGACGAAACAAAGTTTCTGTACGACTTCATCGAAAAATCTTTATTCCTGTGATATGAATTTTTTAATGGTGATCACGAATTACGCTCGTTTTCGGCGTATTCCTAAAATTTAGCCCGGAAAACGCGAAAAAAAGGAATCCCCTACGTTTTAGAAGATTTCTCATGGAAATAATGTAATTAGGCTGAATCTTTTATGGTGATCACAAATTACGCTCGTTTTCGCCGTATTCCTAAAATTTAGCCGGGAAAACGCGAAAAAAGGATTCCGGTACGTTTTCGAAGATTTCTCATGGAAATACTTTAAATAGGGTGAATCTAACAGAGAATTCGTTCCGACGAGATAAAATATATTGGAATGGACTTGTAAAAGTATTAAAAATCAAAATCTGTTTGCTTCTTGATGAAACAAAGTTTCTGCAGGACTTCATCGATGAATCGTTATTTCTGTGACATGAATTTTTTTTATGGTGATCACGAATAACGCTCGTTTTCGCCGTATTCCTAAAATTTAGTCGGGAAAACGCGAAAAAAGGATTTCGGTACGTTTTCGAAGATTTCGCATGGAAATGATGTAACTAGAGTCAATCTTTTATGGTGATCACAAATTACGCTCGTTTTCGCCGTATTCCCAAAATTTAGCCGGGAAAACGCGAAAAAAGGATGCCGCTACGTTTTCGAAGATTTCTCATGGAAATAATGGAATTGTGGTGAATCTTTTATGGTGATCACGAATTACGCTCGTTTTCGCCGTATTTCTAAAATTTAGCCGGGAAAACGCGAAAAAAGGATTTCGGTACGTTTTCGAAGATTACGCATGGAAATAATGTAATTAGAGAAAATCTTTTATGGTGATCACAAATTACGCTCGATTTCGCCGTATTCCTAAAATTTAGCCGAGAAAACGCGAAAAAAGCATTCCGCTACGTTTTCGAAGATTTCTCATGGAAATAATGGAATTGTGGTGAATCTTTTATGGTGATCACGAATTACGCTCGTTTTCGCCGTATTTCTAAAATTTAGCCGGGAAAACGCGAAAAAAGGATTTCGGTACGTTTTCGAAGATTTCTCATGGAAATAATGTAGTTAGAGAGAATCTAACGGAGAATTCGTTCTGATTGGATAAACTATATCGGAATGGACTTGTAAAAGTATTAAAAATCAAAATCTGTTTGCATCTTGACGAAACAAAGTTTCTGTACGACTTCATCGAAAAATCTTTATTCCTGTGATATGAATTTTTTTATGGTGATCACGAATTACGCTCGTTTTCGGCGTATTCCTAAAATTTAGCCCGGAAAACGCGAAAAAAAGGAATCCCCTACGTTTTAGAAGATTTCTCATGGAAATAATGTAATTAGGCTGAATCTTTTATGGTGATCACAAATTACGCTCGTTTTCGCCGTATTCCTAAAATTTAGCCGGGAAAACGCGAAAAAAGGATTCCGGTACGTTTTCGAAGATTTCTCATGGAAATACTTTAAATAGGGTGAATCTAACAGAGAATTCGTTCCGACGAGATAAAATATATTGGAATGGACTTGTAAAAGTATTAAAAATCAAAATCTGTTTGCTTCTTGATGAAACAAAGTTTCTGCAGGACTTCATCGATGAATCGTTATTTCTGTGACATGAATTTTTTTTATGGTGATCACGAATAACGCTCGTTTTCGCCGTATTCCTAAAATTTAGTCGGGAAAACGCGAAAAAAGGATTTCGGTACGTTTTCGAAGATTTCGCATGGAAATGATGTAACTAGAGTCAATCTTTTATGGTGATCACAAATTACGCTCGTTTTCGCCGTATTCCCAAAATTTAGCCGGGAAAACGCGAAAAAAGGATTCCGCTACGTTTTCGAAGATTTCTCATGGAAATAATGGAATTGTGGTGAATCTTTTATGGTGATCACGAATTACGCTCGTTTTCGCCGTATTTCTAAAATTTAGCCGGGAAAACCCGAAAAAAGGATTTCGGTACGTTTTCGAAGATCTCGCATGGAAATAATGTAACTAGAGTCAATCTTTTATGGTGATCACAAATTACGCTCGTTTTCGCCGTATTTCCAAAATTTAGCCGGGAAAACGTGATAAAAGGATTCCGCTACGTTTTCGAAGATTTCTCATGGAAATAATGGAATTGTGGTGAATCTTTTATGGTGATCACGAATTAGGCTCGTTTTCGCCGTATTCATAAAATTTAGCCGGGAAAACGCGAAAAAAGGATTTCGGTACGTTTTCGAAGATTTCTCTTGGAAATAATGTGATTGGAGTGAATCTTTTATGGTGATCACGAATTAGGCTCGTTTTCGCCGTATTCCTAAAATTTAGCCGGAAAAACGCGAAAAAAGGATTCCGGTACGTTTTCGAAGATTTCTCATGGAAATACTTTACATAGGGTGAATCTAACAGAGAATTCGTTCCGACGAGATAAAATATATTGGAATGGACCTGTAAAAGTATTAAAAATCAAAATCTGTTCGCATCTTGACGAAACAAAGTTTCTGCAGGACTTCATCGATGAATCGTTATTTCTGTGACATGAAATTTTTTATGGTGATCACGAATAACGCTCGTTTTCGCCGTATTCCTAAAATTTAGCCGGGAAAACGCGAAAAAAGGATTTCGGTACGTTTTCGAAGATTTCGCATGGAAATAATGTAACTGGAGTCAATCTTTTATGGTGATCACAAATTACGCTCGTTTTCGCCGTATTCCCAAAATTTAGCCGGGAAAACGCGAAAAAAGGATTCCGCTACATTTTCGAAGATTTCTCATGGAAATACTTTACATAGGGTGAATCTAACAGAGAATTCGTTCCGACGAGATAAAATATATTGGAATGGACCTGTAAAAGTATTAAAAATCAAAATCTGTTCGCATCTTGACGAAACAAAGTTTCTGCAGGCCTTCATCGATGAATCGTTATTTCTGTGACATGAAATTTTTTATGGTGATCACGAATAACGCTCGTTTTCGCCGTGTTCCTAAAATTTAGCCGGGAAAACGCGAAAAAAGGATTTCGGTACGTTTTCGAAGATTTCGCATGGAAATAATGTAACTGGAGTCAATCTTTTATGGTGATCACAAATTACGCTCGTTTTCGCCGTATTCCTAAAATTTAGCAGGGAAAACGCGAAAAAATGATTTCGGTACGTTTTCGAAGATCTCGCATGGAAATAATGTAACTAGAGTCAATCTTTTATGGTGATCACAAATTACGCTCGTTTTCGCCGTATTCCCAAAATTTAGCCGGGAAAACGCGAAAAAAGGATGCCGCTACGTTTTCGAAGATTTCTCATGGAAATAATGGAATTGTGGTGAATCTTTTATGGTGATCACGAATTACGCTCGTTTTCGCCGTATTTCTAAAATTTAGCCGGGAAAACGCGAAAAAAGGATTTCGGTACGTTTTCGAAGATTACGCATGGAAATAATGTAATTAGAGTCAATCTTTTATGGTGATCACAAATTACGCTCGATTTCGCCGTATTCCTAAAATTTAGCTGAGAAAACGCGAAAAAAGGATTCCGGTACGTTTTCGAAGATTTCTCTTGGAAATAATGTAATTGGAGTGAATCTTTTATGGTGATCACGAATTACGCTCGTTTTCGCCGTATTCCTAAAATTTAGCCGGGAAAACGAGAAAAAAAGGATTCCGGTACATTTTCGAAGATTTCTCATGGAAATAATGGAATTAAGGTAAATCTTTTCTGGTGATCACGAATTAGGTTCGTTTTCGCCGTATTCCTAAAATTTAGCCGGGAAAACGCGTAAAAAGCATTCCGGTACGTTTTCGAAGATTTCTCACGGAAATAATGTAGTTAGGGTGAATCTAACGGAGAATTCGTTCTGATGGGATAAACTATATCGGAATGGACTTGTAAAAGTATTAAAAATCAAAATCTGTTTGCATCTTGGCGAAACAAAGTTTCTGTACGACTTCATCGAAAAATCTTTATTCCTGTGATATGAATTTTTTTATGGTGATCACGAATTACGCTCGTTTTCGCCGTATTCCTAAAATTTAGCCGAGAAAACGCGAAAAAAGCATTCCGCTACGTTTTCGAAGATTTCTCACGGAAATAATGGAATTGTGGTGAATCTTTTATGGTGATCACGAATTACGCTGGTTTTCGCCGTATTTCTAAAATTTAGCCGGGAAAACGCGAAAAAAGGATTTCGGTACGTTTTCGAAGATTTCTCATGGAAATAATGGAATTATGGTGAATCTTTTATGGTGATCACGAATTAGGCTCGTTTTCGCCGTATTCCTAAAATTTAGCCGGGAAAACGCGTAAAAAGCATTCCGGTACGTTTTCGAAGATTTCTCATGGAAATAATGTAGTTAGAGTGAATCTAACGGAGAATTCGTTCTGATTGGATAAACTATATCGGAATGGACTTGTAAAAGTATTAAAAATCAAAATCTGTTTGCATCTTGACGAAACAAAGTTTCTGTACGACTTCATCGAAAAATCTTTATTCCTGTGATATGAATTTTTTTATGGTGATCACGAATTACGCTCGTTTTCGGCGTATTCCTAAAATTTAGCCCGGAAAACGCGAAAAAAAGGAATCCCCTACGTTTTCGAAGATTTCTCATGGAAATAATGTAATTAGGGTGAATCTTTTATGGTGATCACAAATTACGCTCGTTTTCGCCGTATTCCTAAAATTTAGCCGGGAAAACGCGAAAAAAGGATTCCGGTACGTTTTCGAAGATTTCTCATGGAAATACTTTAAATAGGGTGAATCTAACAGAGAATTCGTTACGACGAGATAAAATATATTGGAATGGACTTGTAAAAGTATTAAAAATCAAAATCTGTTTGCTTCTTGATGAAACAAAGTTTCTGCAGGACTTCATCGATGAATCGTTATTTCTGTGACATGAAATTTTTTTATGGTTATCACGAATAACTCTCGTTTTCGCCGTATTCCTAAAATTTAGTCGGGAAAACGCGAAAAAAGGATTTCGGTACGTTTTCGAAGATTTCGCATGGAAATGATGTAACTAGAGTCAATCTTTTATGGTGATCACAAATTACGCTCGTTTTCGCCGTATTCCCAAAATTTAGCCGGGAAAACGCGAAAAAAGGATTCCGCTACGTTTTCGAAGATTTCGCATGGAAATGATGTAACTAGAGTCAATCTTTTATGGTGATCACAAATTACGCTCGTTTTCGCCGTATTCCCAAAATTTAGCCGGGAAAACGCGAAAAAAGGATTCCGCTACGTTTTCGAAGATTTCTCATGGAAATAATGGAATTGTGGTGAATCTTTTATGGTGATCACGAATTACGCTCGTTTTCGCCGTATTTCTAAAATTTAGCCGGGAAAACGCGAAAAAAGGATTTCGGTACGTTTTCGAAGATCTCGCATGGAAATAATGTAACTAGAGTCAATCTTTTATGGTGATCACAAATTACGCTCGTTTTCGCCGTATTCCCAAAATTTAGCCGGGAAAACGTGATAAAAGGATTCCGCTACGTTTTCGAAGATTTCTCATGGAAATAATGGAATTGTGGTGAATCTTTTATGGTGATCACGAATTAGGCTCGTTTTCGCCGTATCCATAAAATTTAGCCGGGAAAACGCGAAAAAAGGATTCCGGTACGTTTTCGAAGATTTATCATGGAAATACTTTACATAGGGTGAATCTAACAGAGAATTCGTTCCGACGAGATAAAATATATTGGAATGGACTTGTAAAAGTATTAAAAATCAAAATCTGTTTGCATCTTGACGAAACAAAGTTTCTGCAGGACTTCATCGATGAATCGTTATTTCTGTGACATGAAATTTTTTATGGTGATCACGAATAACGCTCGTTTTCGCCGTATTCCTAAAATTTAGCGGGGAAAACGCGAAAAAAGGATTTCGGTACGTTTTCGAAGAATTCGCATGGAAATAATGTAACTGGAGTCAATCTTTTATGGTGATCACAAATTACGCTCGTTTTCGCCGTATTCCCAAAATTTAGCCGGGAAAACGCGAAAAAAGGATTCCGCTACATTTTCGAAGATTTCTCATGGAAATAATGGAATTGTGGTGAATCTTTTATGGTGATCACGAATAACGCTCGTTTTCGCCGTATTCCTAAAATTTAGTCGGGAAAACGCGAAAAAATGATTTCGGTACGTTTTCGAAGATCTCGCATGGAAATAATGTAACTAGAGTCAATCTTTTATGGTGATCACAAATTACGCTCGTTTTCGCCGTATTCCCAAAATTTAGCCGGGAAAACGCGAAAAAAGGATTCCGCTACGTTTTCGAAGATTTCTCATGGAAATAATGGAATTGTGGTGAATCTTTTATGGTGATCACGAATTACGCTCGTTTTCGCCGTATTTCTAAAATTTAGCCGGGAAAACGCGAAAAAAGGATTTCGGTACGTTTTCGAAGATTACGCATGGAAATAATGTAATTAGAGTCAATCTTTTATGGTGATCACAAATTACGCTCGATTTCGCCGTATTCCTAAAATTTAGCTGAGAAAACGCGAAAAAAGGATTCCGGTACGTTTTCGAAGATTTCTCTTGGAAATAATGTAATTGGAGTGAATCTTTTATGGTGATCACGAATTACGCTCGTTTCGTCGTATTCCTAAAATTTAGCCGGGAAAACGAGAAAAAAAGGATTCCGGTACATTTGCGAAGATTTCTCATGGAAATAATGGAATTATGGTAAATCTTTTATGGTGATCACGAATTAGGCTCGTTTTCGCCGTATTCCTAAAATTTAGCCGGGAAAACGCGTAAAAAGCATTCCGGTACGTTTTCGAAGATTTCTCACGGAAATAATGTAGTTAGGGTGAATCTAACGGAGAATTCGTTCTGATGGGATAAACTATATCGGAATGGACTTGTAAAAGTATTAAAAATCAAAATGTGTTTGCATCTTGACGAAACAAAGTTTCTGTACGACTTCATCGAAAAATCTTTATTCCTGTGATATGAATTTTTTTATGGTGATCACGAATTACGCTCGTTTTCGCCGTATTCCTAAAATTTAGCCGAGAAAACGCGAAAAAAGCATTCCGCTACGTTTTCGAAGATTTCTCATGGAAATAATGGAATTGTGGTGAATCTTTTATGGTGATCACGAATTACGCTCGTTTTCGCCGTATTTCTAAAATTTAGCCGGGAAAACGCGAAAAAAGGATTTCGGTACGTTTTCGAAGATTTCTCATGGAAATAATGGAATTATGGTGAATCTTTTATGGTGATCACGAAATAGGCTCATTTTCGCCGTATTCCTAAAATTTAGCCCGGAAAACGCGTAAAAAGCATTCCGGTACGTTTTCGAAGATTTCTCATGGAAATAATGTAGTTAGGGTGAATCTAACGGAGAATTCGTTCTGATTGGATAAACTATATCGGAATGGACTTGTAAAAGTATTAAAAATCAAAATCTGTTTGCATCTTGACGAAACACAGTTTCTGTACGACTTCATCGAAAAATCTTTATTCCTGTGATATGAATTTTTTTATAGTGATCACGAATTACGCTCGTTTTCGGCGTATTCCTAAAATTTAGCCCGGAAAACGCGAAAAAAAGGAATCCGCTACGTTTTCGAAGATTTCTCATGGAAATAATGTAATTAGGGTGAATCTTTTATGGTGATCACAAATTACGCTCGTTTTCGCCGTATTCCTAAAATTTAGCCGGGAAAACGCGAAAAAAGGATTCCGGTACGTTTTCGAAGATTTCTCATGGAAATACTTTAAATAGGGTGAATCTAACAGAGAATTCGTTCCGACGAGATAAAATATATTGGAATGGACTTGTAAAAGTATTAAAAATCAAAATCTGTTTGCATCTTGATGAAACAAAGTTTCTGCAGGACTTCATCGATGAATCGTTATTTCTGTGACATGAAATTTTTTATGGTGATCACGACTAACGCTCGTTATCGCCGTATTCCGAAAATTTAGTCGGGAAAACGCGAAAAAAGGATTTCGGTACGTTTTCGAAGATTTCGCATGGAAATAATGTAACTGGAGTCAATCTTTTATGGCGATCACAAATTACGCTCGTTTTCGCCGTATTCCCAAAATTTACCCGGGAAAACGCGAAAAAAGGATTCCGCTACGTTTTCGAAGATTTCTCATGGAAATAATGGAATTGTGGTGAATCTTTTATGGTGATCACGAATTACGCTCGTTTTCGCCGTATTTCTAAAATTTAGCCGGGAAAACGCGAAAAAAGGATTTCGGTACGTTTTCGAAGATTACGCATGGAAATAATGTAATTAGAGTCAATCTTTTATGGTGATCACAAATTACGCTCGATTTCGCCGTATTCCTAAAATTTTGCTGAGAAAACGCGAAAAAAGGATTCCGGTACGTTTTCGAAGATTTCTCTTGGAAATAATGTAATTGGAGTGAATCTTTTATGGTGATCACGAATTACGCTCGTTTTCGCGGTATTCCTAAAATTTAGCCGGGAAAACGAGAAAAAAAGGATTCCGGTACATTTTCGAAGATTTCTCATGGAAATAATGGAATTATGGTAAATCTTTTATGGTGATCACGAATTAGGCTCGTTTTCGTCGTATTCCTAAAATTTAGCCGGGAAAACGCGTAAAAAGCATTCCGGTACGTTTTCGAAGATTTCTCATGGAAATAATGTAGTTAGGGTGAATCTAACGGAGAATTCGTTCTGATGGGATAAACTATATCGGAATGGACTTGTAAAAGTATTAAAAATCAAAATCTGTTTGCATCTTGACGAAACAAAGTTTATGTACGACTTCATCGAAAAATCTTTATTCCTGTGATATGAATTTTTTTATGGTGATCACGAATTACGCTCGTTTTCGCCGTATTCCTAAAATTTAGCGGGGAAAACGAGAAAAAATAGGATTCCGGTACATTTTCGAAGATTTCTCATGGAAATAATGGAATTATGGTGAATCTTTTATGGTGATCACGAATTAGGCTCGTTTTCGCCGTATTCCTAAAGTTTAGCCGGGAAAACGCGAAAAAAGGATTCCGGTACGTTTTCGACGATTTCTCACAGAAATAATGTAATTAGGGTGCATCTTTTATGGTGATCACGAATTACGCTCGTTTTCGGCGTATTCCTAAAATTTAGCCTGGAAAACGCGAAAAAAAGGAATCCGCTACGTTTTCGAAGATTTCACATGGAAATAATGTAATTAAGGTGAATCTTTTATGGTGATCACGAATTACGCTCGTTTTCGCCGTATTCCCAAAATTTAGCCGGGAAAACGCGAAAAAAGGATTCCGCTACGTTTTCGAAGATTTCTCATGGAAATAATGGAATTGTGGTGAATCTTTTATGGTGATCACGAATTAGGCTCGTTTTCGCCGTATTCCTAAAATTTAGCCGGGAAAACGCGAAAAAAGGATTTCGGTACGTTTTCGAAGATTTCTCTTGGAAATAATGTGATTGGAGTGAATCTTTTATGGTGATCACGAATTAGGCTCGTTTTCGCCGTATTCCTAAAATTTAGCCGGGAAAACGCGAAAAAAGGATTCCGGTACGTTTTCGAAGATTTCTCATGGAAATACTTTACATAGGGTGAATCTAACAGAGAATTCGTTCCGACGAGATAAAATATATTGGAATGGACTTGTAAAAGTATTAAAAATCAAAATCTGTTTGCATCTTGACGAAACAAAGTTTCTGCAGGACTTCATCGATGAATCGTTATTTCTGTCACATGAAATTTTTTATGGTGATCACGAATAACGCTCGTTTTCGCCGTATTCCTAAAATTTAGCCGGGAAAACGCGAAAAAAGGATTTCGGTACGTTTTCGAAGATTTCGCATGGAAATAATGTAACTGGAGTCAATCTTTTATGGTGATCACAAATTACGCTCGTTTTCGGCGTATTCCCAAAATTTAGCCGGGAAAACGCGAAAAAAGGATTCCGCTACATTTTCAAAGATTTCTCATGGAAATAATGGAATTGTGGTGAATCTTTTATGGTGATCACGAATAACGCTCGTTTTCGCCGTATTCCTAAAATTTAGCCGGGAAAACGCGAAAAAAGGATTTCGGTACGTTTTCGAAGATTTCGCATGGAAATAATGTAACTGGAGTCAATCTTTTATGGTGATCACAAATTACGCTCGTTTTCGCCGTATTCCCAAAATTTAGCCGGGAAAACGCGAAAAAAGGATGCCGCTACGTTTTCGAAGATTTCTCATGGAAATAATGGAATTGTGGTGAATCTTTTATGGTGATCACGAATTACGCTCGTTTTCGCCGTATTTCTAAAATTTAGCCGGGAAAACGCGAAAAAAGGATTTCGGTACGTTTTCGAAGATTACGCATGGAAATAATGTAATTAGAGTCAATCTTTTATGGTGATCACAAATTACGCTCGATTTCGCCGTATTCCTAAAATTTAGCTGAGAAAACGCGAAAAAAGGATTCCGGTACGTTTTCGAAGATTTCTCTTGGAAATAATGTAATTGGAGTGAATCTTTTATGGTGATCACGAATTACGCTCGTTTTCGCCGTATTCCTAAAATTTAGCCGGGAAAACGAGAAAAAAAGGATTCCGGTACATTTTCGAAGATTTCTCATGGAAATAATGGAATTAAGGTAAATCTTTTCTGGTGATCACGAATTAGGTTCGTTTTCGCCGTATTCCTAAAATTTAGCCGGGAAAACGCGTAAAAAGCATTCCGGTACGTTTTCGAAGATTTCTCATGGAAATAATGTAGTTAGAGTGAATGTAACGGAGAATTCGTTCTGATTGGATAAACTATATCGGAATGGACTTGTAAAAGTATTAAAAATCAAAATCTGTTTGCATCTTGACGAAACAAAGTTTCTGTACGACTTCATCGAAAAATCTTTATTCCTGTGATATGAATTTTTTTATGGTGATCACGAATTACGCTCGTTTTCGGCGTATTCCTAAAATTTAGCCCGGAAAACGCGAAAAAAAGGAATCCCCTACGTTTTCGAAGATTTCTCATGGAAATAATGTAATTAGGGTGAATCTTTTATGGTGATCACAAATTACGCTCGTTTTCGCCGTATTCCTAAAATTTAGCCGGGAAAACGCGAAAAAAGGATTCCGGTACGTGTTCGAAGATTTCTCATGGAAATACTTTAAATAGGGTGAATCTAACAGAGAATTCGTTACGACGAGATAAAATATATTGGAATGGACTTGTAAAAGTATTAAAAATCAAAATCTGTTTGCTTCTTGATGAAACAAAGTTTCTGCAGGACTTCATCGATGAATCGTTATTTCTGTGACATGAAATTTTTTAATGGTTATCACGAATAACGCTCGTTTTCGCCGTATTCCTAAGATTTAGTCGGGAAAACGCGAAAAAAGGATTTCGGTACGTTTTCGAAGATTTCGCATGGAAATGATGTAACTAGAGTCAATCTTTTATGGTGATCACAAATTACGCTCGTTTTCGCCGTATTCCCAAAATTTAGCCGGGAAAACGCGAAAAAAGGATTCCGCTACGTTTTCGAAGATTTCTCATGGAAATAATGGAATTGTGGTGAATCCTTTATGGTGATCACGAATTACGCTCGTTTTCGCCGTATTTCTAAAATTTAGCCGGGAAAACGCGAAAAAAGGATTCCGGTACGTTTTCGAAGATCTCGCATGGAAATAATGTAACTAGAGTCAATCTTTTATGGTGATCACAAATTACGCTCGTTTTCGCCGTATTCCCAAAATTTAGCCGGGAAAACGTGATAAAAGGATTCCGCTACGTTTTCGAAGATTTCTCATGGAAATAATGGAATTGTGGTGAATCTTTTATGGTGATCACGAATTAGGCTCGTTTTCGCCGTATTCATAAAATTTAGCCGGGAAAACGCGAAAAAAGGATTTCGGTACGTTTTCGAAGATTTCTCTTGGAAATAATGTGATTGGAGTGAATCTTTTATGGTGATCACGAATTAGGCTCGTTTTCGCCGTATTCCTAAAATTTAGCCGGGAAAACGCGAAAAAAGGATTCCGGTACGTTTTCGAAGATTTCTTATGGAAATACTTTACATAGGGTGAATCTAACAAAGAATTCGTTCCGACGAGATAAAATATATTGGAATGGACCTGTAAAAGTATTAAAAATCAAAATCTGTTTGCATCTTGACGAAACAAAGTTTCTGCAGGACTTCATCGATGAATCGTTATTTCTGTGACATGAAATTTTTTATGGTGATCACGAATAACGCTCGTTTTCGCCGTATTCCTAAAATTTAGCCGGGAAAACGCGAAAAAAGGATTTCGGTACGTTTTCGAAGATTTCGCATGGAAATAATGTAACTGGAGTCAATCTTTTATGGTGATCACAAATTACGCTCGTTTTCGCCGTATTCCTAAAATTTAGTCGGGAAAACGCGAAAAAAGGATTTCGGTACGTTTTCGAAGATTTCGCATGGAAATGATGTAACTAGAGTCAATCTTTTATGGTGATCACAAATTACGCTCGTTTTCGCCGTATTCCCAAAATTTAGCCGGGAAAACGCGAAAAAAGGATTCCGCTACGTTTTCGAAGATTTCTCATGGAAATAATGGAATTGTGGTGAATCTTTTATGGTGATCACGAATTACGCTCGTTTTCGCCGTATTTCTAAAATTTAGCCGGGAAAACGCGAAAAAAGGATTTCGGTACGTTCTCGAAGATCTCGCATGGAAATAATGTAACTAGAGTCAATCTTTTATGGTGATCACAAATTACGCTCGTTTTCGCCGTATTCCCAAAATTTAGCCGGGAAAACGTGATAAAAGGATTCCGCTACGTTTTCGAAGATTTCTCATGGAAATAATGGAATTGTGGTGAATCTTTTATGGTGATCACGAATTAGGCTCGTTTTCGCCGTATTCATAAAATTTAGCCGGGAAAACGCGAAAAAAGGATTCCGGTACGTTTTCGAAGATTTATCATGGAAATACTTTACATAGGGTGAATCTAACAGAGAATTCGTTCCGACGAGATAAAATATATTGGAATGGACTTGTAAAAGTATTAAAAATCAAAATCTGTTTGCATCTTGACGAAAAAAAGTTTCTGCAGGACTTCATCGATGAATCGTTATTTCTGTGACATGAAATTTTTTATCGTGATCACGAATAACGCTCGTTTTCGCCGTATTCCTAAAATTTAGCGGGGAAAACGCGAAAAAAGGATTTCGGTACGTTTTCGAAGATTTCGCATGGAAATAATGTAACTGGAGTCAATCTTTTATGGTGATCACAAATTACGTTCGTTTTCGCCGTATTCCCAAAATTTAGCCGGGAAAACGCGAAAAAAGGATTCCGCTACATTTTCGAAGATTTCTCATGGAAATAATGGAATTGTGGTGAATCTTTTATGGTGATCACGAATAACGCTCGTTTGCGCCGTATTCCTAAAATTTAGCCGGGAAAACGCGAAAAAAGGATTTCGGTACGTTTTCGAAGATTACGCATGGAAATAATGTAATCAGAGTCAATCTTTTATGGTGATCACAAATTACGCTCGATTTCGCCGTATTCCTAAAATTTAGCTGAGAAAACGCGAAAAAAGGATTCCGGTACGTTTTCGAAGATTTCTCTTGGAAATAATGTAATTGGAGTGAATCTTTTATGGTGATCACGAATTACGCTCGTTTCGCCGTATTCCTAAAATTTAGCCGGGAAAACGAGAAAAAAAGGATTCCGGTACATTTGCGAAGATTTCTCATGGAAATAATGGAATTATGGTAAATCTTTTATGGTGATCACGAATTAGGCTCGTTTTCGCCGTATTCCTAAAATTTAGCCGGGAAAACGCGAAAAAAGGATTCCGGTACGTTTTCGAAGATTTCTTATGGAAATACTTTACATAGGGTGAATCTAACAAAGAATTCGTTCCGACGAGATAAAATATATTGGAATGGACCTGTAAAAGTATTAAAAATCAAAATCTGTTTGCATCTTGACGAAACAAAGTTTCTGCAGGACTTCATCGATGAATCGTTATTTCTGTGACATGAAATTTTTTATGGTGATCACGAATAACGCTCGTTTTCGCCGTATTCCTAAAATTTAGCCGGGAAAACGCGAAAATAGGATTTCGGTACGTTTTCGAAGATTTCGCATGGAAATAATGTAACTGGAGTCAATCTTTTATGGTGATCACAAATTACGCTCGTTTTCGCCGTATTCCTAAAATTTAGTCGGGAAAACGCGAAAAAACGATTTCGGTACGTTTTCGAAGATTTCGCATGGAAATGATGTAACTAGAGTCAATCTTTTATGGTGATCACAAATTACGCTCGTTTTCGCCGTATTCCCAAAATTTAGCCGGGAAAACGCGAAAAAAGGATTCCGCTACGTTTTCGAAGATTTCTCATGGAAATAATGGAATTGTGGTGAATCTTTTATGGTGATCACGAATTACGCTCGTTTTCGCCGTATTTCTAAAATTTAGCCGGGAAAACGCGAAAAAAGGATTTCGGTACGTTCTCGAAGATCTCGCATGGAAATAATGTAACTAGAGTCAATCTTTTATGGTGATCACAAATTACGCTCGTTTTCGCCGTATTCCCAAAATTTAGCCGGGAAAACGTGATAAAAGGATTCCGCTACGTTTTCGAAGATTTCTCATGGAAATAATGGAATTGTGGTGAATCTTTTATGGTGATCACGAATTAGGCTCGTTTTCGCCGTATTCATAAAATTTAGCCGGGAAAACGCGAAAAAAGGATTCCGGTACGTTTTCGAAGATTTATCATGGAAATACTTTACATAGGGTGAATCTAACAGAGAATTCGTTCCGACGAGATAAAATATATTGGAATGGACTTGTAAAAGTATTAAAAATCAAAATCTGTTTGCATCTTGACGAAAAAAAGTTTCTGCAGGACTTCATCGATGAATCGTTATTTCTGTGACATGAAATTTTTTATCGTGATCACGAATAACGCTCGTTTTCGCCGTATTCCTAAAATTTAGCGGGGAAAACGCGAAAAAAGGATTTCGGTACGTTTTCGAAGATTTCGCATGGAAATAATGTAACTGGAGTCAATCTTTTATGGTGATCACAAATTACGTTCGTTTTCGCCGTATTCCCAAAATTTAGCCGGGAAAACGCGAAAAAAGGATTCCGCTACATTTTCGAAGATTTCTCATGGAAATAATGGAATTGTGGTGAATCTTTTATGGTGATCACGAATAACGCTCGTTTGCGCCGTATTCCTAAAATTTAGCCGGGAAAACGCGAAAAAAGGATTTCGGTACGTTTTCGAAGATTACGCATGGAAATAATGTAATCAGAGTCAATCTTTTATGGTGATCACAAATTACGCTCGATTTCGCCGTATTCCTAAAATTTAGCTGAGAAAACGCGAAAAAAGGATTCCGGTACGTTTTCGAAGATTTCTCTTGGAAATAATGTAATTGGAGTGAATCTTTTATGGTGATCACGAATTACGCTCGTTTCGCCGTATTCCTAAAATTTAGCCGGGAAAACGAGAAAAAAAGGATTCCGGTACATTTGCGAAGATTTCTCATGGAAATAATGGAATTATGGTAAATCTTTTATGGTGATCACGAATTAGGCTCGTTTTCGCCGTATTCCTAAAATTTAGCCGGGAAAACGCGTAAAAAGCATTCCGGTACGTTTTCGAAGATTTCTCACGGAAATAATGTAGTTAGGGTGAATCTAACGGAGAATTCGTTCTGATGGGATAAACTATATCGGAATGGACTTGTAAAAGTATTAAAAATCAAAATCTGTTTGCATCTTGACGAAACAAAGTTTCTGTACGACTTCATCGAAAAATCTTTATTCCTGTGATATGAATTTTTTTATGGTGATCACGAATTACGCTCGTTTTCGCCGTATTCCTAAAATTTAGCCGAGAAAACGCGAAAAAAGCATTCCGCTACGTTTTCGAAGATTTCTCACGGAAATAATGGAATTGTGGTGAATCTCTTATGGTGATCACGAATTACGCTGGTTTTCGCCGTATTTCTAAAATTTAGCCGGGAAAACGCGAAAAAAGGATTTCGGTACGTTTTCGAAGATTTCTCATGGAAATAATGGAATTATGGTGAATCTTTTATGGTGATCACGAATTAGGCTCGTTTTCGCCGTATTCCTAAAATTTAGCCGGGAAAACGCGTAAAAAGCATTCCGGTACGTTTTCGAAGATTTCTCATGGAAATAATGTAGTTAGAGTGAATCTAACGGAGAATTCGTTCTGATTGGATAAACTATATCGGAATGGACTTGTAAAAGTATTAAAAATCAAAATCTGTTTGCATCTTGACGAAACAAAGTTTCTGTACGACTTCATCGAAAAATCTTTATTCCTGTGATATGAATTTTTTTATGGTGATCACGAATTACGCTCGTTTTCGGCGTATTCCTAAAATTTAGCCCGGAAAACGCGAAAAAAAGGAATCCCCTACGTTTTCGAAGATTTCTCATGGAAATAATGTAATTAGGGTGAATCTTTTATGGTGATCACAAATTACGCTCGTTTTCGCCGTATTCCTAAAATTTAGCCGGGAAAACGCGAAAAAAGGATTCCGGTACGTTTTCGAAGATTTCTCATGGAAATACTTTAAATAGGGTGAATCTAACAGAGAATTCGTTACGACGAGATAAAATATATTGGAATGGACTTGTAAAAGTATTAAAAATCAAAATCTGTTTGCTTCTTGATGAAACAAAGTTTCTGCAGGACTTCATCGATGAATCGTTATTTCTGTGACATGAAATTTTTTTATGGTGATCACGAATAACGCTCGTTTTCGCCGTATTCCTAAAATTTAGTCGGGAAAACGCGAAAAAAGGATTTCGGTACGTTTTCGAAGATTTCGCATGGAAATGATGTAACTAGAGTCAATCTTTTATGGTGATCACAAATTACGCTCGTTTTCGCCGTATTCCCAAAATTTAGCCGGGAAAACGCGAAAAAAGGATGCCGCTACGTTTTCGAAGATTTCTCATGGAAATAATGGAATTGTGGTGAATCTTTTATGGTGATCACGAATTACGCTCGTTTTCGCCGTATTTCTAAAATTTAGCCGGGAAAACGCGAAAAAAGGATTTCGGTACGTTTTCGAAGATTACGCATGGAAATAATGTAATTAGAGAAAATCTTTTATGGTGATCACAAATTACGCTCGATTTCGCCGTATTCCTAAAATTTAGCCGAGAAAACGCGAAAAAAGCATTCCGCTACGTTTTCGAAGATTTCTCATGGAAATAATGGAATTGTGGTGAATCTTTTATGGTGATCACGAATTACGCTCGTTTTCGCCGTATTTCTAAAATTTAGCCGGGAAAACGCGAAAAAAGGATTTCGGTACGTTTTCGAAGATTTCTCATGGAAATAATGTAGTTAGAGAGAATCTAACGGAGAATTCGTTCTGATTGGATAAACTATATCGGAATGGACTTGTAAAAGTATTAAAAATCAAAATCTGTTTGCATCTTGACGAAACAAAGTTTCTGTACGACTTCATCGAAAAATCTTTATTCCTGTGATATGAATTTTTTTATGGTGATCACGAATTACGCTCGTTTTCGGCGTATTCCTAAAATTTAGCCCGGAAAACGCGAAAAAAAGGAATCCCCTACGTTTTAGAAGATTTCTCATGGAAATAATGTAATTAGGCTGAATCTTTTATGGTGATCACAAATTACGCTCGTTTTCGCCGTATTCCTAAAATTTAGCCGGGAAAACGCGAAAAAAGGATTCCGGTACGTTTTCGAAGATTTCTCATGGAAATACTTTAAATAGGGTGAATCTAACAGAGAATTCGTTCCGACGAGATAAAATATATTGGAATGGACTTGTAAAAGTATTAAAAATCAAAATCTGTTTGCTTCTTGATGAAACAAAGTTTCTGCAGGACTTCATCGATGAATCGTTATTTCTGTGACATGAATTTTTTTTATGGTGATCACGAATAACGCTCGTTTTCGCCGTATTCCTAAAATTTAGTCGGGAAAACGCGAAAAAAGGATTTCGGTACGTTTTCGAAGATTTCGCATGGAAATGATGTAACTAGAGTCAATCTTTTATGGTGATCACAAATTACGCTCGTTTTCGCCGTATTCCCAAAATTTAGCCGGGAAAACGCGAAAAAAGGATTCCGCTACGTTTTCGAAGATTTCTCATGGAAATAATGGAATTGTGGTGAATCTTTTATGGTGATCACGAATTACGCTCGTTTTCGCCGTATTTCTAAAATTTAGCCGGGAAAACCCGAAAAAAGGATTTCGGTACGTTTTCGAAGATCTCGCATGGAAATAATGTAACTAGAGTCAATCTTTTATGGTGATCACAAATTACGCTCGTTTTCGCCGTATTTCCAAAATTTAGCCGGGAAAACGTGATAAAAGGATTCCGCTACGTTTTCGAAGATTTCTCATGGAAATAATGGAATTGTGGTGAATCTTTTATGGTGATCACGAATTAGGCTCGTTTTCGCCGTATTCATAAAATTTAGCCGGGAAAACGCGAAAAAAGGATTTCGGTACGTTTTCGAAGATTTCTCTTGGAAATAATGTGATTGGAGTGAATCTTTTATGGTGATCACGAATTAGGCTCGTTTTCGCCGTATTCCTAAAATTTAGCCGGAAAAACGCGAAAAAAGGATTCCGGTACGTTTTCGAAGATTTCTCATGGAAATACTTTACATAGGGTGAATCTAACAGAGAATTCGTTCCGACGAGATAAAATATATTGGAATGGACCTGTAAAAGTATTAAAAATCAAAATCTGTTCGCATCTTGACGAAACAAAGTTTCTGCAGGACTTCATCGATGAATCGTTATTTCTGTGACATGAAATTTTTTATGGTGATCACGAATAACGCTCGTTTTCGCCGTATTCCTAAAATTTAGCCGGGAAAACGCGAAAAAAGGATTTCGGTACGTTTTCGAAGATTTCGCATGGAAATAATGTAACTGGAGTCAATCTTTTATGGTGATCACAAATTACGCTCGTTTTCGCCGTATTCCCAAAATTTAGCCGGGAAAACGCGAAAAAAGGATTCCGCTACATTTTCGAAGATTTCTCATGGAAATACTTTACATAGGGTGAATCTAACAGAGAATTCGTTCCGACGAGATAAAATATATTGGAATGGACCTGTAAAAGTATTAAAAATCAAAATCTGTTCGCATCTTGACGAAACAAAGTTTCTGCAGGCCTTCATCGATGAATCGTTATTTCTGTGACATGAAATTTTTTATGGTGATCACGAATAACGCTCGTTTTCGCCGTGTTCCTAAAATTTAGCCGGGAAAACGCGAAAAAAGGATTTCGGTACGTTTTCGAAGATTTCGCATGGAAATAATGTAACTGGAGTCAATCTTTTATGGTGATCACAAATTACGCTCGTTTTCGCCGTATTCCTAAAATTTAGCAGGGAAAACGCGAAAAAATGATTTCGGTACGTTTTCGAAGATCTCGCATGGAAATAATGTAACTAGAGTCAATCTTTTATGGTGATCACAAATTACGCTCGTTTTCGCCGTATTCCCAAAATTTAGCCGGGAAAACGCGAAAAAAGGATGCCGCTACGTTTTCGAAGATTTCTCATGGAAATAATGGAATTGTGGTGAATCTTTTATGGTGATCACGAATTACGCTCGTTTTCGCCGTATTTCTAAAATTTAGCCGGGAAAACGCGAAAAAAGGATTTCGGTACGTTTTCGAAGATTACGCATGGAAATAATGTAATTAGAGTCAATCTTTTATGGTGATCACAAATTACGCTCGATTTCGCCGTATTCCTAAAATTTAGCTGAGAAAACGCGAAAAAAGGATTCCGGTACGTTTTCGAAGATTTCTCTTGGAAATAATGTAATTGGAGTGAATCTTTTATGGTGATCACGAATTACGCTCGTTTTCGCCGTATTCCTAAAATTTAGCCGGGAAAACGAGAAAAAAAGGATTCCGGTACATTTTCGAAGATTTCTCATGGAAATAATGGAATTAAGGTAAATCTTTTCTGGTGATCACGAATTAGGTTCGTTTTCGCCGTATTCCTAAAATTTAGCCGGGAAAACGCGTAAAAAGCATTCCGGTACGTTTTCGAAGATTTCTCACGGAAATAATGTAGTTAGGGTGAATCTAACGGAGAATTCGTTCTGATGGGATAAACTATATCGGAATGGACTTGTAAAAGTATTAAAAATCAAAATCTGTTTGCATCTTGGCGAAACAAAGTTTCTGTACGACTTCATCGAAAAATCTTTATTCCTGTGATATGAATTTTTTTATGGTGATCACGAATTACGCTCGTTTTCGCCGTATTCCTAAAATTTAGCCGAGAAAACGCGAAAAAAGCATTCCGCTACGTTTTCGAAGATTTCTCACGGAAATAATGGAATTGTGGTGAATCTTTTATGGTGATCACGAATTACGCTGGTTTTCGCCGTATTTCTAAAATTTAGCCGGGAAAACGCGAAAAAAGGATTTCGGTACGTTTTCGAAGATTTCTCATGGAAATAATGGAATTATGGTGAATCTTTTATGGTGATCACGAATTAGGCTCGTTTTCGCCGTATTCCTAAAATTTAGCCGGGAAAACGCGTAAAAAGCATTCCGGTACGTTTTCGAAGATTTCTCATGGAAATAATGTAGTTAGAGTGAATCTAACGGAGAATTCGTTCTGATTGGATAAACTATATCGGAATGGACTTGTAAAAGTATTAAAAATCAAAATCTGTTTGCATCTTGACGAAACAAAGTTTCTGTACGACTTCATCGAAAAATCTTTATTCCTGTGATATGAATTTTTTTATGGTGATCACGAATTACGCTCGTTTTCGGCGTATTCCTAAAATTTAGCCCGGAAAACGCGAAAAAAAGGAATCCCCTACGTTTTCGAAGATTTCTCATGGAAATAATGTAATTAGGGTGAATCTTTTATGGTGATCACAAATTACGCTCGTTTTCGCCGTATTCCTAAAATTTAGCCGGGAAAACGCGAAAAAAGGATTCCGGTACGTTTTCGAAGATTTCTCATGGAAATACTTTAAATAGGGTGAATCTAACAGAGAATTCGTTACGACGAGATAAAATATATTGGAATGGACTTGTAAAAGTATTAAAAATCAAAATCTGTTTGCTTCTTGATGAAACAAAGTTTCTGCAGGACTTCATCGATGAATCGTTATTTCTGTGACATGAAATTTTTTTATGGTTATCACGAATAACTCTCGTTTTCGCCGTATTCCTAAAATTTAGTCGGGAAAACGCGAAAAAAGGATTTCGGTACGTTTTCGAAGATTTCGCATGGAAATGATGTAACTAGAGTCAATCTTTTATGGTGATCACAAATTACGCTCGTTTTCGCCGTATTCCCAAAATTTAGCCGGGAAAACGCGAAAAAAGGATTCCGCTACGTTTTCGAAGATTTCGCATGGAAATGATGTAACTAGAGTCAATCTTTTATGGTGATCACAAATTACGCTCGTTTTCGCCGTATTCCCAAAATTTAGCCGGGAAAACGCGAAAAAAGGATTCCGCTACGTTTTCGAAGATTTCTCATGGAAATAATGGAATTGTGGTGAATCTTTTATGGTGATCACGAATTACGCTCGTTTTCGCCGTATTTCTAAAATTTAGCCGGGAAAACGCGAAAAAAGGATTTCGGTACGTTTTCGAAGATCTCGCATGGAAATAATGTAACTAGAGTCAATCTTTTATGGTGATCACAAATTACGCTCGTTTTCGCCGTATTCCCAAAATTTAGCCGGGAAAACGTGATAAAAGGATTCCGCTACGTTTTCGAAGATTTCTCATGGAAATAATGGAATTGTGGTGAATCTTTTATGGTGATCACGAATTAGGCTCGTTTTCGCCGTATCCATAAAATTTAGCCGGGAAAACGCGAAAAAAGGATTCCGGTACGTTTTCGAAGATTTATCATGGAAATACTTTACATAGGGTGAATCTAACAGAGAATTCGTTCCGACGAGATAAAATATATTGGAATGGACTTGTAAAAGTATTAAAAATCAAAATCTGTTTGCATCTTGACGAAACAAAGTTTCTGCAGGACTTCATCGATGAATCGTTATTTCTGTGACATGAAATTTTTTATGGTGATCACGAATAACGCTCGTTTTCGCCGTATTCCTAAAATTTAGCGGGGAAAACGCGAAAAAAGGATTTCGGTACGTTTTCGAAGAATTCGCATGGAAATAATGTAACTGGAGTCAATCTTTTATGGTGATCACAAATTACGCTCGTTTTCGCCGTATTCCCAAAATTTAGCCGGGAAAACGCGAAAAAAGGATTCCGCTACATTTTCGAAGATTTCTCATGGAAATAATGGAATTGTGGTGAATCTTTTATGGTGATCACGAATAACGCTCGTTTTCGCCGTATTCCTAAAATTTAGTCGGGAAAACGCGAAAAAATGATTTCGGTACGTTTTCGAAGATCTCGCATGGAAATAATGTAACTAGAGTCAATCTTTTATGGTGATCACAAATTACGCTCGTTTTCGCCGTATTCCCAAAATTTAGCCGGGAAAACGCGAAAAAAGGATTCCGCTACGTTTTCGAAGATTTCTCATGGAAATAATGGAATTGTGGTGAATCTTTTATGGTGATCACGAATTACGCTCGTTTTCGCCGTATTTCTAAAATTTAGCCGGGAAAACGCGAAAAAAGGATTTCGGTACGTTTTCGAAGATTACGCATGGAAATAATGTAATTAGAGTCAATCTTTTATGGTGATCACAAATTACGCTCGATTTCGCCGTATTCCTAAAATTTAGCTGAGAAAACGCGAAAAAAGGATTCCGGTACGTTTTCGAAGATTTCTCTTGGAAATAATGTAATTGGAGTGAATCTTTTATGGTGATCACGAATTACGCTCGTTTCGTCGTATTCCTAAAATTTAGCCGGGAAAACGAGAAAAAAAGGATTCCGGTACATTTGCGAAGATTTCTCATGGAAATAATGGAATTATGGTAAATCTTTTATGGTGATCACGAATTAGGCTCGTTTTCGCCGTATTCCTAAAATTTAGCCGGGAAAACGCGTAAAAAGCATTCCGGTACGTTTTCGAAGATTTCTCACGGAAATAATGTAGTTAGGGTGAATCTAACGGAGAATTCGTTCTGATGGGATAAACTATATCGGAATGGACTTGTAAAAGTATTAAAAATCAAAATGTGTTTGCATCTTGACGAAACAAAGTTTCTGTACGACTTCATCGAAAAATCTTTATTCCTGTGATATGAATTTTTTTATGGTGATCACGAATTACGCTCGTTTTCGCCGTATTCCTAAAATTTAGCCGAGAAAACGCGAAAAAAGCATTCCGCTACGTTTTCGAAGATTTCTCATGGAAATAATGGAATTGTGGTGAATCTTTTATGGTGATCACGAATTACGCTCGTTTTCGCCGTATTTCTAAAATTTAGCCGGGAAAACGCGAAAAAAGGATTTCGGTACGTTTTCGAAGATTTCTCATGGAAATAATGGAATTATGGTGAATCTTTTATGGTGATCACGAAATAGGCTCATTTTCGCCGTATTCCTAAAATTTAGCCCGGAAAACGCGTAAAAAGCATTCCGGTACGTTTTCGAAGATTTCTCATGGAAATAATGTAGTTAGGGTGAATCTAACGGAGAATTCGTTCTGATTGGATAAACTATATCGGAATGGACTTGTAAAAGTATTAAAAATCAAAATCTGTTTGCATCTTGACGAAACACAGTTTCTGTACGACTTCATCGAAAAATCTTTATTCCTGTGATATGAATTTTTTTATAGTGATCACGAATTACGCTCGTTTTCGGCGTATTCCTAAAATTTAGCCCGGAAAACGCGAAAAAAAGGAATCCGCTACGTTTTCGAAGATTTCTCATGGAAATAATGTAATTAGGGTGAATCTTTTATGGTGATCACAAATTACGCTCGTTTTCGCCGTATTCCTAAAATTTAGCCGGGAAAACGCGAAAAAAGGATTCCGGTACGTTTTCGAAGATTTCTCATGGAAATACTTTAAATAGGGTGAATCTAACAGAGAATTCGTTCCGACGAGATAAAATATATTGGAATGGACTTGTAAAAGTATTAAAAATCAAAATCTGTTTGCATCTTGATGAAACAAAGTTTCTGCAGGACTTCATCGATGAATCGTTATTTCTGTGACATGAAATTTTTTATGGTGATCACGACTAACGCTCGTTATCGCCGTATTCCGAAAATTTAGTCGGGAAAACGCGAAAAAAGGATTTCGGTACGTTTTCGAAGATTTCGCATGGAAATAATGTAACTGGAGTCAATCTTTTATGGCGATCACAAATTACGCTCGTTTTCGCCGTATTCCCAAAATTTACCCGGGAAAACGCGAAAAAAGGATTCCGCTACGTTTTCGAAGATTTCTCATGGAAATAATGGAATTGTGGTGAATCTTTTATGGTGATCACGAATTACGCTCGTTTTCGCCGTATTTCTAAAATTTAGCCGGGAAAACGCGAAAAAAGGATTTCGGTACGTTTTCGAAGATTACGCATGGAAATAATGTAATTAGAGTCAATCTTTTATGGTGATCACAAATTACGCTCGATTTCGCCGTATTCCTAAAATTTTGCTGAGAAAACGCGAAAAAAGGATTCCGGTACGTTTTCGAAGATTTCTCTTGGAAATAATGTAATTGGAGTGAATCTTTTATGGTGATCACGAATTACGCTCGTTTTCGCGGTATTCCTAAAATTTAGCCGGGAAAACGAGAAAAAAAGGATTCCGGTACATTTTCGAAGATTTCTCATGGAAATAATGGAATTATGGTAAATCTTTTATGGTGATCACGAATTAGGCTCGTTTTCGTCGTATTCCTAAAATTTAGCCGGGAAAACGCGTAAAAAGCATTCCGGTACGTTTTCGAAGATTTCTCATGGAAATAATGTAGTTAGGGTGAATCTAACGGAGAATTCGTTCTGATGGGATAAACTATATCGGAATGGACTTGTAAAAGTATTAAAAATCAAAATCTGTTTGCATCTTGACGAAACAAAGTTTATGTACGACTTCATCGAAAAATCTTTATTCCTGTGATATGAATTTTTTTATGGTGATCACGAATTACGCTCGTTTTCGCCGTATTCCTAAAATTTAGCGGGGAAAACGAGAAAAAATAGGATTCCGGTACATTTTCGAAGATTTCTCATGGAAATAATGGAATTATGGTGAATCTTTTATGGTGATCACGAATTAGGCTCGTTTTCGCCGTATTCCTAAAGTTTAGCCGGGAAAACGCGAAAAAAGGATTCCGGTACGTTTTCGACGATTTCTCACAGAAATAATGTAATTAGGGTGCATCTTTTATGGTGATCACGAATTACGCTCGTTTTCGGCGTATTCCTAAAATTTAGCCTGGAAAACGCGAAAAAAAGGAATCCGCTACGTTTTCGAAGATTTCACATGGAAATAATGTAATTAAGGTGAATCTTTTATGGTGATCACGAATTACGCTCGTTTTCGCCGTATTCCCAAAATTTAGCCGGGAAAACGCGAAAAAAGGATTCCGCTACGTTTTCGAAGATTTCTCATGGAAATAATGGAATTGTGGTGAATCTTTTATGGTGATCACGAATTAGGCTCGTTTTCGCCGTATTCCTAAAATTTAGCCGGGAAAACGCGAAAAAAGGATTTCGGTACGTTTTCGAAGATTTCTCTTGGAAATAATGTGATTGGAGTGAATCTTTTATGGTGATCACGAATTAGGCTCGTTTTCGCCGTATTCCTAAAATTTAGCCGGGAAAACGCGAAAAAAGGATTCCGGTACGTTTTCGAAGATTTCTCATGGAAATACTTTACATAGGGTGAATCTAACAGAGAATTCGTTCCGACGAGATAAAATATATTGGAATGGACTTGTAAAAGTATTAAAAATCAAAATCTGTTTGCATCTTGACGAAACAAAGTTTCTGCAGGACTTCATCGATGAATCGTTATTTCTGTCACATGAAATTTTTTATGGTGATCACGAATAACGCTCGTTTTCGCCGTATTCCTAAAATTTAGCCGGGAAAACGCGAAAAAAGGATTTCGGTACGTTTTCGAAGATTTCGCATGGAAATAATGTAACTGGAGTCAATCTTTTATGGTGATCACAAATTACGCTCGTTTTCGGCGTATTCCCAAAATTTAGCCGGGAAAACGCGAAAAAAGGATTCCGCTACATTTTCAAAGATTTCTCATGGAAATAATGGAATTGTGGTGAATCTTTTATGGTGATCACGAATAACGCTCGTTTTCGCCGTATTCCTAAAATTTAGCCGGGAAAACGCGAAAAAAGGATTTCGGTACGTTTTCGAAGATTTCGCATGGAAATAATGTAACTGGAGTCAATCTTTTATGGTGATCACAAATTACGCTCGTTTTCGCCGTATTCCCAAAATTTAGCCGGGAAAACGCGAAAAAAGGATGCCGCTACGTTTTCGAAGATTTCTCATGGAAATAATGGAATTGTGGTGAATCTTTTATGGTGATCACGAATTACGCTCGTTTTCGCCGTATTTCTAAAATTTAGCCGGGAAAACGCGAAAAAAGGATTTCGGTACGTTTTCGAAGATTACGCATGGAAATAATGTAATTAGAGTCAATCTTTTATGGTGATCACAAATTACGCTCGATTTCGCCGTATTCCTAAAATTTAGCTGAGAAAACGCGAAAAAAGGATTCCGGTACGTTTTCGAAGATTTCTCTTGGAAATAATGTAATTGGAGTGAATCTTTTATGGTGATCACGAATTACGCTCGTTTTCGCCGTATTCCTAAAATTTAGCCGGGAAAACGAGAAAAAAAGGATTCCGGTACATTTTCGAAGATTTCTCATGGAAATAATGGAATTAAGGTAAATCTTTTCTGGTGATCACGAATTAGGTTCGTTTTCGCCGTATTCCTAAAATTTAGCCGGGAAAACGCGTAAAAAGCATTCCGGTACGTTTTCGAAGATTTCTCATGGAAATAATGTAGTTAGAGTGAATGTAACGGAGAATTCGTTCTGATTGGATAAACTATATCGGAATGGACTTGTAAAAGTATTAAAAATCAAAATCTGTTTGCATCTTGACGAAACAAAGTTTCTGTACGACTTCATCGAAAAATCTTTATTCCTGTGATATGAATTTTTTTATGGTGATCACGAATTACGCTCGTTTTCGGCGTATTCCTAAAATTTAGCCCGGAAAACGCGAAAAAAAGGAATCCCCTACGTTTTCGAAGATTTCTCATGGAAATAATGTAATTAGGGTGAATCTTTTATGGTGATCACAAATTACGCTCGTTTTCGCCGTATTCCTAAAATTTAGCCGGGAAAACGCGAAAAAAGGATTCCGGTACGTGTTCGAAGATTTCTCATGGAAATACTTTAAATAGGGTGAATCTAACAGAGAATTCGTTACGACGAGATAAAATATATTGGAATGGACTTGTAAAAGTATTAAAAATCAAAATCTGTTTGCTTCTTGATGAAACAAAGTTTCTGCAGGACTTCATCGATGAATCGTTATTTCTGTGACATGAAATTTTTTAATGGTTATCACGAATAACGCTCGTTTTCGCCGTATTCCTAAGATTTAGTCGGGAAAACGCGAAAAAAGGATTTCGGTACGTTTTCGAAGATTTCGCATGGAAATGATGTAACTAGAGTCAATCTTTTATGGTGATCACAAATTACGCTCGTTTTCGCCGTATTCCCAAAATTTAGCCGGGAAAACGCGAAAAAAGGATTCCGCTACGTTTTCGAAGATTTCTCATGGAAATAATGGAATTGTGGTGAATCCTTTATGGTGATCACGAATTACGCTCGTTTTCGCCGTATTTCTAAAATTTAGCCGGGAAAACGCGAAAAAAGGATTCCGGTACGTTTTCGAAGATCTCGCATGGAAATAATGTAACTAGAGTCAATCTTTTATGGTGATCACAAATTACGCTCGTTTTCGCCGTATTCCCAAAATTTAGCCGGGAAAACGTGATAAAAGGATTCCGCTACGTTTTCGAAGATTTCTCATGGAAATAATGGAATTGTGGTGAATCTTTTATGGTGATCACGAATTAGGCTCGTTTTCGCCGTATTCATAAAATTTAGCCGGGAAAACGCGAAAAAAGGATTTCGGTACGTTTTCGAAGATTTCTCTTGGAAATAATGTGATTGGAGTGAATCTTTTATGGTGATCACGAATTAGGCTCGTTTTCGCCGTATTCCTAAAATTTAGCCGGGAAAACGCGAAAAAAGGATTCCGGTACGTTTTCGAAGATTTCTTATGGAAATACTTTACATAGGGTGAATCTAACAAAGAATTCGTTCCGACGAGATAAAATATATTGGAATGGACCTGTAAAAGTATTAAAAATCAAAATCTGTTTGCATCTTGACGAAACAAAGTTTCTGCAGGACTTCATCGATGAATCGTTATTTCTGTGACATGAAATTTTTTATGGTGATCACGAATAACGCTCGTTTTCGCCGTATTCCTAAAATTTAGCCGGGAAAACGCGAAAAAAGGATTTCGGTACGTTTTCGAAGATTTCGCATGGAAATAATGTAACTGGAGTCAATCTTTTATGGTGATCACAAATTACGCTCGTTTTCGCCGTATTCCTAAAATTTAGTCGGGAAAACGCGAAAAAAGGATTTCGGTACGTTTTCGAAGATTTCGCATGGAAATGATGTAACTAGAGTCAATCTTTTATGGTGATCACAAATTACGCTCGTTTTCGCCGTATTCCCAAAATTTAGCCGGGAAAACGCGAAAAAAGGATTCCGCTACGTTTTCGAAGATTTCTCATGGAAATAATGGAATTGTGGTGAATCTTTTATGGTGATCACGAATTACGCTCGTTTTCGCCGTATTTCTAAAATTTAGCCGGGAAAACGCGAAAAAAGGATTTCGGTACGTTCTCGAAGATCTCGCATGGAAATAATGTAACTAGAGTCAATCTTTTATGGTGATCACAAATTACGCTCGTTTTCGCCGTATTCCCAAAATTTAGCCGGGAAAACGTGATAAAAGGATTCCGCTACGTTTTCGAAGATTTCTCATGGAAATAATGGAATTGTGGTGAATCTTTTATGGTGATCACGAATTAGGCTCGTTTTCGCCGTATTCATAAAATTTAGCCGGGAAAACGCGAAAAAAGGATTCCGGTACGTTTTCGAAGATTTATCATGGAAATACTTTACATAGGGTGAATCTAACAGAGAATTCGTTCCGACGAGATAAAATATATTGGAATGGACTTGTAAAAGTATTAAAAATCAAAATCTGTTTGCATCTTGACGAAAAAAAGTTTCTGCAGGACTTCATCGATGAATCGTTATTTCTGTGACATGAAATTTTTTATCGTGATCACGAATAACGCTCGTTTTCGCCGTATTCCTAAAATTTAGCGGGGAAAACGCGAAAAAAGGATTTCGGTACGTTTTCGAAGATTTCGCATGGAAATAATGTAACTGGAGTCAATCTTTTATGGTGATCACAAATTACGTTCGTTTTCGCCGTATTCCCAAAATTTAGCCGGGAAAACGCGAAAAAAGGATTCCGCTACATTTTCGAAGATTTCTCATGGAAATAATGGAATTGTGGTGAATCTTTTATGGTGATCACGAATAACGCTCGTTTGCGCCGTATTCCTAAAATTTAGCCGGGAAAACGCGAAAAAAGGATTTCGGTACGTTTTCGAAGATTACGCATGGAAATAATGTAATCAGAGTCAATCTTTTATGGTGATCACAAATTACGCTCGATTTCGCCGTATTCCTAAAATTTAGCTGAGAAAACGCGAAAAAAGGATTCCGGTACGTTTTCGAAGATTTCTCTTGGAAATAATGTAATTGGAGTGAATCTTTTATGGTGATCACGAATTACGCTCGTTTCGCCGTATTCCTAAAATTTAGCCGGGAAAACGAGAAAAAAAGGATTCCGGTACATTTGCGAAGATTTCTCATGGAAATAATGGAATTATGGTAAATCTTTTATGGTGATCACGAATTAGGCTCGTTTTCGCCGTATTCCTAAAATTTAGCCGGGAAAACGCGAAAAAAGGATTCCGGTACGTTTTCGAAGATTTCTTATGGAAATACTTTACATAGGGTGAATCTAACAAAGAATTCGTTCCGACGAGATAAAATATATTGGAATGGACCTGTAAAAGTATTAAAAATCAAAATCTGTTTGCATCTTGACGAAACAAAGTTTCTGCAGGACTTCATCGATGAATCGTTATTTCTGTGACATGAAATTTTTTATGGTGATCACGAATAACGCTCGTTTTCGCCGTATTCCTAAAATTTAGCCGGGAAAACGCGAAAATAGGATTTCGGTACGTTTTCGAAGATTTCGCATGGAAATAATGTAACTGGAGTCAATCTTTTATGGTGATCACAAATTACGCTCGTTTTCGCCGTATTCCTAAAATTTAGTCGGGAAAACGCGAAAAAACGATTTCGGTACGTTTTCGAAGATTTCGCATGGAAATGATGTAACTAGAGTCAATCTTTTATGGTGATCACAAATTACGCTCGTTTTCGCCGTATTCCCAAAATTTAGCCGGGAAAACGCGAAAAAAGGATTCCGCTACGTTTTCGAAGATTTCTCATGGAAATAATGGAATTGTGGTGAATCTTTTATGGTGATCACGAATTACGCTCGTTTTCGCCGTATTTCTAAAATTTAGCCGGGAAAACGCGAAAAAAGGATTTCGGTACGTTCTCGAAGATCTCGCATGGAAATAATGTAACTAGAGTCAATCTTTTATGGTGATCACAAATTACGCTCGTTTTCGCCGTATTCCCAAAATTTAGCCGGGAAAACGTGATAAAAGGATTCCGCTACGTTTTCGAAGATTTCTCATGGAAATAATGGAATTGTGGTGAATCTTTTATGGTGATCACGAATTAGGCTCGTTTTCGCCGTATTCATAAAATTTAGCCGGGAAAACGCGAAAAAAGGATTCCGGTACGTTTTCGAAGATTTATCATGGAAATACTTTACATAGGGTGAATCTAACAGAGAATTCGTTCCGACGAGATAAAATATATTGGAATGGACTTGTAAAAGTATTAAAAATCAAAATCTGTTTGCATCTTGACGAAAAAAAGTTTCTGCAGGACTTCATCGATGAATCGTTATTTCTGTGACATGAAATTTTTTATCGTGATCACGAATAACGCTCGTTTTCGCCGTATTCCTAAAATTTAGCGGGGAAAACGCGAAAAAAGGATTTCGGTACGTTTTCGAAGATTTCGCATGGAAATAATGTAACTGGAGTCAATCTTTTATGGTGATCACAAATTACGTTCGTTTTCGCCGTATTCCCAAAATTTAGCCGGGAAAACGCGAAAAAAGGATTCCGCTACATTTTCGAAGATTTCTCATGGAAATAATGGAATTGTGGTGAATCTTTTATGGTGATCACGAATAACGCTCGTTTGCGCCGTATTCCTAAAATTTAGCCGGGAAAACGCGAAAAAAGGATTTCGGTACGTTTTCGAAGATTACGCATGGAAATAATGTAATCAGAGTCAATCTTTTATGGTGATCACAAATTACGCTCGATTTCGCCGTATTCCTAAAATTTAGCTGAGAAAACGCGAAAAAAGGATTCCGGTACGTTTTCGAAGATTTCTCTTGGAAATAATGTAATTGGAGTGAATCTTTTATGGTGATCACGAATTACGCTCGTTTCGCCGTATTCCTAAAATTTAGCCGGGAAAACGAGAAAAAAAGGATTCCGGTACATTTGCGAAGATTTCTCATGGAAATAATGGAATTATGGTAAATCTTTTATGGTGATCACGAATTAGGCTCGTTTTCGCCGTATTCCTAAAATTTAGCCGGGAAAACGCGTAAAAAGCATTCCGGTACGTTTTCGAAGATTTCTCACGGAAATAATGTAGTTAGGGTGAATCTAACGGAGAATTCGTTCTGATGGGATAAACTATATCGGAATGGACTTGTAAAAGTATTAAAAATCAAAATCTGTTTGCATCTTGACGAAACAAAGTTTCTGTACGACTTCATCGAAAAATCTTTATTCCTGTGATATGAATTTTTTTATGGTGATCACGAATTACGCTCGTTTTCGCCGTATTCCTAAAATTTAGCCGAGAAAACGCGAAAAAAGCATTCCGCTACGTTTTCGAAGATTTCTCACGGAAATAATGGAATTGTGGTGAATCTCTTATGGTGATCACGAATTACGCTGGTTTTCGCCGTATTTCTAAAATTTAGCCGGGAAAACGCGAAAAAAGGATTTCGGTACGTTTTCGAAGATTTCTCATGGAAATAATGGAATTATGGTGAATCTTTTATGGTGATCACGAATTAGGCTCGTTTTCGCCGTATTCCTAAAATTTAGCCGGGAAAACGCGTAAAAAGCATTCCGGTACGTTTTCGAAGATTTCTCATGGAAATAATGTAGTTAGAGTGAATCTAACGGAGAATTCGTTCTGATTGGATAAACTATATCGGAATGGACTTGTAAAAGTATTAAAAATCAAAATCTGTTTGCATCTTGACGAAACAAAGTTTCTGTACGACTTCATCGAAAAATCTTTATTCCTGTGATATGAATTTTTTTATGGTGATCACGAATTACGCTCGTTTTCGGCGTATTCCTAAAATTTAGCCCGGAAAACGCGAAAAAAAGGAATCCCCTACGTTTTCGAAGATTTCTCATGGAAATAATGTAATTAGGGTGAATCTTTTATGGTGATCACAAATTACGCTCGTTTTCGCCGTATTCCTAAAATTTAGCCGGGAAAACGCGAAAAAAGGATTCCGGTACGTTTTCGAAGATTTCTCATGGAAATACTTTAAATAGGGTGAATCTAACAGAGAATTCGTTACGACGAGATAAAATATATTGGAATGGACTTGTAAAAGTATTAAAAATCAAAATCTGTTTGCTTCTTGATGAAACAAAGTTTCTGCAGGACTTCATCGATGAATCGTTATTTCTGTGACATGAAATTTTTTTATGGTGATCACGAATAACGCTCGTTTTCGCCGTATTCCTAAAATTTAGTCGGGAAAACGCGAAAAAAGGATTTCGGTACGTTTTCGAAGATTTCGCATGGAAATGATGTAACTAGAGTCAATCTTTTATGGTGATCACAAATTACGCTCGTTTACGCCGTATTCCCAAAATTTAGCCGGGAAAACGCGAAAAAAGGATTCCGCTACGTTTTCGAAGATTTCTCATGGAAATAATGGAATTGTGGTGAATCCTTTATGGTGATCACGAATTACGCTCGTTTTCGCCGTATTTCTAAAATTTAGCCGGGAAAACGCGAAAAAAGGATTTCGGTACGTTTTCGAAGATCTCGCATGGAAATAATGTAACTAGAGTCAATCTTTTATGGTGATCACAAATTACGCTCGTTTTCGCCGTATTCCCAAAATTTAGCCGGGAAAACGTGATAAAAGGATTCCGCTACGTTTTCGAAGATTTCTCATGGAAATAATGGAATTGTGGTGAATCTTTTATGGTGATCACGAATTAGGCTCGTTTTCGCCGTATTCATAAAATTTAGCCGGGAAAACGCGAAAAAAGGATTTCGGTACGTTTTCGAAGATTTCTCTTGGAAATAATGTGATTGGAGTGAATCTTTTATGGTGATCACGAATTAGGCTCGTTTTCGCCGTATTCCTAAAATTTAGCCGGGAAAACGCGAAAAAAGGATTCCGGTACGTTTTCGAAGATTTCTTATGGAAATACTTTACATAGGGTGAATCTAACAAAGAATTCGTTCCGACGAGATAAAATATATTGCAATGGACCTGTAAAAGTATTAAAAATCAAAATCTGTTTGCATCTTGACGAAACAAAGTTTCTGCAGGACTTCATCGATGAATCGTTATTTCTGTGACATGAAATTTTTTATGGTGATCACGAATAACGCTCGTTTTCGCCGTATTCCTAAGATTTAGCCGGGAAAACGCGAAAAAAGGATTTCGGTACGTTTTCGAAGATTTCGCATGGAAATAATGTAATTGGAGTCAATCTTTTATGGTGATCACAAATTACGCTCGTTTTCGCCGTATTCCTAAAATTTAGTCGGGAAAACGCGAAAAAAGGATTTCGGTACGTTTTCGAAGATTTCGCATGGAAATGATGTAACTAGAGTCAATCTTTTATGGTGATCACAAATTACGCTCGTTTTCGCCGTATTCCCAAAATTTAGCCGGGAAAACGCGAAAAAAGGATTCCGCTACGTTTTCGAAGATTACTCATGGAAATAATGGAATTGTGGTGAATCTTTTATGGTGATCACGAATTACGCTCGTTTTCGCCGTATTTCTAAAATTTAGCCGGGAAAACGCGAAAAAAGGATTTCGGTACGTTTTCGAAGATCTCGCATGGAAATAATGTAACTAGAGTCAATCTTTTATGGTGATCACAAATTACGCTCGTTTTCGCCGTATTCCCAAAATTTAGCCGGGAAAACGTGATAAAAGGATTCCGCTACGTTTTCGAAGATTTCTCATGGAAATAATGGAATTGTGGTGAATCTTTTATGGTGATCACGAATTAGGCTCGTTTTCGCCGTATTCCTAAAATTTAGCCGGGAAAACGCGAAAAAAGGATTTCGGTACGTTTTCGAAGATTTCTCTTGGAAATAATGTGATTGGAGTGAATCTTTTATGGTGATCACGAATTAGGCTCGTTTTCGCCGTATTCCTAAAATTTAGCCGGGAAAACGCGAAAAAAGGATTCCGGTACGTTTTCGAAGATTTCTCATGGAAATACTTTACATAGGGTGATTCTAACAGAGGATTCGTTCCGACGAGGTAAAATATATTGGAATGGACTTGTAAAAGTATTAAAAATCAAAATCTGTTTGCATCTTGACGAAACAAAGTTTCTGCAGGACTTCATCGATGAATCGTTATTTCTGTGACATGAAATTTTTTATGGTGATCACGAATAACGCTCGTTTTCGCCGTATTCCTAAAATTTAGCCGGGACCACGCGAAAAAAGGATTTCAGTACGTTTTCGAAGATTTCGCATGGAAATAATGTAACTGGAGTCAATCTTTTATGGTGATCACAAATTACGCTCGTTTTCGCCGTATTCCCAAAATTTAGCCGGGAAAACGCGAAAAAAGGATTCCGCTACATTTTCGAAGATTTCTCATGGAAATAATGGAATTGTGGTGAATCTTTTATGGTGATCACGAATAACGCTCGTTTTCGCCGTATTCCTAAAATTTAGTCAGGAAAACGCGAAAAAATGATTTCGGTACGTTTTCGAAGATCTCGCATTGAAATAATGTAACTAGAGTCAATCTTTTATGGTGATCACAAATTACGCTCGTTTTCGCCGTATTCCCAAAATTTAGCCGGGAAAACGCGAAAAAAGGATGCCGCTACGTTTTCGAAGATTTCTCATGGAAATAATGGAATTGTGGTGAATCTTTTATGGTGATCACGAATTACGCTCGTTTTCGCCGTATTTCTAAAATTTAGCCGGGAAAACGCGAAAAAAGGATTTCGGTACGTTTTCGAAGATTACGCATGGAAATAATGTAGTTAGAGAGAATCTAACGGAGAATTCGTTCTGATTGGATAAACTATATCGGAATGGACTTGTAAAAGTATTAAAAATCAAAATCTGTTTGCATCTTGACGAAACAAAGTTTCTGTACGACTTCATCGAAAAATCTTTATTCCTGTGATATGAATTTTTTTATGGTGATCACGAATTACGCTTGTTTTCGGCGTATTCCTAAAATTTAGCCCGGAAAACGCGAAAAAAAGGAATCCCCTACGTTTTAGAAGATTTCTCATGGAAATAATGTAATTAGGCTGAATCTTTTATGGTGATCACAAATTACGCTCGTTTTCGCCGTATTCCTAAAATTTAGCCGGGAAAACGCGAAAAAAGGATTCCGGTACGTTTTCGAAGATTTCTCATGGAAATACTTTAAATAGGGTGAATCTAACAGAGAATTCGTTCCGACGAGATAAAATATATTGGAATGGACTTGTAAAAGTATTAAAAATCAAAATCTGTTTGCTTCTTGATGAAACAAAGTTTCTGCAGGACTTCATCGATGAATCGTTATTTCTGTGACATGAATTTTTTTTATGGTGATCACGAATAACGCTCGTTTTCGCCGTATTCCTAAAATTTAGTCGGGAAAACGCGAAAAAAGGATTTCGGTACGTTTTCGAAGATTTCGCATGGAAATGATGTAACTAGAGTCAATCTTTTATGGTGATCACAAATTACGCTCGTTTTCGCCGTATTCCCAAAATTTAGCCGGGAAAACGCGAAAAAAGGATTCCGCTACGTTTTCGAAGATTTCTCATGGAAATAATGGAATTGTGGTGAATCTTTTATGGTGATCACGAATTACGCTCGTTTTCGCCGTATTTCTAAAATTTAGCCGGGAAAACCCGAAAAAAGGATTTCGGTACGTTTTCGAAGATCTCGCATGGAAATAATGTAACTAGAGTCAATCTTTTATGGTGATCACAAATTACGCTCGTTTTCGCCGTATTTCCAAAATTTAGCCGGGAAAACGTGATAAAAGGATTCCGCTACGTTTTCGAAGATTTCTCATGGAAATAATGGAATTGTGGTGAATCTTTTATGGTGATCACGAATTAGGCTCGTTTTCGCCGTATTCATAAAATTTAGCCGGGAAAACGCGAAAAAAGGATTTCGGTACGTTTTCGAAGATTTCTCTTGGAAATAATGTGATTGGAGTGAATCTTTTATGGTGATCACGAATTAGGCTCGTTTTCGCCGTATTCCTAAAATTTAGCCGGAAAAACGCGAAAAAAGGATTCCGGTACGTTTTCGAAGATTTCTCATGGAAATACTTTACATAGGGTGAATCTAACAGAGAATTCGTTCCGACGAGATAAAATATATTGGAATGGACCTGTAAAAGTATTAAAAATCAAAATCTGTTCGCATCTTGACGAAACAAAGTTTCTGCAGGACTTCATCGATGAATCGTTATTTCTGTGACATGAAATTTTTTATGGTGATCACGAATAACGCTCGTTTTCGCCGTATTCCTAAAATTTAGCCGGGAAAACGCGAAAAAAGGATTTCGGTACGTTTTCGAAGATTTCGCATGGAAATAATGTAACTGGAGTCAATCTTTTATGGTGATCACAAATTACGCTCGTTTTCGCCGTATTCCCAAAATTTAGCCGGGAAAACGCGAAAAAAGGATTCCGCTACATTTTCGAAGATTTCTCATGGAAATACTTTACATAGGGTGAATCTAACAGAGAATTCGTTCCGACGAGATAAAATATATTGGAATGGACCTGTAAAAGTATTAAAAATCAAAATCTGTTCGCATCTTGACGAAACAAAGTTTCTGCAGGACTTCATCGATGAATCGTTATTTCTGTGACATGAAATTTTTTATGGTGATCACGAATAACGCTCGTTTTCGCCGTGTTCCTAAAATTTAGCCGGGAAAACGCGAAAAAAGGATTTCGGTACGTTTTCGAAGATTTCGCATGGAAATAATGTAACTGGAGTCAATCTTTTATGGTGATCACAAATTACGCTCGTTTTCGCCGTATTCCTAAAATTTAGCAGGGAAAACGCGAAAAAATGATTTCGGTACGTTTTCGAAGATCTCGCATGGAAATAATGTAACTAGAGTCAATCTTTTATGGTGATCACAAATTACGCTCGTTTTCGCCGTATTCCCAAAATTTAGCCGGGAAAACGCGAAAAAAGGATGCCGCTACGTTTTCGAAGATTTCTCATGGAAATAATGGAATTGTGGTGAATCTTTTATGGTGATCACGAATTACGCTCGTTTTCGCCGTATTTCTAAAATTTAGCCGGGAAAACGCGAAAAAAGGATTTCGGTACGTTTTCGAAGATTACGCATGGAAATAATGTAATTAGAGTCAATCTTTTATGGTGATCACAAATTACGCTCGATTTCGCCGTATTCCTAAAATTTAGCTGAGAAAACGCGAAAAAAGGATTCCGGTACGTTTTCGAAGATTTCTCTTGGAAATAATGTAATTGGAGTGAATCTTTTATGGTGATCACGAATTACGCTCGTTTTCGCCGTATTCCTAAAATTTAGCCGGGAAAACGAGAAAAAAAGGATTCCGGTACATTTTCGAAGATTTCTCATGGAAATAATGGAATTAAGGTAAATCTTTTCTGGTGATCACGAATTAGGTTCGTTTTCGCCGTATTCCTAAAATTTAGCCGGGAAAACGCGTAAAAAGCATTCCGGTACGTTTTCGAAGATTTCTCACGGAAATAATGTAGTTAGGGTGAATCTAACGGAGAATTCGTTCTGATGGGATAAACTATATCGGAATGGACTTGTAAAAGTATTAAAAATCAAAATCTGTTTGCATCTTGACGAAACAAAGTTTCTGTACGACTTCATCGAAAAATCTTTATTCCTGTGATATGAATTTTTTTATGGTGATCACGAATTACGCTAGTTTTCGCCGTATTCCTAAAATTTAGCCGAGAAAACGCGAAAAAAGCATTCCGCTACGTTTTCGAAGATTTCTCACGGAAATAATGGAATTGTGGTGAATCTTTTATGGTGATCACGAATTACGCTGGTTTTCGCCGTATTTCTAAAATTTAGCCGGGAAAACGCGAAAAAAGGATTTCGGTACGTTTTCGAAGATTTCTCATGGAAATAATGGAATTATGGTGAATCTTTTATGGTGATCACGAATTAGGCTCGTTTTCGCCGTATTCCTAAAATTTAGCCGGGAAAACGCGTAAAAAGCATTCCGGTACGTTTTCGAAGATTTCTCATGGAAATAATGTAGTTAGAGTGAATCTAACGGAGAATTCGTTCTGATTGGATAAACTATATCGGAATGGACTTGTAAAAGTATTAAAAATCAAAATCTGTTTGCATCTTGACGAAACAAAGTTTCTGTACGACTTCATCGAAAAATCTTTATTCCTGTGATATGAATTTTTTTATGGTGATCACGAATTACGCTCGTTTTCGGCGTATTCCTAAAATTTAGCCCGGAAAACGCGAAAAAAAGGAATCCCCTACGTTTTCGAAGATTTCTCATGGAAATAATGTAATTAGGGTGAATCTTTTATGGTGATCACAAATTACGCTCGTTTTCGCCGTATTCCTAAAATTTAGCCGGGAAAACGCGAAAAAAGGATTCCGGTACGTTTTCGAAGATTTCTCATGGAAATACTTTAAATAGGGTGAATCTAACAGAGAATTCGTTACGACGAGATAAAATATATTGGAATGGACTTGTAAAAGTATTAAAAATCAAAATCTGTTTGCTTCTTGATGAAACAAAGTTTCTGCAGGACTTCATCGATGAATCGTTATTTCTGTGACATGAAATTTTTTTATGGTTATCACGAATAACTCTCGTTTTCGCCGTATTCCTAAAATTTAGTCGGGAAAACGCGAAAAAAGGATTTCGGTACGTTTTCGAAGATTTCGCATGGAAATGATGTAACTAGAGTCAATCTTTTATGGTGATCACAAATTACGCTCGTTTTCGCCGTATTCCCAAAATTTAGCCGGGAAAACGCGAAAAAAGGATTCCGCTACGTTTTCGAAGATTTCGCATGGAAATGATGTAACTAGAGTCAATCTTTTATGGTGATCACAAATTACGCTCGTTTTCGCCGTATTCCCAAAATTTAGCCGGGAAAACGCGAAAAAAGGATTCCGCTACGTTTTCGAAGATTTCTCATGGAAATAATGGAATTGTGGTGAATCTTTTATGGTGATCACGAATTACGCTCGTTTTCGCCGTATTTCTAAAATTTAGCCGGGAAAACGCGAAAAAAGGATTTCGGTACGTTTTCGAAGATCTCGCATGGAAATAATGTAACTAGAGTCAATCTTTTATGGTGATCACAAATTACGCTCGTTTTCGCCGTATTCCCAAAATTTAGCCGGGAAAACGTGATAAAAGGATTCCGCTACGTTTTCGAAGATTTCTCATGGAAATAATGGAATTGTGGTGAATCTTTTATGGTGATCACGAATTAGGCTCGTTTTCGCCGTATTCATAAAATTTAGCCGGGAAAACGCGAAAAAAGGATTCCGGTACGTTTTCGAAGATTTATCATGGAAATACTTTACATAGGGTGAATCTAACAGAGAATTCGTTCCGACGAGATAAAATATATTGGAATGGACTTGTAAAAGTATTAAAAATCAAAATCTGTTTGCATCTTGACGAAACAAAGTTTCTGCAGGACTTCATCGATGAATCGTTATTTCTGTGACATGAAATTTTTTATGGTGATCACGAATAACGCTCGTTTTCGCCGTATTCCTAAAATTTAGCGGGGAAAACGCGAAAAAAGGATTTCGGTACGTTTTCGAAGAATTCGCATGGAAATAATGTAACTGGAGTCAATCTTTTATGGTGATCACAAATTACGCTCGTTTTCGCCGTATTCCCAAAATTTAGCCGGGAAAACGCGAAAAAAGGATTCCGCTACATTTTCGAAGATTTCTCATGGAAATAATGGAATTGTGGTGAATCTTTTATGGTGATCACGAATAACGCTCGTTTTCGCCGTATTCCTAAAATTTAGTCGGGAAAACGCGAAAAAATGATTTCGGTACGTTTTCGAAGATCTCGCATGGAAATAATGTAACTAGAGTCAATCTTTTATGGTGATCACAAATTACGCTCGTTTTCGCCGTATTCCCAAAATTTAGCCGGGAAAACGCGAAAAAAGGATTCCGCTACGTTTTCGAAGATTTCTCATGGAAATAATGGAATTGTGGTGAATCTTTTATGGTGATCACGAATTACGCTCGTTTTCGCCGTATTTCTAAAATTTAGCCGGGAAAACGCGAAAAAAGGATTTCGGTACGTTTTCGAAGATTACGCATGGAAATAATGTAATTAGAGTCAATCTTTTATGGTGATCACAAATTACGCTCGATTTCGCCGTATTCCTAAAATTTAGCTGAGAAAACGCGAAAAAAGGATTCCGGTACGTTTTCGAAGATTTCTCTTGGAAATAATGTAATTGGAGTGAATCTTTTATGGTGATCACGAATTACGCTCGTTTCGTCGTATTCCTAAAATTTAGCCGGGAAAACGAGAAAAAAAGGATTCCGGTACATTTGCGAAGATTTCTCATGGAAATAATGGAATTATGGTAAATCTTTTATGGTGATCACGAATTAGGCTCGTTTTCGCCGTATTCCTAAAATTTAGCCGGGAAAACGCGTAAAAAGCATTCCGGTACGTTTTCGAAGATTTCTCACGGAAATAATGTAGTTAGGGTGAATCTAACGGAGAATTCGTTCTGATGGGATAAACTATATCGGAATGGACTTGTAAAAGTATTAAAAATCAAAATGTGTTTGCATCTTGACGAAACAAAGTTTCTGTACGACTTCATCGAAAAATCTTTATTCCTGTGATATGAATTTTTTTATGGTGATCACGAATTACGCTCGTTTTCGCCGTATTCCTAAAATTTAGCCGAGAAAACGCGAAAAAAGCATTCCGCTACGTTTTCGAAGATTTCTCATGGAAATAATGGAATTGTGGTGAATCTTTTATGGTGATCACGAATTACGCTCGTTTTCGCCGTATTTCTAAAATTTAGCCGGGAAAACGCGAAAAAAGGATTTCGGTACGTTTTCGAAGATTTCTCATGGAAATAATGGAATTATGGTGAATCTTTTATGGTGATCACGAAATAGGCTCATTTTCGCCGTATTCCTAAAATTTAGCCGGGAAAACGCGTAAAAAGCATTCCGGTACGTTTTCGAAGATTTCTCATGGAAATAATGTAGTTAGGGTGAATCTAACGGAGAATTCGTTCTGATTGGATAAACTATATCGGAATGGACTTGTAAAAGTATTAAAAATCAAAATCTGTTTGCATCTTGACGAAACACAGTTTCTGTACGACTTCATCGAAAAATCTTTATTCCTGTGATATGAATTTTTTTATGGTGATCACGAATTACGCTCGTTTTCGGCGTATTCCTAAAATTTAGCCCGGAAAATGCGAAAAAAAGGAATCCGCTACGTTTTCGAAGATTTCTCATGGAAATAATGTAATTAGGGTGAATCTTTTATGGTGATCACAAATTACGCTCGTTTTCGCCGTATTCCTAAAATTTAGCCGGGAAAACGCGAAAAAAGGATTCCGGTACGTTTTCGAAGATTTCTCATGGAAATACTTTAAATAGGGTGAATCTAACAGAGAATTCGTTCCGACGAGATAAAATATATTGGAATGGACTTGTAAAAGTATTAAAAATCAAAATCTGTTTGCATCTTGATGAAACAAAGTTTCTGCAGGACTTCATCGATGAATCGTTATTTCTGTGACATGAAATTTTTTATGGTGATCACGACTAACGCTCGTTATCGCCGTATTCCTAAAATTTAGTCGGGAAAACGCGAAAAAAGGATTTCGGTACGTTTTCGAAGATTTCGCATGGAAATAATGTAACTGGAGTCAATCTTTTATGGCGATCACAAATTACGCTCGTTTTCGCCGTATTCCCAAAATTTACCCGGGAAAACGCGAAAAAAGGATTCCGCTACGTTTTCGAAGATTTCTCATGGAAATAATGGAATTGTGGTGAATCTTTTATGGTGATCACGAATTACGCTCGTTTTCGCCGTATTTCTAAAATTTAGCCGGGAAAACGCGAAAAAAGGATTTCGGTACGTTTTCGAAGATTACGCATGGAAATAATGTAATTAGAGTCAATCTTTTATGGTGATCACAAATTACGCTCGATTTCGCCGTATTCCTAAAATTTTGCTGAGAAAACGCGAAAAAAGGATTCCGGTACGTTTTCGAAGATTTCTCTTGGAAATAATGTAATTGGAGTGAATCTTTTATGGTGATCACGAATTACGCTCGTTTTCGCGGTATTCCTAAAATTTAGCCGGGAAAACGAGAAAAAAAGGATTCCGGTACATTTTCGAAGATTTCTCATGGAAATAATGGAATTATGGTAAATCTTTTATGGTGATCACGAATTAGGCTCGTTTTCGTCGTATTCCTAAAATTTAGCCGGGAAAACGCGTAAAAAGCATTCCGGTACGTTTTCGAAGATTTCTCATGGAAATAATGTAGTTAGGGTGAATCTAACGGAGAATTCGTTCTGATGGGATAAACTATATCGGAATGGACTTGTAAAAGTATTAAAAATCAAAATCTGTTTGCATCTTGACGAAACAAAGTTTATGTACGACTTCATCGAAAAATCTTTATTCCTGTGATATGAATTTTTTTATGGTGATCACGAATTACGCTCGTTTTCGCCGTATTCCTAAAATTTAGCGGGGAAAACGAGAAAAAATAGGATTCCGGTACATTTTCGAAGATTTCTCATGGAAATAATGGAATTATGGTGAATCTTTTATGGTGATCACGAATTAGGCTCGTTTTCGCCGTATTCCTAAAGTTTAGCCGGGAAAACGCGAAAAAAGGATTCCGGTACGTTTTCGACGATTTCTCACAGAAATAATGTAATTAGGGTGCATCTTTTATGGTGATCACGAATTACGCTCGTTTTCGGCGTATTCCTAAAATTTAGCCTGGAAAACGCGAAAAAAAGGAATCCGCTACGTTTTCGAAGATTTCACATGGAAATAATGTAATTAAGGTGAATCTTTTATGGTGATCACGAATTACGCTCGTTTTCGCCGTATTCCCAAAATTTAGCCGGGAAAACGCGAAAAAAGGATTCCGCTACGTTTTCGAAGATTTCTCATGGAAATAATGGAATTGTGGTGAATCTTTTATGGTGATCACGAATTAGGCTCGTTTTCGCCGTATTCCTAAAATTTAGCCGGGAAAACGCGAAAAAAGGATTTCGGTACGTTTTCGAAGATTTCTCTTGGAAATAATGTGATTGGAGTGAATCTTTTATGGTGATCACGAATTAGGCTCGTTTTCGCCGTATTCCTAAAATTTAGCCGGGAAAACGCGAAAAAAGGATTCCGGTACGTTTTCGAAGATTTCTCATGGAAATACTTTACATAGGGTGAATCTAACAGAGAATTCGTTCCGACGAGATAAAATATATTGGAATGGACTTGTAAAAGTATTAAAAATCAAAATCTGTTTGCATCTTGACGAAACAAAGTTTCTGCAGGACTTCATCGATGAATCGTTATTTCTGTCACATGAAATTTTTTATGGTGATCACGAATAACGCTCGTTTTCGCCGTATTCCTAAAATTTAGCCGGGAAAACGCGAAAAAAGGATTTCGGTACGTTTTCGAAGATTTCGCATGGAAATAATGTAACTGGAGTCAATCTTTTATGGTGATCACAAATTACGCTCGTTTTCGGCGTATTCCCAAAATTTAGCCGGGAAAACGCGAAAAAAGGATTCCGCTACATTTTCAAAGATTTCTCATGGAAATAATGGAATTGTGGTGAATCTTTTATGGTGATCACGAATAACGCTCGTTTTCGCCGTATTCCTAAAATTTAGCCGGGAAAACGCGAAAAAAGGATTTCGGTACGTTTTCGAAGATTTCGCATGGAAATAATGTAACTGGAGTCAATCTTTTATGGTGATCACAAATTACGCTCGTTTTCGCCGTATTCCCAAAATTTAGCCGGGAAAACGCGAAAAAAGGATGCCGCTACGTTTTCGAAGATTTCTCATGGAAATAATGGAATTGTGGTGAATCTTTTATGGTGATCACGAATTACGCTCGTTTTCGCCGTATTTCTAAAATTTAGCCGGGAAAACGCGAAAAAAGGATTTCGGTACGTTTTCGAAGATTACGCATGGAAATAATGTAATTAGAGTCAATCTTTTATGGTGATCACAAATTACGCTCGATTTCGCCGTATTCCTAAAATTTAGCTGAGAAAACGCGAAAAAAGGATTCCGGTACGTTTTCGAAGATTTCTCTTGGAAATAATGTAATTGGAGTGAATCTTTTATGGTGATCACGAATTACGCTCGTTTTCGCCGTATTCCTAAAATTTAGCCGGGAAAACGAGAAAAAAAGGATTCCGGTACATTTTCGAAGATTTCTCATGGAAATAATGGAATTAAGGTAAATCTTTTCTGGTGATCACGAATTAGGTTCGTTTTCGCCGTATTCCTAAAATTTAGCCGGGAAAACGCGTAAAAAGCATTCCGGTACGTTTTCGAAGATTTCTCACGGAAATAATGTAGTTAGGGTGAATCTAACGGAGAATTCGTTCTGATGGGATAAACTATATCGGAATGGACTTGTAAAAGTATTAAAAATCAAAATCTGTTTGCATCTTGACGAAACAAAGTTTCGTTTTCGAAGATTACGCATGGAAATAATGTAATTAGAGTCAATCTTTTATGGTGATCACAAATTACGCTCGATTTCGCCGTATTCCTAAAATTTAGCCGAGAAAACGCGAAAAAAGCATTCCGCTACGTTTTCGAAGATTTCTCATGGAAATGATGGAATTGTGGTGAATCTTTTATGGTGATCACGAATTACGCTCGTTTTCGCCGTATCTCTAAAATTTAGCCGGGAAAACGCGAAAAAAGGATTTCGGTACGTTTTCGAAGATTTCTCATGGAAATAATGGAATTATGGTGAATCTTTTATGGTGATCACGAATTAGGCTCGTTTTCGCCGTATTCCTAAAATTTAGCCGGGAAAACGCGTAAAAAGCATTCCGGTACGTTTTCGAAGATTTCTCATGGAAATAATGTAGTTAGAGTGAATCTAACGGAGAATTCGTTCTGATTGGATAAACTATATCGGAATGGACTTGTAAAAGTATTAAAAATCAAAATCTGTTTGCATCTTGACGAAACAAAGTTTCTGTACGACTTCATCGAAAAATCTTTATTGCTGTGATATGAATTTTTTTATGGTGATCACGAATTACGCTCGTTTTCGGCGTATTCCTAAAATTTAGCCCGGAAAACGCGAAAAAAAGGAATCCCCTACGTTTTAGAAGATTTCTCATGGAAATAATGTAATTAGGGTGAATCTTTTATGGTGATCACAAATTACGCTCGTTTTCGCCGTATTCCTAAAATTTAGCCGGGAAAACGCGAAAAAAGGATTCCGGTACGTTTTCGAAGATTTCTCATGGAAATACTTTAAATAGGGTGAATCTAACAGAGAATTCGTTCCGACGAGATAAAATATATTGGAATGGACTTGTAAAAGTATTAAAAATCAAAATCTGTTTGCTTCTTGATGAAACAAAGTTTCTGCAGGACTTCATCGATGAATCGTTATTTCTGTGACATGAAATTTTTTTATGGTGATCACGAATAACGCTCGTTTTCGCCGTATTCCTAAAATTTAGCCGGGAAAACGCGAAAAAAGGATTTCGGTACGTTTTCGAAGATTTCGCATGGAAATAATGTAACTGGAGTCAATCTTTTATGGTGATCACAAATTACGCTCGTTTTCGCCGTATTCCCAAAATTTAGCCGGGAAAACGCGAAAAAAGGATTCCGCTACGTTTTCGAAGATTTCTCATGGAAATAATGGAATTGTGGTGAATCCTTTATGGTGATCACGAATTACGCTCGTTTTCGCCGTATTTCTAAAATTTAGCCGGGAAAACGCGAAAAAAGGATTTCGGTACGTTTTCGAAGATCTCGCATGGAAATAATGTAACTAGAGTCAATCTTTTATGGTGATCACAAATTACGCTCGTTTTCGCCGTATTCCCAAAATTTAGCCGGGAAAACGTGATAAAAGGATTCCGCTACGTTTTCGAAGATTTCTCATGGAAATAATGGAATTGTGGTGAATCTTTTATGGTGATCACGAATTAGGCTCGTTTTCGCCGTATTCATAAAATTTAGCCGGGAAAACGCGAAAAAAGGATTTCGGTACGTTTTCGAAGATTTCTCTTGGAAATAATGTGATTGGAGTGAATCTTTTATGGTGATCACGAATTAGGCTCGTTTTCGCCGTATTCCTAAAATTTAGCCGGGAAAACGCGAAAAAAGGATTCCGGTACGTTTTCGAAGATTTCTTATGGAAATACTTTACATAGGGTGAATCTAACAAAGAATTCGTTCCGACGAGATAAAATATATTGGAATGGACCTGTAAAAGTATTAAAAATCAAAATCTGTTTGCATCTTGACGAAACAAAGTTTCTGCAGGACTTCATCGATGAATCGTTATTTCTGTGACATGAAATTTTTTATGGTGATCACGAATAACGCTCGTTTTCGCCGTATTCCTAAAATTTAGCCGGGAAAACGCGAAAAAAGGATTTCGGTACGTTTTCGAAGATTTCGCATGGAAATAATGTAACTGGAGTCAATCTTTTATGGTGATCACAAATTACGCTCGTTTTCGCCGTATTCCTAAAATTTAGTCGGGAAAACGCGAAAAAAGGATTTCGGTACGTTTTCGAAGATTTCGCATGGAAATGATGTAACTAGAGTCAATCTTTTATGGTGATCACAAATTACGCTCGTTTTCGCCGTATTCCCAAAATTTAGCCGGGAAAACGCGAAAAAAGGATTCCGCTACGTTTTCGAAGATTTCTCATGGAAATAATGGAATTGTGGTGAATCTTTTATGGTGATCACGAATTACGCTCGTTTTCGCCGTATTTCTAAAATTTAGCCGGGAAAACGCGAAAAAAGGTTTTCGGTACGTTTTCGAAGATCTCGCATGGAAATAATGTAACTAGAGTCAATCTTTTATGGTGATCACAAATTACGCTCGTTTTCGCCGTATTCCCAAAATTTAGCCGGGAAAACGTGATAAAAGGATTCCGCTACGTTTTCGAAGATTTCTCATGGAAATAATGGAATTGTGGTGAATCTTTTATGGTGATCACGAATTAGGCTCGTTTTCGCCGTATTCATAAAATTTAGCCGGGAAAACGCGAAAAAAGGATTCCGGTACGTTTTCGAAGATTTATCATGGCAATACTTTACATAGGGTGAATCTAACAGAGAATTCGTTCCGACGAGATAAAATATATTGGAATGGACTTGTAAAAGTATTAAAAATCAAAATCTGTTTGCATCTTGACGAAACAAAGTTCCTGCAGGACTTCATCGATGAATCGTTATTTCTGTGACATGACATTTTTTATGGTGATCACGAATAACGCTCGTTTTCGCCGTATTCCTAAAATTTAGCGGGGAAAACGCGAAAAAAGGATTTCGGTACGTTTTCGAAGAATTCGCATGGAAATAATGTAACTGGAGTCAATCTTTTATGGTGATCACAAATTACGCTCGTTTTCGCCGTATTCCCAAAATTTAGCCGGGAAAACGCGAAAAAAGGATTCCGCTACATTTTCGAAGATTTCTCATGGAAATAATGGAATTGTGGTGAATCTTTTATGGTGATCACGAATAACGCTCGTTTTCGCCGTATTCCTAAAATTTCGTCGGGAAAACGCGAAAAAATGATTTCGGTACGTCTTCGAAGATCTCGCATGGAAATAATGTAACTAGAGTCAATCTTTTATGGTGATCACAAATTACGCTCGTTTTCGCCGTATTCCCAAAATTTAGCCGGGAAAACGCGAAAAAAGGATTCCGCTACGTTTTCGAAGATTTCTCATGGAAATAATGGAATTGTGGTGAATCTTTTATGGTGATCACGAATTACGCTCGTTTTCGCCGTATTTCTAAAATTTAGCCGGGAAAACGCGAAAAAAGGATTTCGGTACGTTTTCGAAGATTACGCATGGAAATAATGTAATTAGAGTCAATCTTTTATGGTGATCACAAATTACGCTCGATTTCGCCGTATTCCTAAAATTTAGCTGAGAAAACGCGAAAAAAGGATTCCGGTACGTTTTCGAAGATTTCTCTTGGAAATAATGTAATTGGAGTGAATCTTTTATGGTGATCACGAATTACGCTCGTTTCGTCGTATTCCTAAAATTTAGCCGGGAAAACGAGAAAAAAAGGATTCCGGTACATTTGCGAAGATTTCTCATGGAAATAATGGAATTATGGTAAATCTTTTATGGTGATCACGAATTAGGCTCGTTTTCGCCGTATTCCTAAAATTTAGCCGGGAAAACGCGTAAAAAGCATTCCGGTACGTTTTCGAAGATTTCTCACGGAAATAATGTAGTTAGGGTGAATCTAACGGAGAATTCGTTCTGATGGGATAAACTATATCGGAATGGACTTGTAAAAGTATTAAAAATCAAAATGTGTTTGCATCTTGACGAAACAAAGTTTCTGTACGACTTCATCGAAAAATCTTTATTCCTGTGATATGAATTTTTTTATGGTGATCACGAATTACGCTCGTTTTCGCCGTATTCCTAAAATTTAGCCGAGAAAACGCGAAAAAAGCATTCCGCTACGTTTTCGAAGATTTCTCATGGAAATAATGGAATTGTGGTGAATCTTTTATGGTGATCACGAATTACGCTCGTTTTCGCCGTATTTCTAAAATTTAGCCGGGAAAACGCGAAAAAAGGATTTCGGTACGTTTTCGAAGATTTCTCATGGAAATAATGGAATTATGGTGAATCTTTTATGGTGATCACGAAATAGGCTCATTTTCGCCGTATTCCTAAAATTTAGCCGGGAAAACGCGTAAAAAGCATTCCGGTACGTTTTCGAAGATTTCTCATGGAAATAATGTAGTTAGGGTGAATCTAAAGGAGAATTCGTTCTGATTGGATAAACTATATCGGAATGGACTTGTAAAAGTATTAAAAATCAAAATCTGTTTGCATCTTGACGAAACACAGTTTCTGTACGACTTCATCGAAAAATCTTTATTCCTGTGATATGAATTTTTTTATGGTGATCACGAGTTACGCTCGTTTTCGGCGTATTCCTAAAATTTAGCCCGGAAAACGCGAACAAAAGGAATCCGCTACGTTTTCGAAGATTTCTCATGGAAATAATGTAATTAGGGTGAATCTTTTATGGTGATCACAAATTACGCTCGTTTTCGCCGTATTCCTAAAATTTAGCCGGGAAAACGCGAAAAAAGGATTCCGGTACGTTTTCGAAGATTTCTCATGGAAATACTTTAAATAGGGTGAATCTAACAGAGAATTCGTTCCGACGAGATAAAATATATTGGAATGGACTTGTAAAAGTATTAAAAATCAAAATCTGTTTGCATCTTGATGAAACAAAGTTTCTGCAGGACTGCATCGATGAATCGTTATTTCTGTGACATGAAATTTTTTATGGTGATCACGACTAACGCTCGTTATCGCCGTATTCCTAAAATTTAGTCGGGAAAACGCGAAAAAAGGATTTCGGTACGTTTTCGAAGATTTCGCATGGAAATAATGTAACTGGAGTCAATCTTTTATGGTGATCACAAATTACGCTCGTTTTCGCCGTATTCCCAAAATTTACCCGGGAAAACGCGAAAAAAGGATTCCGCTACGTTTTCGAAGATTTCTCATGGAAATAATGGAATTGTGGTGAATCTTTTATGGTGATCACGAATTACGCTCGTTTTCGCCGTATTTCTAAAATTTAGCCGGGAAAACGCGAAAAAAGGATTTCGGTACGTTTTCGAAGATTACGCATGGAAATAATGTAATTAGAGTCAATCTTTTATGGTGATCACAAATTACGCTCGATTTCGCCGTATTCCTAAAATTTTGCTGAGAAAACGCGAAAAAAGGATTCCGGTACGTTTTCGAAGATTTCTCTTGGAAATAATGTAATTGGAGTGAATCTTTTATGGTGATCACGAATTACGCTCGTTTTCGCGGTATTCCTAAAATTTAGCCGGGAAAACGAGAAAAAAAGGATTCCGGTACATTTTCGAAGATTTCTCATGGAAATAATGGAATTATGGTAAATCTTTTATGGTGATCACGAATTAGGCTCGTTTTCGTCGTATTCCTAAAATTTAGCCGGGAAAACGCGTAAAAAGCATTCCGGTACGTTTTCGAAGATTTCTCATGGAAATAATGTAGTTAGGGTGAATCTAACGGAGAATTCGTTCTGATGGGATAAACTATATCGGAATGGACTTGTAAAAGTATTAAAAATCAAAATCTGTTTGCATCTTGACGAAACAAAGTTTATGTACGACTTCATCGAAAAATCTTTATGCCTGTGATATGAATTTTTTTATGGTGATCACGAATTACGCTCGTTTTCGCCGTATTCCTAAAATTTAGCGGGGAAAACGAGAAAAAATAGGATTCCGGTACATTTTCGAAGATTTCTCATGGAAATAATGGAATTATGGTGAATCTTTTATGGTGATCACGAATTAGGCTCGTTTTCGCCGTATTCCTAAAGTTTAGCCGGGAAAACGCGAAAAAAGGATTCCGGTACGTTTTCGACGATTTCTCACAGAAATAATGTAATTAGGGTGCATCTTTTATGGTGATCACGAATTACGCTCGTTTTCGGCGTATTCCTAAAATTTAGCCTGGAAAACGCGAAAAAAAGGAATCCGCTACGTTTTCGAAGATTTCACATGGAAATAATGTAATTAAGGTGAATCTTTTATGGTGATCACGAATTACGCTCGTTTTCGCCGTATTCCCAAAATTTAGCCGGGAAAACGCGAAAAAAGGATTCCGCTACGTTTTCGAAGATTTCTCATGGAAATAATGGAATTGTGGTGAATCTTTTATGGTGATCACGAATTAGGCTCGTTTTCGCCGTATTCCTAAAATTTAGCCGGGAAAACGCGAAAAAAGGATTTCGGTACGTTTTCGAAGATTTCTCTTGGAAATAATGTGATTGGAGTGAATCTTTTATGGTGATCACGAATTAGGCTCGTTTTCGCCGTATTCCTAAAATTTAGCCGGGAAAACGCGAAAAAAGGATTCCGGTACGTTTTCGAAGATTTCTCATGGAAATACTTTACATAGGGTGAATCTAACAGAGAATTCGTTCCGACGAGATAAAATATATTGGAATGGACTTGTAAAAGTATTAAAAATCAAAATCTGTTTGCATCTTGACGAAACAAAGTTTCTGCAGGACTTCATCGATGAATCGTTATTTCTGTCACATGAAATTTTTTATGGTGATCACGAATAACGCTCGTTTTCGCCGTATTCCTAAAATTTAGCCGGGAAAACGCGATAAAGGATTTCGGTACGTTTTCGAAGATTTCGCATGGAAATAATGTAACTGGAGTCAATCTTTTATGGTGATCACAAATTACGCTCGTTTTCGCCGTATTCCCAAAATTTAGCCGGGAAAACGCGAAAAAAGGATTCCGCTACATTTTCAAAGATTTCTCATGGAAATAATGGAATTGTGGTGAATCTTTTATGGTGATCACGAATAACGCTCGTTTTCGCCGTATTCCTAAAATTTAGTCGGGAAAACGCGAAAAAATGATTTCGGTACGTTTTCGAAGATCTCGCATGGAAATAATGTAACTAGAGTCAATCTTTTATGGTGATCACAAATTACGCTCGTTTTCGCCGTATTCCCAAAATTTAGCCGGGAAAACGCGAAAAAAGGATGCCGCTACGTTTTCGAAGATTTCTCATGGAAATAATGGAATTGTGGTGAATTTTTTATGGTGATCACGAATTACGCTCGTTTCCGCCGTATTTCTAAAATTTAGCCGGGAAAACGCGAAAAAAGGATTTCGGTACGTTTTCGAAGATTACGCATGGAAATAATGTAATTAGAGTCAATCTTTTATGGTGATCACAAATTACGCTCGATTTCGCCGTATTCCTAAAATTTTGCTGAGAAAACGCGAAAAAAGGATTCCGGTACGTTTTCGAAGATTTCTCTTGGAAATAATGTAATTGGAGTGAATCTTTTATGGTGATCACGAATTACGCTCGTTTTCGCGGTATTCCTAAAATTTAGCCGGGAGAACGAGAAAAAAAGGATTCCGGTACATTTTCGAAGATTTCTCATGGAAATAATGGAATTATGGTAAATCTTTTATGGTGATCACGAATTAGGCTCGTTTTCGTCGTATTCCTAAAATTTAGCCGGGAAAACGCGTAAAAAGCATTCCGGTACGTTTTCGAAGATTTCTCATGGAAATAATGTAGTTAGGGTGAATCTAACGGAGAATACGTTCTGATGGGATAAACTATATCGGAATGGACTTGTAAAAGTATTAAAAATCAAAATCTGTTTGCATCTTGACGAAACAAAGTTTATGTACGACTTCATCGAAAAATCTTTATTCCTGTGATATGAATTTTTTTATGGTGATCACGAATTACGCTCGTTTTCGCCGTATTCCTAAAATTGAGCGGGGAAAACGAGAAAAAATAGGATTCCGGTACATTTTCGAAGATTTCTCATGGAAATAATGGAATTATGGTGAATCTTTTATGGTGATCACGAATTAGGCTCGTTTTCGCCGTATTCCTAAAATTTAGCCGGGAAAACGCGAAAAAAGGATTCCGGTACGTTTTCGACGATTTCTCACAGAAATAATGTAATTAGGGTGCATCTTTTATGGTGATCACGAATTACGCTCGTTTTCGCCGTATTCCCAAAATTTAGCCGGGAAAACGCGAAAAAAGGATTCCGCTACGTTTTCGAAGATTTCTCATGGAAATAATGGAATTGTGGTGAATCTTTTATGGTGATCACGAATTAGGCTCGTTTTCGCCGTATTCCTAAAATTTAGCCGGGAAAACGCGAAAAAAGGATTTCGGTACGTTTTCGAAGATTACGCATGGAAATAATGTAATTAGAGTCAATCTTTTATGGTGATCACAAATTACGCTCGATTTCGCCGTATTCCTAAAATTTAGCTGAGAAAACGCGAAAAAAGGATTCCGGTACGTTTTCGAAGATTTCTCTTGGAAATAATGTAATTGGAGTGAATCTTTTATGGTGATCACGAATTACGCTCGTTTTCGCGGTATTCCTAAAATTTAGCCGGGAAAATGAGAAAAAAAGGATTCCGGTACATTTTCGAAGATTTCTCATGGAAATAATGGAATTATGGTAAATCTTTTATGGTGATCACGAATTAGGCTCGTTTTCGTCGTATTCCTAAAATTTAGCCGGGAAAACGCGTAAAAAGCATTCCGGTACGTTTTCGAAGATTTCTCATGGAAATGATGTAGTTAGGGTGAATCTAACGGAGAATTCGTTCTGATGGGATAAACTATATCGGAATGGACTTGTAAAAGTATTAAAAATCAAAATCTGTTTGCATCTTGACGAAACAAAGTTTATGTACGACTTCATCGAAAAATCTTTATTCCTGTGATATGACTTTTTTTATGGTGATCACGAATTACGCTCGTTTTCGCCGTATTCCTAAAATTTAGCGGGGAAAACGAGAAAAAATAGGATTCCGGTACATTTTCGAAGATTTCTCATGGAAATAATGGAATTATGGTGAATCTTTTATGGTGATCACGAATTAGGCTCGTTTTCGCCGTATTCCTAAAATTTAGCCGGGAAAACGCGAAAAAAGGATTCCGGTACGTTTTCGACGATTTCTCACAGAAATAATGTAATTAGGGTGAATCTTTTATGGTGATCACGAACTACGCTCGTTTTCGGCGTATTCCTAAAATTTAGCCTGGAAAACGCGAAAAAAAGGAATCCGCTACGTTTTCGAAGATTTCACGTGGAAATAATGTAATTAAGGTGAATCTTTTATGGTGATCACGAATTACGCTCGTTTTCGCCGTATTCCTAAAATTTAGCGGGGAAAACGAGAAAAAATAGGATTCCGCTACATTTTCGAAGATTTCTCATGGAAATAATGGAATTGTGGTGAATCTTTTATGGTGATCACGAATTAGGCTCGTTTTCGCCGTATTCCTTAAATTTAGCCGGGAAAACGCGAAAAAAGGATTTCGGTACGTTTTCGAAGATTTCTCTTGGAAATAATGTGATTGGAGTGAATCTTTTATGGTGATCACGAATTAGGCTCGTTTTCGCCGTATTCCTAATATTTAGCCGGGAAAACGCGAAAAAAGGATTCCGGTACGTTTTCGAAGATTTCTCATGGAAATACTTTACATAGGGTGAATCTAACAGAGAATTCGTTCCGACGAGATAAAATATATTGGAATGGACTTGTAAAAGTATTAAAAATCAAAATCTGTTTGCATCTTGACGAAACAAAGTTTCTGCAGGACTTCATCGATGAATCGTTATTTCTGTGACATGAAATTTTTTATGGTGATCACGAATAACGCTCGTTTTCGCCGTATTCCTAAAATTTAGCCGGGAAAACGCGAAAAAAGGATTCCGCAACATTTTCGAAGATTTCTCATGGAAATAATGGAATTGTGGTGAATCTTTTATGGTGATCACGAATAACGCTCGTTTTCGCCGTATTCCTAAAATTTAGTCGGGAAAACGCGAAAAAATGATTTCGGTACGTTTTCGAAGATCTCGCATGGAAATAATGTAACTAGAGTCAATCTTTTATGGTGATCACAAATTACGCTCGTTTTCGCCGTATTCCCAAAATTTAGCCGGGAAAACGCGAAAAAAGGATGCCGCTACGTTTTCGAAGATTTCTCATGGAAATAATGGAATTGTGGTGAATCTTTTATGGTGATCACGAATTACGCTCGTTTCCGCCGTATTTCTAAAATTTAGCCGGGAAAACGCGAAAAAAGGATTTCGGTACGTTTTCGAAGATTACGCATGGAAATAATGTAATTAGAGTCAATCTTTTATGGTGATCACAAATTACGCTCGATTTCGCCGTATTCCTAAAATTTAGCCGAGAAAACGCGAAAAAAGCATTCCGCTACGTTTTCGAAGATTTCTCATGGAAATGATGGAATTGTGGTGAATCTTTTATGGTGATCACGAATTACGCTCGTTTTCGCCGTATCTCTAAAATTTAGCCGGGAAAACGCGAAAAAAGGATTTCGGTACGTTTTCGAAGATTTCTCATGGAAATAATGGAATTATGGTGAATCTTTTATGGTGATCACGAATTAGGCTCGTTTTCGCCGTATTCCTAAAATTTAGCCGGGAAAACGCGTAAAAAGCATTCCGGTACGTTTTCGAAGATTTCTCATGGAAATAATGTAGTTAGAGTGAATCTAACGGAGAATTCGTTCTGATTGGATAAACTATATCGGAATGGACTTGTAAAAGTATTAAAAATCAAAATCTGTTTGCATCTTGACGAAACAAAGTTTCTGTACGACTTCATCGAAAAATCTTTATTGCTGTGATATGAATTTTTTTATGGTGATCACGAATTACGCTCGTTTTCGGCGTATTCCTAAAATTTAGCCCGGAAAACGCGAAAAAAAGGAATCCCCTACGTTTTAGAAGATTTCTCATGGAAATAATGTAATTAGGGTGAATCTTTTATGGTGATCACAAATTACGCTCGTTTTCGCCGTATTCCTAAAATTTAGCCGGGAAAACGCGAAAAAAGGATTCCGGTACGTTTTCGAAGATTTCTCATGGAAATACTTTAAATAGGGTGAATCTAACAGAGAATTCGTTCCGACGAGATAAAATATATTGGAATGGACTTGTAAAAGTATTAAAAATCAAAATCTGTTTGCTTCTTGATGAAACAAAGTTTCTGCAGGACTTCATCGATGAATCGTTATTTCTGTGACATGAAATTTTTTTATGGTGATCACGAATAACGCTCGTTTTCGCCGTATTCCTAAAATTTAGTCGGGAAAACGCGAAAAACGGATTTCGGTACGTTTTCGAAGATTTCGCATGGAAATGATGTAACTAGAGTCAATCTTTTATGGTGATCACAAATTACGCTCGTTTTCGCCGTATTCTCAAAATTTAGCCGGGAAAACGCGAAAAAAGGATTCCGCTACGTTTTCGAAGATTTCTCATGGAAATAATGGAATTGTGGTGAATCTTTTATGGTGATCACGAATTACGCTCGTTTTCGCCGTATTTCTAAAATTTAGCCGGGAAAACGCGAAAAAAGGATTTCGGTACGTTTTCGAAGATCTCGCATGGAAATAATGTAACTAGAGTCAATCTTTTATGGTGATCACAAATTACGCTCGTTTTCGCCGTATTTCCAAAATTTAGCCGGGAAAACGTGATAAAAGGATTCCGCTACGTTTTCGAAGATTTCTCATGGAAATAATGGAATTGTGGTGAATCTTTTATGGTGATCACGAATTAGGCTCGTTTTCGCCGTATTCATAAAATTTAGCCGGGAAAACGCGAAAAAAGGATTTCGGTACGTTTTCGAAGATTTCTCTTGGAAATAATGTGATTGGAGTGAATCTTTTATGGTGATCACGAATTAGGCTCGTTTTCGCCGTATTCCTAAAATTTAGCCGGGAAAACGCGAAAAAAGGATTCCGGTACGTTTTCGAAGATTTCTCATGGAAATACTTTACATAGGGTGAATCTAACAGAGAATTCGTTCCGACGAGATAAAATATATTGGAATGGACCTGTAAAAGTATTAAAAATCAAAATCTGTTTGCATCTTGACGAAACAAAGTTTCTGCAGGACTTCATCGATGAATCGTTATTTCTGTGACATGAAATTTTTTATGGTGATCACGAATAACGCTCGTTTTCGCCGTATTCCTAAAATTTAGCCGGGAAAACGCGAAAAAAGGATTTCGGTACGTTTTCGAAGATTTCGCATGGAAATAATGTAACTGGAGTCAATCTTTTATGGTGATCACAAATTACGCTCGTTTTCGCCGTATTCCCAAAATTTAGCCGGGAAAACGCAAAAAAAGGATTCCGCTACATTTTCGAAGATTTCTCATGGAAATAATGGAATTGTGGTGAATCTTTTATGGTGATCACGAATAACGCTCGTTTTCGCCGTATTCCTAAAATTTAGTCGGGAAAACGCGAAAAAATGATTTCGGTACGTTTTCGAAGATCTCGCATGGAAATAATGTAACTAGAGTCAATCTTTTATGGTGATCACAAATTACGCCCGTTTTCGCCGTATTCCCAAAATTTAGCCGGGAAAACGCGAAAAAAGGATGCCGCTACGTTTTCGAAGATTTCTCATGGAAATAATGGAATTGTGGTGAATCTTTTATGGTGATCACGAATTACGCTCCCTTTCGCCATATTTCTAAAATTTAGCCGGGAAAACGCGAAAAAAGGATTTCGGTACGTTTTCGAAGATCTCGCATGGAAATAATGTAACTAGAGTCAATCTTTTATGGTGATCACAAATTACGCTCGTTTTCGCCGTATTCCCAAAATTTAGCCGGGAAAACGTGATAAAAGGATTCCGCTACGTTTTCGAAGATTTCTCATGGAAATAATGGAATTGTGGTGAATCTTTTATGGTGATCACGAATTAGGCTCGTTTTCGCCGTATTCATGAAATTTAGCCGGGAAAACGCGAAAAAAGGATTCCGGTACGTTTTCGAAGATTTATCATGGAAATACTTTACATAGGGTGAATCTAACAGAGAATTCGTTCCGACGAGATAAAATATATTGGAATGGACTTGTAAAAGTATTAAAAATCAAAATCTGTTTGCATCTTGATGAAACAAAGTTTCTGCAGGACTTCATCGATGAATCGTTATTTCTGTGACATGAAATTTTTTATGGTGATCACGACTAACGCCCGTTTTCGCCGTATTCCTAAAATTTTGTCGGGAAAACGCGAAAAAAGGATTTCGGTACGTTTTCGAAGATTTCGCATGGAAATAATGTAACTGGAGTCAATCTTTTATGGTGATCACAAATTACGCTCGTTTTCGCCGTATTCCCAAAATTTACCCGGGAAAACGCGAAAAAAGGATTCCGCTACGTTTTCGAAGATTTCTCATGGAAATAATGGAATTGTGGTGAATCTTTTATGGTGATCACGAATTACGCTCCCTTTCGCCATATTTCTAAAATTTAGCCGGGAAAACGCGAAAAAAGGATTTCGGTACGTTTTCGAAGATTTCGCATGGAAATAATGTAACTGGAGTCAATCTTTTATGGTGATCACAAATTACGCTCGTTTTCGCCGTATTCCCAAAATTTACCCGGGAAAACGCGAAAAAAGGATTCCGCTACGTTTTCGAAGATTTCTCATGGAAATAATGGAATTGTGGTGAATCTTTTATGGTGATCACGAATTACGCTCGTTTTCGCCGTATTTCTAAAATTTAGCCGGGAAAACGCGAAAAAAGGATTTCGGTACGTTTTCGAAGATTACGCATGGAAATAATGTAATTAGAGTCAATCTTTTATGGTGATCACAAATTACGCTCGATTTCGCCGTATTCCTAAAATTTTGCTGAGAAAACGCGAAAAAAGGATTCCGGTACGTTTTCGAAGATTTCTCTTGGAAATAATGTAATTGGAGTGAATCTTTTATGGTGATCACGAATTACGCTCGTTTTCGCGGTATTCCTAAAATTTAGCCGGGAAAACGAGAAAAAAAGGATTCCGGTACATTTTCGAAGATTTCTCATGGAAATAATGGAATTATGGTAAATCTTTTATGGTGATCACGAATTAGGCTCGTTTTCTTCGTATTCCTAAAATTTAGCCGGGAAAACGCGTAAAAAGCATTCCGGTACGTTTTCGAAGATTTCTCATGGAAATAATGTAGTTAGGGTGAATCTAACGGAGAATTCGTTCTGATGGGATAAACTATATCGGAATGGACTTGTAAAAGTATTAAAAATCAAAATCTGTTTGCATCTTGACGAAACAAAGTTTATGTACGACTTCATCGAAAAATCTTTATGCCTGTGATATGAATTTTTTTATGGTGATCACGAATTACGCTCGTTTTCGCCGTATTCCTAAAATTTAGCGGGGAAAACGAGAAAAAATAGGATTCCGGTACATTTTCGAAGATTTCTCATGGAAATAATGGAATTATGGTGAATCTTTTATGGTGATCACGAATTAGGCTCGTTTTCGCCGTATTCCTAAAGTTTAGCCGGGAAAACGCGAAAAAAGGATTCCGGTACGTTTTCTACGATTTCTCACAGAAATAATGTAATTAGGGTGCATCTTTTATGGTGATCACGAATTACGCTCGTTTTCGGCGTATTCCTAAAATTTAGCCTGGAAAACGCGAAAAAAAGGAATCCGCTACGTTTTCGAAGATTTCACATGGAAATAATGTAATTAAGGTGAATCTTTTATGGTGATCACGAATTACGCTCGTTTTCGCCGTATTCCCAAAATTTAGCCGGGAAAACGCGAAAAAAGGATTCCGCTACGTTTTCGAAGATTTCTCATGGAAATAATGGAATTGTGGTGAATCTTTTATGGTGATCACGAATTAGGCTCGTTTTCGCCGTATTCCTAAAATTTAGCCGGGAAAACGCGAAAAAAGGATTTCGGTACGTTTTCGAAGATTTCTCTTGGAAATAATGTGATTGGAGTGAATCTTTTATGGTGATCACGAATTAGGCTCGTTTTCGCCGTATTCCTAAAATTTAGCCGGGAAAACGCGAAAAAAGGATTCCGGTACGTTTTCGAAGATTTCTCATGGAAATACTTTACATAGGGTGAATCTAACAGAGAATTCGTTCCGACGAGATAAAATATATTGGAATGGCCTTGTAAAAGTATTAAAAATCAAAATCTGTTTGCATCTTGACGAAACAAAGTTTCTGCAGGACTTCATCGATGAATCGTTATTTCTGTGACATGAAATGTTTTATGGTGATCACGAATAACGCTCGTTTTCGCCGTATTCCTAAAATTTAGCCGGGAAAACGCGATAAAGGATTTCGGTACGTTTTCGAAGATTTCGCATGGAAATAATGTAACTGGAGTCAATCTTTTATGGTGATCACAAATTACGCTCGTTTTCGCCGTATTCCCAAAATTTAGCCGGGAAAACGCGAAAAAAGGATTCCGCTACTTTTTCAAAGATTTCTCATGGAAATAATGGAATTGTGGTGAATCTTTTATGGTGATCACGAATAACGCTCGTTTTCGCCGTATTCCTAAAATTTAGTCGGGAAAACGCGAAAAAATGATTTCGGTACGTTTTCGAAGATCTCGCATGGAAATAATGTAACTAGAGTCAATCTTTTATGGTGATCACAAATTACGCTCGTTTTCGCCGTATTCCCAAAATTTAGCCGGGAAAACGCGAAAAAAGGATGCCGCTACGTTTTCGAAGATTTCTCATGGAAATAATGGAATTGTGGTGAATCTTTTATGGTGATCACGAATTACGCTCGTTTCCGCCGTATTTCTAAAATTTAGCCGGGAAAACGCGAAAAAAGGATTTCGGTACGTTTTCGAAGATTACGCATGGAAATAATGTAATTAGAGTCAATCTTTTATGGTGATCACAAATTACGCTCGATTTCGCCGTATTCCTAAAATTTTGCTGAGAAAACGCGAAAAAAGGATTCCGGTACGTTTTCGAAGATTTCTCTTGGAAATAATGTAATTGGAGTGAATCTTTTATGGTGATCACGAATTACGCTCGTTTTCGCGGTATTCCTAAAATTTAGCCGGGAGAACGAGAAAAAAAGGATTCCGGTACATTTTCGAAGATTTCTCATGGAAATAATGGAATTATGGTAAATCTTTTATGGTGATCACGAATTAGGCTCGTTTTCGTCGTATTCCTAAAATTTAGCCGGGAAAACGCGTAAAAAGCATTCCGGTACGTTTTCGAAGATTTCTCATGGAAATAATGTAGTTAGGGTGAATCTAACGGAGAATACGTTCTGATGGGATAAACTATATCGGAATGGACTTGTAAAAGTATTAAAAATCAAAATCTGTTTGCATCTTGACGAAACAAAGTTTATGTACGACTTCATCGAAAAATCTTTATTCCTGTGATATGAATTTTTTTATGGTGATCACGAATTACGCTCGTTTTCGCCGCATTCCTAAAATTGAGCGGGGAAAACGAGAAAAAATAGGATTCCGGTACATTTTCGAAGATTTCTCATGGAAATAATGGAATTATGGTGAATCTTTTATGGTGATCACGAATTAGGCTCGTTTTCGCCGTATTCCTAAAATTTAGCCGGGAAAACGCGAAAAAAGGATTCCGGTACGTTTTCGACGATTTCTCACAGAAATAATGTAATTAGGGTGCATCTTTTATGGTGATCACGAATTACGCTCGTTTTCGCCGTATTCCCAAAATTTAGCCGGGAAAACGCGAAAAAAGGATTCCGCTACGTTTTCGAAGATTTCTCATGGAAATAATGGAATTGTGGTGAATCTTTTATGGTGATCACGAATTAGGCTCGTTTTCGCCGTATTCCTAAAATTTAGCCGGGAAAACGCGAAAAAAGGATTTCGGTACGTTTTCGAAGATTACGCATGGAAATAATGTAATTAGAGTCAATCTTTTATGGTGATCACAAATTACGCTCGATTTCGCCGTATTCCTAAAATTTAGCTGAGAAAACGCGAAAAAAGGATTCCGGTACGTTTTCGAAGATTTCTCTTGGAAATAATGTAATTGGAGTGAATCTTTTATGGTGATCACGAATTACGCTCGTTTTCGCGGTATTCCTAAAATTTAGCCGGGAAAACGAGAAAAAAAGGATTCCGGTACATTTTCGAAGATTTCTCATGGAAATAATGGAATTATGGTAAATCTTTTATGGTGATCACGAATTAGGCTCGTTTTCGTCGTATTCCTAAAATTTAGCCGGGAAAACGCGTAAAAAGCATTCCGGTACGTTTTCGAAGATTTCTCATGGAAATAATGTAGTTAGGGTGAATCTAACGGAGAATTCGTTCTGATGGGATAAACTATATCGGAATGGACTTGTAAAAGTATTAAAAATCAAAATCTGTTTGCATCTTGACGAAACAAAGTTTATGTACGACTTCATCGAAAAATCTTTATTCCTGTGATATGAATTTTTTTTATGGTGATCACGAATTACGCTCGTTTTCGCCGTATTCCTAAAATTTAGCCGAGAAAACGCGAAAAAAGCATTCCGCTACGTTTTCGAAGATTTCTCATGGAAATAATGGATTTGTGGTGAATCTTTTATGGTGATCACGAATTACGCTCGTTTTCGCCGTATTTCTAAAATTTAGCCGGGAAAACGCGAAAAAAGGATTTCGGTACATTCTCGAAGATTTCTCATGGAAATAATGGAATTATGGTGAATCTTTTATGGTGATCACGAATTAGGCTCGTTTTCGCCGTATTCCGAAAATTTAGCCGGGAAAACGCGTAAAAAGCATTCCGGTACGTTTTCGAAGATTTCTCATGGAAATAATGTAGTTAGAGTGAATCTAACGGAGAATTCGTTCTGATTGGATAAACTATATCGGAATGGACTTGTAGAAGTATTGAAAATCAAAATCTGTTTGCATCTTGACGAAACAAAGTTTCTGTACGACTTCATCGAAAAATCTTTATTCCTGTGATATGAATTTTTTTATGGTGATCACGAATTCCGCTCGTTTTCGCCGTATTCCTAAAATTTAGCCGAGAAAACGCGAAAAAAGCATTCCGCTACGTTTTCAAAGATTTCTCATGGAAATAATGGAATTGTGGTGAATCTTTTATGGTGATCACGAATTACGCTCGTTTTCGCCGTATTTCTAAAATTTAGCCGGGAAAACGCGAAAAAAGGATTTCGGTACGTTTTCGAAGATTTCTCATGGAAATAATGGAATTATGGTGAATCTTTTATGGTGATCACGAATTAGGCTCGTTTTCGCCGTATTCCTAAAATTTAGCCGGGAAAACGCGTAAAAAGCATTCCGGTACGTTTTCGAAGATTTCTCATGGAAATAATGTAGTTAGAGTGAATCTAACGGAGAATTCGTTCTGATTGGATAAACTATATCGGAATGGACTTGTAAAAGTATTAAAAATCAAAATCTGTTTGCATCTTGACGAAACAAAGTTTCTGTACGACTTCATCGAAAAATCTTTATTCCTGTGATATGAATTTTTTTATGGTGATCACGAATTACGCTCGTTTTCTGCGTATTCCTAAAATTTAGCCCGGAAAACGCGAAAAAAAGGAATCCGCTACGTTTTCGAAGATTTCACATGCAAATAATGTAATTAAGGTGAATCTTTTATGGTGATCACGAATTACCCTCGTTTTCGCCGTATTCCCAAAATTGAGCCGGGAAAACGCGAAAAAAGGATTCCGCTACGTTTTCGAAGATTTCTCATGGAAATAATGGAATTGTGGTGAATCTTTTATGGTGATCACAAATTACGCTCGATTTCGCCGTATTCCTAAAATTTTGCTGAGAAAACCCGAAAAAAGGATTCCGGTACGTTTTCGAAGATTTCTCTTGGAAATAATGTAATTGGAATGAATCTTTTATGGCGATCACGAATTACGCTCGTTTTCGCGGTATTCCTAAAATTTAGCCGGGAAAACGAGAAAAAAAGGATTCCGGTACATTTTCGAAGATTTCTCATGGAAATAATGGAATTATGGTAAATCTTTTATGGTGATCACGAATTAGGCTCGTTTTCGTCGTATTCCTAAAATTTAGCCGGGCAAACGCGTAAAAAGCATTCCGGTACGTTTTCGAAGGTTTCTCATGGAACTAATGTAGTTAGGGTGAATCTAACGGAGAATTCGTTCTGATGGGATAAACTATATCGGAATGGACTTGTAAAAGTATTAAAAATCAAAATCTGTTTGCATCTTGACGAAACAAAGTTTATGTACGACTTCATCGAAAAATCTTTATTCCTGTGATATGACTTTTTTTATGGTGATCACGAATTACGCTCGTTTTCGCCGTATTCCTAAAATTTAGCGGGGAAAACGAGAAAAAATAGGATTCCGGTACATTTTCGAAGATTTCTCATGGAAATAATGGAATTATGGTGAATCTTTTATGGTGATCACGAATTAGGCTCGTTTTCGCCGTATTCCTAAAATTTAGCCGGGAAAACGCGAAAAAAGGATTCCGGTACGTTTTCGACGATTTCTCACAGAAATAATGTAATTAGGGTGAATCTTTTATGGTGATCACGAATTACGCTCGTTTTCGGCGTATTCCTAAAATTTAGCCTGGAAAACGCGAAAAAAAGGAATCCGCTACGTTTTCGAAGATTTCACGTGGAAATAATGTAATTAAGGTGAATCTTTTATGGTGATCACGAATTACGCTCGTTTTCGCCGTATTCCTAAAATTTAGCGGGGAAAACGAGAAAAAATAGGATTCCGCTACATTTTCGAAGATTTCTCATGGAAATAATGGAATTGTGGTGAATCTTTTATGGTGATCACGAATTAGGCTCGTTTTCGCCATATTCCTTAAATTTAGCCGGGAAAACGCGAAAAAAGGATTTCGGTACGTTTTCGAAGATTTCTCTTGGAAATAATGTGATTGGAGTGAATCTTTTATGGTGATCACGAATTAGGCTCGTTTTCGCCGTATTCCTAATATTTAGCCGGGAAAACGCGAAAAAAGGATTCCGGTACGTTTTCGAAGATTTCTCATGGAAATACTTTACATAGGGTGAATCTAACAGAGAATTCGTTCCGACGAGATAAAATATATTGGAATGGACTTGTAAAAGTATTAAAAATCAAAATCTGTTTGCATCTTGACGAAACAAAGTTTCTGCAGGACTTCATCGATGAATCGTTATTTCTGTGACATGAAATTTTTTATGGTGATCACGAATAACGCTCGTTTTCGCCGTATTCCTAAAATTTAGCCGGGAAAACGCGAAAAAAGGATTCCGCTACATTTTCGAAGATTTCTCATGGAAATAATGGAATTGTGGTGAATCTTTTATGGTGATCACGAATAACGCTCGTTTTCGCCGTATTCCTAAAATTTAGTCGGGAAAACGCGAAAAAATGATTTCGGTACGTTTTCGAAGATCTCGCATGGAAATAATGTAACTAGAGTCAATCTTTTATGGTGATCACAAATTACGCTCGTTTTCGCCGTATTCCCAAAATTTAGCCGGGAAAACGCGAAAAAAGGATGCCGCTACGTTTTCGAAGATTTCTCATGGAAATAATGGAATTGTGGTGAATCTTTTATGGTGATCACGAATTACGCTCGTTTCCGCCGTATTTCTAAAATTTAGCCGGGAAAACGCGAAAAAAGGATTTCGGTACGTTTTCGAAGATTACGCATGGAAATAATGTAATTAGAGTCAATCTTTTATGGTGATCACAAATGACGCTCGATTTCGCCGTATTCCTAAAATTTAGCCGAGAAAACGCGAAAAAAGCATTCCGCTACGTTTTCGAAGATTTCTCATGGAAATAATGGAATTGTGGTGAATCTTTTATGGTGATCACGAATTACGCTCGTTTTCGCCGTATTTCTAAAATTTAGCCGGGAAAACGCGAAAAAAGGATTTCGGTACGTTTTCGAAGATTTCTCATGGAAATAATGGAATTATGGTGAATCTTTTATGGTGATCACGAATTAGGCTCGTTTTCGCCGTATTCCTAAAATTTAGCCGGGAAAACGCGTAAAAAGCATTCCGGTACGTTTTCGAAGATTTCTCATGGAAATAATGTAGTTAGAGTGAATCTAACGGAGAATTCGTTCTGATTGGATAAACTATATCGGAATGGACTTGTAAAAGTATTAAAAATCAAAATCTGTTTGCATCTTGACGAAACAAAGTTTCTGTACGACTTCATCGAAAAATCTTTACTGCTGTGATATGAATTTTTTTATGGTGATCACGAATTACGCTCGTTTTCGGCGTATTCCTAAAATTTAGCCCGGAAAACGCGAAAAAAAGGAATCCCCTACGTTTTAGAAGATTTCTCATGGAAATAATGTAATTAGGGTGAATCTTTTATGGTGATCACAAATTACGCTCGTTTTCGCCGTATTCCTAAAATTTAGCCGGGAAAACGCGAAAAAAGGATTCCGGTACGTTTTCGAAGATTTCTCATGGAAATACTTTAAATAGGGTGAATCTAACAGAGAATTCGTTCCGACGAGATAAAATATATTGGAATGGACTTGTAAAAGTATTAAAAATCAAAATCTGTTTGCTTCTTGATGAAACAAAGTTTCTGCAGGACTTCATCGATGAATCGTTATTTCTGTGACATGAAATTTTTTTATGGTGATCACGAATAACGCTCGTTTTCGCCGTATTCCTAAAATTTAGTCGGGAAAACGCAAAAAAGGATTTCGGTACGTTTTCGAAGATTTCGCATGGAAATGATGTAACTAGAGTCAATCTTTTATGGTGATCACAAATTACGCTCGTTTTCGCCGTATTCTCAAAATTTAGCCGGGAAAACGCGAAAAAAGGATTCCGCTACGTTTTCGAAGATTTCTCATGGAAATAATGGAATTGTGGTGAATCTTTTATGGTGATCACGAATTACGCTCGTTTTCGCCGTATTTCTAAAATTTAGCCGGGAAAACGCGAAAAAAGGATTTCGGTACGTTTTCGAAGATCTCGCATGGAAATAATGTAACTAGAGTCAATCTTTTATGGTGATCACAAATTACGCTCGTTTTCGCCGTATTTCCAAAATTTAGCCGGGAAAACGTGATAAAAGGATTCCGCTACGTTTTCGAAGATTTCTCATGGAAATAATGGAATTGTGGTGAATCTTTTATGGTGATCACGAATTAGGCTCGTTTTCGCCGTATTCATAAAATTTAGCCGGGAAAACGCGAAAAAAGGATTCCGGTACGTTTTCGAAGATTTCTCATGGAAATACTTTACATAGGGTGAATCTAACAGAGAATTCGTTCCGACGAGATAAAATATATTGGAATGGACCTGTAAAAGTATTAAAAATCAAAATCTGTTTGCATCTTGACGAAACAAAGTTTCTGCAGGACTTCATCGATGAATCGTTATTTCTGTGACATGAAATTTTTTATGGTGATCACGAATAACGCTCGTTTTCGCCGTATTCCTAAAATTTAGCCGGGAAAACGCGAAAAAAGGATTTCGGTACGTTTTCGAAGATTTCGCATGGAAATAATGTAACTGGAGTCAATCTTTTATGGTGATCACAAATTACGCTCGTTTTCGCCGTATTCCCAAAATTTAGCCGGGAAAACGCAAAAAAAGGATTCCGCTACATTTTCGAAGATTTCTCATGGAAATAATGGAATTGTGGTGAATCTTTTATGGTGATCACGAATAACGCTCGTTTTCGCCGTATTCCTAAAATTTAGTCGGGAAAACGCGAAAAAATGATTTCGGTACGTTTTCGAAGATCTCGCATGGAAATAATGTAACTAGAGTCAATCTTTTATGGTGATCACAAATTACGCTCGTTTTCGCCGTATTCCCAAAATTTAGCCGGGAAAACGCGAAAAAAGGATGCCGCTACGTTTTCGAAGATTTCTCATGGAAATAATGGAATTGTGGTGAATCTTTTATGGTGATGACGAATTACGCTCCCTTTCGCCGTATTTCTAAAATTTAGCCGGGAAAACGCGAAAAAAGGATTTCGGTACGTTTTCGAAGATCTCGCATGGAAATAATGTAACTAGAGTCAATCTTTTATGGTGATCACAAATTACGCTCGTTTTCGCCGTATTCCCAAAATTTAGCCGGGAAAACGTGATAAAAGGATTCCGCTACGTTTTCGAAGATTTCTCATGGAAATAATGGAATTGTGGTGAATCTTTTATGGTGATCACGAATTAGGCTGGTTTTCGCCGTATTCATAAAATTTAGCCGGGAAAACGCGAAAAAAGGATTCCGGTACGTTTTCGAAGATTTATCATGGAAATACTTTACATAGGGTGAATCTAACAGAGAATTCGTTCCGACGAGATAAAATATATTGGAATGGACTTGTAAAAGTATTAAAAATCAAAATCTGTTTGCATCTTGATGAAACAAAGTTTCTGCAGGACTTCATCGATGAATCGTTATTTCTGTGACATGAAATTTTTTATGGTGATCACGACTAACGCCCGTTTTCGCCGTATTCCTAAAATTTTGTCGGGAAAACGCGAAAAAAGGATTTCGGTACGTTTTCGAAGATTTCGCATGGAAATAATGTAACTGGAGTCAATCTTTTATGGTGATCACAAATTACGCTCGTTTTCGCCGTATTCCCAAAATTTACCCGGGAAAACGCGCAAAAAGGATTCCGCTACGTTTTCGAAGATTTCTCATGGAAATAATGGAATTGTGGTGAATCTTTTATGGTGATCACGAATTACGCTCGTTTTCGCCGTATTTCTAAAATTTAGCCGGGAAAACGCGAAAAAAGGATTTCGGTACGTTTTCGAAGATTACGCATGGAAATAATGTAATTAGAGTCAATCTTTTATGGTGATCACAAATTACGCTCGATTTCGCCGTATTCCTAAAATTTTGCTGAGAAAACGCGAAAAAAGGATTCCGGTACGTTTTCGAAGATTTCTCTTGGAAATAATGTAATTGGAGTGAATCTTTTATGGTGATCACGAATTACGCTCGTTTTCGCGATATTCCTATAATTTAGCCGGGAAAACGAGAAAAAAAGGATTCCGGTACATTTTCGAAGATTTCTCATGGAAATAATGGAATTATGGTAAATCTTTTATGGTGATCACGAATTAGGCTCGTTTTCGTCGTATTCCTAAAATTTAGCCGGGAAAACGCGTAAAAAGCATTCCGGTACGTTTTCGAAGATTTCTCATGGAAATAATGTAGTTAGGGTGAATCTAACGGAGAATTCGTTCTGATGGGATAAACTATATCGGAATGGACTTGTAAAAGTATTAAAAATCAAAATCTGTTTGCATCTTGACGAAACAAAGTTTATGTACGACTTCATCGAAAAATCTTTATGCCTGTGATATGAATTTTTTTATGGTGATCACGAATTACGCTCGTTTTCGCCGTATTCCTAAAATTTAGCGGGGAAAACGAGAAAAAATAGGATTCCGGTACATTTTCGAAGATTTCTCATGGAAATAATGGAATTATGGTGAATCTTTTATGGTGATCACGAATTAGGCTCGTTTTCGCCGTATTCCTAAAGTTTAGCTCGGAAAACGCGAAAAAAGGATTCCGGTACGTTTTCGACGATTTCTCACAGAAATAATGTAATTAGGGTGCATCTTTTATGGTGATCACGAATTACGCTCGTTTTCGGCGTATTCCTAAAATTTAGCCTGGAAAACGCGAAAAAAAGGAATCCGCTACGTTTTCGAAGATTTCACATGGAAATAATGTAATTAAGGTGAATCTTTTATGGTGATCACGAATTACGCTCGTTTTCGCCGTATTCCCAAAATTTAGCCGGGAAAACGCGAAAAAAGGATTCCGCTACGTTTTCGAAGATTTCTCATGGAAATAATGGAATTGTGGTGAATCTTTTATGGTGATCACGAATTAGGCTCGTTTTCGCCGTATTCCTAAAATTTAGCCGGGAAAACGCGAAAAAAGGATTTCGGTACGTTTTCGAACATTTCTCTAGGAAATAATGTGATTGGAGTGAATCTTTTATGGTGATCACGAATTAGGCTCGTTTTCGCCGTATTCCTAAAATTTAGCCGGGAAAACGCGAAAAAAGGATTCCGGTACGTTTTCGAAGATTTCTCATGGAAATACTTTACATAGGGTGAATCTAACAGAGAATTCGTTCCGACGAGATAAAATATATTGGAATGGACTTGTAAAAGTATTAAAAATCAAAATCTGTTTGCATCTTGACGAAAAGAAGTTTCTGCAGGACTTCATCGATGAATCGTTATTTCTGTCACATGAAATTTTTTATGGTGATCACGAATAACGCTCGTTTTCGCCGTATTCCTAAAATTTAGCCGGGAAAACGCGAAAAAAGGATTTCGGTACGTTTTCGAAGATTTCGCATGGAAATAATGTAACTGGAGTCAATCTTTTATGGTGATCACAAATTACGCTCGTTTTCGCCGTATTCCTAAAATTTAGCCGGGAAAACGCGAAAAAAGGATTCCGCTACATTTTCGAAGATTTCTCATGGAAATAATGGAATTGTGGTGAATCTTTTATGGTGATCACGAATAACGCTCGTTTTCGCCGTATTCCTAAAATTTAGTCGGGAAAACGCGAAAAAATGATTTCGGTACGTTTTCGAAGATCTCGCATGGAAATAATGTAACTAGAGTCAATCTTTTATGGTGATCACAAATTACGCTCGTTTTCGCCGTATTCCCAAAATTTAGCCGGGAAAACGCGAAAAAAGGATGCCGCTACGTTTTCGAAGATTTCTCATGGAAATAATGGAATTGTGGTGAATCTTTTATGGTGATCACGAATTACGCTCGTTTCCGCCGTATTTCTAAAATTTAGCCGGGAAAACGCGAAAAAAGGATTTCGGTACGTTTTCGAAGATTACGCATGGAAATAATGTAATTAGAGTCAATCTTTTATGGTGATCACAAATGACGCTCGATTTCGCCGTATTCCTAAAATTTAGCCGAGAAAACGCGAAAAAAGCATTCCGCTACGTTTTCGAAGATTTCTCATGGAAATAATGGAATTGTGGTGAATCTTTTATGGTGATCACGAATTACGCTCGTTTTCGCCGTATTTCTAAAATTTAGCCGGGAAAACGCGAAAAAAGGATTTCGGTACGTTTTCGAAGATTTCTCATGGAAATAATGGAATTATGGTGAATCTTTTATGGTGATCACGAATTAGGCTCGTTTTCGCCGTATTCCTAAAATTTAGCCGGGAAAACGCGTAAAAAGCATTCCGGTACGTTTTCGAAGATTTCTCATGGAAATAATGTAGTTAGAGTGAATCTAACGGAGAATTCGTTCTGATTGGATAAACTATATCGGAATGGACTTGTAAAAGTATTAAAAATCAAAATCTGTTTGCATCTTGACGAAACAAAGTTTCTGTACGACTTCATCGAAAAATCTTTACTGCTGTGATATGAATTTTTTTATGGTGATCACGAATTACGCTCGTTTTCGGCGTATTCCTAAAATTTAGCCCGGAAAACGCGAAAAAAAGGAATCCCCTACGTTTTAGAAGATTTCTCATGGAAATAATGTAATTAGGGTGAATCTTTTATGGTGATCACAAATTACGCTCGTTTTCGCCGTATTCCTAAAATTTAGCCGGGAAAACGCGAAAAAAGGATTCCGGTACGTTTTCGAAGATTTCTCATGGAAATACTTTAAATAGGGTGAATCTAACAGAGAATTCGTTCCGACGAGATAAAATATATTGGAATGGACTTGTAAAAGTATTAAAAATCAAAATCTGTTTGCTTCTTGATGAAACAAAGTTTCTGCAGGACTTCATCGATGAATCGTTATTTCTGTGACATGAAATTTTTTTATGGTGATCACGAATAACGCTCGTTTTCGCCGTATTCCTAAAATTTAGTCGGGAAAACGCAAAAAAGGATTTCGGTACGTTTTCGAAGATTTCGCATGGAAATGATATAACTAGAGTCAATCTTTTATGGTGATCACAAATTACGCTCGTTTTCGCCGTATTCTCAAAATTTAGCCGGGAAAACGCGAAAAAAGGATTCCGCTACGTTTTCGAAGATTTCTCATGGAAATAATGGAATTGTGGTGAATCTTTTATGGTGATCACGAATTACGCTCGTTTTCGCCGTATTTCTAAAATTTAGCCGGGAAAACGCGAAAAAAGGATTTCGGTACGTTTTCGAAGATCTCGCATGGAAATAATGTAACTAGAGTCAATCTTTTATGGTGATCACAAATTACGCTCGTTTTCGCCGTATTTCCAAAATTTAGCCGGGAAAACGTGATAAAAGGATTCCGCTACGTTTTCGAAGATTTCTCATGGAAATAATGGAATTGTGGTGAATCTTTTATGGTGATCACGAATTAGGCTCGTTTTCGCCGTATTCATAAAATTTAGCCGGGAAAACGCGAAAAAAGGATTCCGGTACGTTTTCGAAGATTTCTCATGGAAATACTTTACATAGGGTGAATCTAACAGAGAATTCGTTCCGACGAGATAAAATATATTGGAATGGACCTGTAAAAGTATTAAAAATCAAAATCTGTTTGCATCTTGACGAAACAAAGTTTCTGCAGGACTTCATCGATGAATCGTTATTTCTGTGACATGAAATTTTTTATGGTGATCACGAATAACGCTCGTTTTCGCCGTATTCCTAAAATTTAGCCGGGAAAACGCGAAAAAAGGATTTCGGTACGTTTTCGAAGATTTCGCATGGAAATAATGTAACTGGAGTCAATCTTTTATGGTGATCACAAATTACGCTCGTTTTCGCCGTATTCCCAAAATTTAGCCGGGAAAACGCAAAAAAAGGATTCCGCTACATTTTCGAAGATTTCTCATGGAAATAATGGAATTGTGGTGAATCTTTTATGGTGATCACGAATAACGCTCGTTTTCGCCGTATTCCTAAAATTTAGTCGGGAAAACGCGAAAAAATGATTTCGGTACGTTTTCGAAGATCTCGCATGGAAATAATGTAACTAGAGTCAATCTTTTATGGTGATCACAAATTACGCTCGTTTTCGCCGTATTCCCAAAATTTAGCCGGGAAAACGCGAAAAAAGGATGCCGCTACGTTTTCGAAGATTTCTCATGGAAATAATGGAATTGTGGTGAATCTTTTATGGTGATGACGAATTACGCTCCCTTTCGCCGTATTTCTAAAATTTAGCCGGGAAAACGCGAAAAAAGGATTTCGGTACGTTTTCGAAGATCTCGCATGGAAATAATGTAACTAGAGTCAATCTTTTATGGTGATCACAAATTACGCTCGTTTTCGCCGTATTCCCAAAATTTAGCCGGGAAAACGTGATAAAAGGATTCCGCTACGTTTTCGAAGATTTCTCATGGAAATAATGGAATTGTGGTGAATCTTTTATGGTGATCACGAATTAGGCTGGTTTTCGCCGTATTCATAAAATTTAGCCGGGAAAACGCGAAAAAAGGATTCCGGTACGTTTTCGAAGATTTATCATGGAAATACTTTACATAGGGTGAATCTAACAGAGAATTCGTTCCGACGAGATAAAATATATTGGAATGGACTTGTAAAAGTATTAAAAATCAAAATCTGTTTGCATCTTGATGAAACAAAGTTTCTGCAGGACTTCATCGATGAATCGTTATTTCTGTGACATGAAATTTTTTATGGTGATCACGACTAACGCCCGTTTTCGCCGTATTCCTAAAATTTTGTCGGGAAAACGCGAAAAAAGGATTTCGGTACGTTTTCGAAGATTTCGCATGGAAATAATGTAACTGGAGTCAATCTTTTATGGTGATCACAAATTACGCTCGTTTTCGCCGTATTCCCAAAATTTACCCGGGAAAACGCGCAAAAAGGATTCCGCTACGTTTTCGAAGATTTCTCATGGAAATAATGGAATTGTGGTGAATCTTTTATGGTGATCACGAATTACGCTCGTTTTCGCCGTATTTCTAAAATTTAGCCGGGAAAACGCGAAAAAAGGATTTCGGTACGTTTTCGAAGATTACGCATGGAAATAATGTAATTAGAGTCAATCTTTTATGGTGATCACAAATTACGCTCGATTTCGCCGTATTCCTAAAATTTTGCTGAGAAAACGCGAAAAAAGGATTCCGGTACGTTTTCGAAGATTTCTCTTGGAAATAATGTAATTGGAGTGAATCTTTTATGGTGATCACGAATTACGCTCGTTTTCGCGATATTCCTATAATTTAGCCGGGAAAACGAGAAAAAAAGGATTCCGGTACATTTTCGAAGATTTCTCATGGAAATAATGGAATTATGGTAAATCTTTTATGGTGATCACGAATTAGGCTCGTTTTCGTCGTATTCCTAAAATTTAGCCGGGAAAACGCGTAAAAAGCATTCCGGTACGTTTTCGAAGATTTCTCATGGAAATAATGTAGTTAGGGTGAATCTAACGGAGAATTCGTTCTGATGGGATAAACTATATCGGAATGGACTTGTAAAAGTATGAAAAATCAAAATCTGTTTGCATCTTGACGAAACAAAGTTTATGTACGACTTCATCGAAAAATCTTTATGCCTGTGATATGAATTTTTTTATGGTGATCACGAATTACGCTCGTTTTCGCCGTATTCCTAAAATTTAGCGGGGAAAACGAGAAAAAATAGGATTCCGGTACATTTTCGAAGATTTCTCATGGAAATAATGGAATTATGGTGAATCTTTTATGGTGATCACGAATTAGGCTCGTTTTCGCCGTATTCCTAAAGTTTAGCTCGGAAAACGCGAAAAAAGAATTCCGGTACGTTTTCGACGATTTCTCACAGAAATAATGTAATTAGGGTGCATCTTTTATGGTGATCACGAATTACGCTCGTTTTCGGCGTATTCCTAAAATTTAGCCTGGAAAACGCGAAAAAAAGGAATCCGCTACGTTTTCGAAGATTTCACATGGAAATAATGTAATTAAGGTGAATCTTTTATGGTGATCACGAATTACGCTCGTTTTCGCCGTATTCCCAAAATTTAGCCGGGAAAACGCGAAAAAAGGATTCCGCTACGTTTTCGAAGATTTCTCATGGAAATAATGGAATTGTGGTGAATCTTTTATGGTGATCACGAATTAGGCTCGTTTTCGCCGTATTCCTAAAATTTAGCCGGGAAAACGCGAAAAAAGGATTTCGGTACGTTTTCGAACATTTCTCTAGGAAATAATGTGATTGGAGTGAATCTTTTATGGTGATCACGAATTAGGCTCGTTTTCGCCGTATTCCTAAAATTTAGCCGGGAAAACGCGAAAAAAGGATTCCGGTACGTTTTCGAAGATTTCTCATGGAAATACTTTACATAGGGTGAATCTAACAGAGAATTCGTTCCGACGAGATAAAATATATTGGAATGGACTTGTAAAAGTATTAAAAATCAAAATCTGTTTGCATCTTGACGAAAAGAAGTTTCTGCAGGACTTCATCGATGAATCGTTATTTCTGTCACATGAAATTTTTTATGGTGATCACGAATAACGCTCGTTTTCGCCGTATTCCTAAAATTTAGCCGGGAAAACGCGAAAAAAGGATTTCGGTACGTTTTCGAAGATTTCGCATGGAAATAATGTAACTGGAGTCAATCTTTTATGGTGATCACAAATTACGCTCGTTTTCGCCGTATTCCTAAAATTTAGCCGGGAAAACGCGAAAAAAGGATTCCGCTACATTTTCGAAGATTTCTCATGGAAATAATGGAATTGTGGTGAATCTTTTATGGTGATCACGAATAACGCTCGTTTTCGCCGTATTCCTAAAATTTAGTCGGGAAAACGCGAAAAAATGATTTCGGTACGTTTTCGAAGATCTCGCATGGAAATAATGTAACTAGAGTCAATCTTTTATGGTGATCACAAATTACGCTCGTTTTCGCCGTATTCCCAAAATTTAGCCGGGAAAACGCGAAAAAAGGATGCCGCTACGTTTTCGAAGATTTCTCATGGAAATAATGGAATTGTGGTGAATCTTTTATGGTGATCACGAATTACGCTCGTTTCCGCCGTATTTCTAAAATTTAGCCGGGAAAACGCGAAAAAAGGATTTCGGTACGTTTTCGAAGATTACGCATGGAAATAATGTAATTAGAGTCAATCTTTTATGGTGATCACAAATGACGCTCGATTTCGCCGTATTCCTAAAATTTAGCCGAGAAAACGCGAAAAAAGAATTCCGCTACGTTTTCGAAGATTTCTCATGGAAATAATGGAATTGTGGTGAATCTTTTATGGTGATCACGAATTACGCTCGTTTTCGCCGTATTTCTAAAATTTAGCCGGGAAAACGCGAAAAAAGGATTTCGGTACGTTTTCGAAGATTTCTCATGGAAATAATGGAATTATGGTGAATCTTTTATGGTGATCACGAATTAGGCTCGTTTTCGCCGTATTCCTAAAATTTAGCCGGGAAAACGCGTAAAAAGCATTCCGGTACGTTTTCGAAGATTTCTCATGGAAATAATGTAGTTAGAGTGAATCTAACGGAGAATTCGTTCTGATTGGATAAACTATATCGGAATGGACTTGTAAAAGTATTAAAAATCAAAATCTGTTTGCATCTTGACGAAACAAAGTTTCTGTACGACTTCATCGAAAAATCTTTACTGCTGTGATATGAATTTTTTTATGGTGATCACGAATTACGCTCGTTTTCGGCGTATTCCTAAAATTTAGCCCGGAAAACGCGAAAAAAAGGAATCCCCTACGTTTTAGAAGATTTCTCATGGAAATAATGTAATTAGGGTGAATCTTTTATGGTGATCACAAATTACGCTCGTTTTCGCCGTATTCCTAAAATTTAGCCGGGAAAACGCGAAAAAAGGATTCCGGTACGTTTTCGAAGATTTCTCATGGAAATACTTTAAATAGGGTGAATCTAACAGAGAATTCGTTCCGACGAGATAAAATATATTGGAATGGACTTGTAAAAGTATTAAAAATCAAAATCTGTTTGCTTCTTGATGAAACAAAGTTTCTGCAGGACTTCATCGATGAATCGTTATTTCTGTGACATGAAATTTTTTTATGGTGATCACGAATAACGCTCGTTTTCGCCGTATTCCTAAAATTTAGTCGGGAAAACGCAAAAAAGGATTTCGGTACGTTTTCGAAGATTTCGCATGGAAATGATGTAACTAGAGTCAATCTTTTATGGTGATCACAAATTACGCTCGTTTTCGCCGTATTCTCAAAATTTAGCCGGGAAAACGCGAAAAAAGGATTCCGCTACGTTTTCGAAGATTTCTCATGGAAATAATGGAATTGTGGTGAATCTTTTATGGTGATCACGAATTACGCTCGTTTTCGCCGTATTTCTAAAATTTAGCCGGGAAAACGCGAAAAAAGGATTTCGGTACGTTTTCGAAGATCTCGCATGGAAATAATGTAACTAGAGTCAATCTTTTATGGTGATCACAAATTACGCTCGTTTTCGCCGTATTTCCAAAATTTAGCCGGGAAAACGTGATAAAAGGATTCCGCTACGTTTTCGAAGATTTCTCATGGAAATAATGGAATTGTGGTGAATCTTTTATGGTGATCACGAATTAGGCTCGTTTTCGCCGTATTCATAAAATTTAGCCGGGAAAACGCGAAAAAAGGATTCCGGTACGTTTTCGAAGATTTCTCATGGAAATACTTTACATAGGGTGAATCTAACAGAGAATTCGTTCCGACGAGATAAAATATATTGGAATGGACCTGTAAAAGTATTAAAAATCAAAATCTGTTTGCATCTTGACGAAACAAAGTTTCTGCAGGACTTCATCGATGAATCGTTATTTCTGTGACATGAAATTTTTTATGGTGATCACGAATAACGCTCGTTTTCGCCGTATTCCTAAAATTTAGCCGGGAAAACGCGAAAAAAGGATTTCGGTACGTTTTCGAAGATTTCGCATGGAAATAATGTAACTGGAGTCAATCTTTTATGGTGATCACAAATTACGCTCGTTTTCGCCGTATTCCCAAAATTTAGCCGGGAAAACGCAAAAAAAGGATTCCGCTACATTTTCGAAGATTTCTCATGGAAATAATGGAATTGTGGTGAATCTTTTATGGTGATCACGAATAACGCTCGTTTTCGCCGTATTCCTAAAATTTAGTCGGGAAAACGCGAAAAAATGATTTCGGTACGTTTTCGAAGATCTCGCATGGAAATAATGTAACTAGAGTCAATCTTTTATGGTGATCACAAATTACGCTCGTTTTCGCCGTATTCCCAAAATTTAGCCGGGAAAACGCGAAAAAAGGATGCCGCTACGTTTTCGAAGATTTCTCATGGAAATAACGGAATTGTGGTGAATCTTTTATGGTGATCACGAATTACGCTCCCTTTCGCCGTATTTCTAAAATTTAGCCGGGAAAACGCGAAAAAAGGATTTCGGTACGTTTTCGAAGATCTCGCATGGAAATAATGTAACTAGAGTCAATCTTTTATGGTGATCACGAATTACGCTCGTTTTCGGCGTATTCCTAAAATTTAGCCCGGAAAACGCGAAAAAAAGGAATCCCCTACGTTTTAGAAGATTTCTCATGGAAATAATGTAATTAGGGTGAATCTTTTATGGTGATCACAAATTACGCTCGTTTTCGCCGTATTCCTAAAATTTAGCCGGGAAAACGCGAAAAAAGGATTCCGGTACGTTTTCGAAGATTTCTCATGGAAATACTTTAAATAGGGTGAATCTAACAGAGAATTCGTTCCGACGAGATAAAATATATTGGAATGGACTTGTAAAAGTATTAAAAATCAAAATCTGTTTGCTTCTTGATGAAACAAAGTTTCTGCAGGACTTCATCGATGAATCGTTATTTCTGTGACATGAAATTTTTTTATGGTGATCACGAATAACGCTCGTTTTCGCCGTATTCCTAAAATTTAGTCGGGAAAACGCAAAAAAGGATTTCGGTACGTTTTCGAAGATTTCGCATGGAAATGATGTAACTAGAGTCAATCTTTTATGGTGATCACAAATTACGCTCGTTTTCGCCGTATTCCCAAAATTTAGCCGGGAAAACGCGAAAAAAGGATTCCGCTACATTTTCAAAGATTTCTCATGGAAATAATGGAATTGTGGTGAATCTTTTATGGTGATCACGAATAACGCTCGTTTTCGCCGTATTCCTAAAATTTAGTCGGGAAAACGCGAAAAAATGATTTCGGTACGTTTTCGAAGATCTCGCATGGAAATAATGTAACTAGAGTCAATCTTTTATGGTGATCACAAATTACGCTCGTTTTCGCCGTATTCCCAAAATTTAGCCGGGAAAACGCGAAAAAAGGATGCCGCTACGTTTTCGAAGATTTCTCATGGAAATAATGGAATTGTGGTGAATCTTTTATGGTGATCACGAATTACGCTCGTTTCCGCCGTATTTCTAAAATTTAGCCGGGAAAACGCGAAAAAAGGATTTCGGTACGTTTTCGAAGATTACGCATGGAAATAATGTAATTAGAGTCAATCTTTTATGGTGATCACAAATTACGCTCGATTTCGCCGTATTCCTAAAATTTTGCTGAGAAAACGCGAAAAAAGGATTCCGGTACGTTTTCGAAGATTTCTCTTGGAAATAATGTAATTGGAGTGAATCTTTTATGGTGATCACGAATTACGCTCGTTTTCGCGGTATTCCTAAAATTTAGCCGGGAGAACGAGAAAAAAAGGATTCCGGTACATTTTCGAAGATTTCTCATGGAAATAATGGAATTATGGTAAATCTTTTATGGTGATCACGAATTAGGCTCGTTTTCGTCGTATTCCTAAAATTTAGCCGGGAAAACGCGTAAAAAGCATTCCGGTACGTTTTCGAAGATTTCTCATGGAAATAATGTAGTTAGGGTGAATCTAACGGAGAATACGTTCTGATGGGATAAACTATATCGGAATGGACTTGTAAAAGTATTAAAAATCAAAATCTGTTTGCATCTTGACGAAACAAAGTTTATGTACGACTTCATCGAAAAATCTTTATTCCTGTGATATGAATTTTTTTATGGTGATCACGAATTACGCTCGTTTTCGCCGTATTCCTAAAATTGAGCGGGGAAAACGAGAAAAAATAGGATTCCGGTACATTTTCGAAGATTTCTCATGGAAATAATGGAATTATGGTGAATCTTTTATGGTGATCACGAATTAGGCTCGTTTTCGCCGTATTCCTAAAATTTAGCCGGGAAAACGCGAAAAAAGGATTCCGGTACGTTTTCGACGATTTCTCACAGAAATAATGTAATTAGGGTGCATCTTTTATGGTGATCACGAATTACGCTCGTTTTCGCCGTATTCCCAAAATTTAGCCGGGAAAACGCGAAAAAAGGATTCCGCTACGTTTTCGAAGATTTCTCATGGAAATAATGGAATTGTGGTGAATCTTTTATGGTGATCACGAATTAGGCTCGTTTTCGCCGTATTCCTAAAATTTAGCCGGGAAAACGCGAAAAAAGGATTTCGGTACGTTTTCGAAGATTACGCATGGAAATAATGTAATTAGAGTCAATCTTTTATGGTGATCACAAATTACGCTCGATTTCGCCGTATTCCTAAAATTTAGCTGAGAAAACGCGAAAAAAGGATTCCGGTACGTTTTCGAAGATTTCTCTTGGAAATAATGTAATTGGAGTGAATCTTTTATGGTGATCACGAATTACGCTCGTTTTCGCGGTATTCCTAAAATTTAGCCGGGAAAACGAGAAAAAAAGGATTCCGGTACATTTTCGAAGATTTCTCATGGAAATAATGGAATTATGGTAAATCTTTTATGGTGATCACGAATTAGGCTCGTTTTCGTCGTATTCCTAAAATTTAGCCGGGAAAACGCGTAAAAAGCATTCCGGTACGTTTTCGAAGATTTCTCATGGAAATAATGTAGTTAGGGTGAATCTAACGGAGAATTCGTTCTGATGGGATAAACTATATCGGAATGGACTTGTAAAAGTATTAAAAATCAAAATCTGTTTGCATCTTGACGAAACAAAGTTTATGTACGACTTCATCGAAAAATCTTTATTCCTGTGATATGAATTTTTTTTATGGTGATCACGAATTACGCTCGTTTTCGCCGTATTCCTAAAATTTAGCCGAGAAAACGCGAAAAAAGCATTCCGCTACGTTTTCGAAGATTTCTCATGGAAATAATGGAATTGTGGTGAATCTTTTATGGTGATCACGAATTACGCTCGTTTTCGCCGTATTTCTAAAATTTAGCCGGGAAAACGCGAAAAAAGGATTTCGGTACATTCTCGAAGATTTCTCATGGAAATAATGGAATTATGGTGAATCTTTTATGGTGATCACGAATTAGGCTCGTTTTCGCCGTATTCCGAAAATTTAGCCGGGAAAACGCGTAAAAAGCATTCCGGTACGTTTTCGAAGATTTCTCATGGAAATAATGTAGTTAGAGTGAATCTAACGGAGAATTCGTTCTGATTGGATAAACTATATCGGAATGGACTTGTAGAAGTATTGAAAATCAAAATCTGTTTGCATCTTGACGAAACAAAGTTTCTGTACGACTTCATCGAAAAATCTTTATTCCTGTGATATGAATTTTTTTATGGTGATCACGAATTACGCTCGTTTTCGCCGTATTCCTAAAATTTAGCCGAGAAAACGCGAAAAAAGCATTCCGCTACGTTTTCAAAGATTTCTCATGGAAATAATGGAATTGTGGTGAATCTTTTATGGTGATCACGAATTACGCTCGTTTTCGCCGTATTTCTAAAATTTAGCCGGGAAAACGCGAAAAAAGGATTTCGGTACGTTTTCGAAGATTTCTCATGGAAATAATGGAATTATGGTGAATCTTTTATGGTGATCACGAATTAGGCTCGTTTTCGCCGTATTCCTAAAATTTAGCCGGGAAAACGCGTAAAAAGCATTCCGGTACGTTTTCGAAGATTTCTCATGGAAATAATGTAGTTAGAGTGAATCTAACGGAGAATTCATTCTGATTGGATAAACTATATCGGAATGGACTTGTAAAAGTATTAAAAATCAAAATCTGTTTGCATCTTGACGAAACAAAGTTTCTGTACGACTTCATCGAAAAATCTTTATTCCTGTGATATGAATTTTTTTATGGTGATCACGAATTACGCTCGTTTTCGGCGTATTCCTAAAATTTAGCCCGGAAAACGCGAAAAAAAGGAATCCGCTACGTTTTCGAAGATTTCACATGCAAATAATGTAATTAAGGTGAATCTTTTATGGTGATCACGAATTACCCTCGTTTTCGCCGTATTCCCAAAATTGAGCCGGGAAAACGCGAAAAAAGGATTCCGCTACGTTTTCGAAGATTTCTCATGGAAATAATGGAATTGTGGTGAATCTTTTATGGTGATCACAAATTACGCTCGATTTCGCCGTATTCCTAAAATTTTGCTGAGAAAACCCGAAAAAAGGATTCCGGTACGTTTTCGAAGATTTCTCTTGGAAATAATGTAATTGGAATGAATCTTTTATGGCGATCACGAATTACGCTCGTTTTCGCGGTATTCCTAAAATTTAGCCGGGAAAACGAGAAAAAAAGGATTCCGGTACATTTTCGAAGATTTCTCATGGAAATAATGGAATTATGGTAAATCTTTTATGGTGATCACGAATTAGGCTCGTTTTCGTCGTATTCCTAAAATTTAGCCCGGCAAACGCGTAAAAAGCATTCCGGTACGTTTTCGAAGATTTCTCATGGAACTAATGTAGTTAGGGTGAATCTAACGGAGAATTCGTTCTGATGGGATAAACTATATCGGAATGGACTTGTAAAAGTATTAAAAATCAAAATCTGTTTGCATCTTGACGAAACAAAGTTTATGTACGACTTCATCGAAAAATCTTTATTCCTGTGATATGACTTTTTTTATGGTGATCACGAATTACGCTCGTTTTCGCCGTATTCCTAAAATTTAGCGGGGAAAACGAGAAAAAATAGGATTCCGGTACATTTTCGAAGATTTCTCATGGAAATAATGGAATTATGGTGAATCTTTTATGGTGATCACGAATTAGGCTCGTTTTCGCCGTATTCCTAAAATTTAGCCGGGAAAACGCGAAAAAAGGATTCCGGTACGTTTTCGACGATTTCTCACAGAAATAATGTAATTAGGGTGAATCTTTTATGGTGATCACGAATTACGCTCGTTTTCGGCGTATTCCTAAAATTTAGCCTGGAAAACGCGAAAAAAAGGAATCCGCTACGTTTTCGAAGATTTCACGTGGAAATAATGTAATTAAGGTGAATCTTTTATGGTGATCACGAATTACGCTCGTTTTCGCCGTATTCCTAAAATTTAGCGGGGAAAACGAGAAAAAATAGGATTCCGCTACATTTTCGAAGATTTCTCATGGAAATAATGGAATTGTGGTGAATCTTTTATGGTGATCACGAATTAGGCTCGTTTTCGCCGTATTCCTTAAATTTAGCCTGGAAAACGCGAAAAAAGGATTTCGGTACGTTTTCGAAGATTTCTCTTGGAAATAATGTGATTGGAGTGAATCTTTTATGGTGATCACGAATTAGGCTCGTTTTCGCCGTATTCCTAATATTTAGCCGGGAAAACGCGAAAAAAGGATTCCGGTACGTTTTCGAAGATTTCTCATGGAAATACTTTACATAGGGTGAATCTAACAGAGAATTCGTTCCGACGAGATAAAATATATTGGAATGGACTTGTAAAAGTATTAAAAATCAAAATCTGTTTGCATCTTGACGAAACAAAGTTTCTGCAGGACTTCATCGATGAATCGTTATTTCTGTGACATGAAATTTTTTATGGTGATCACGAATAACGCTCGTTTTCGCCGTATTCCTAAAATTTAGCCGGGAAAACGCGAAAAAAGGATTCCGCTACATTTTCGAAGATTTCTCATGGAAATAATGGAATTGTGGTGAATCTTTTATGGTGATCACGAATAACGCTCGTTTTCGCCGTATTCCTAAAATTTAGTCGGGAAAACGCGAAAAAATGATTTCGGTACGTTTTCGAAGATCTCGCATGGAAATAATGTAACTAGAGTCAATCTTTTATGGTGATCACAAATTACGCTCGTTTTCGCCGTATTCCCAAAATTTAGCCGGGAAAACGCGAAAAAAGGATGCCGCTACGTTTTCGAAGATTTCTCATGGAAATAATGGAATTGTGGTGAATCTTTTATGGTGATGACGAATTACGCTCCCTTTCGCCGTATTTCTAAAATTTAGCCGGGAAAACGCGAAAAAAGGATTTCGGTACGTTTTCGAAGATCTCGCATGGAAATAATGTAACTAGAGTCAATCTTTTATGGTGATCACAAATTACGCTCGTTTTCGCCGTATTCCCAAAATTTAGCCGGGAAAACGTGATAAAAGGATTCCGCTACGTTTTCGAAGATTTCTCATGGAAATAATGGAATTGTGGTGAATCTTTTATGGTGATCACGAATTAGGCTCGTTTTCGCCGTATTCATAAAATTTAGCCGGGAAAACGCGAAAAAAGGATTCCGGTACGTTTTCGAAGATTTATCATGGAAATACTTTACATAGGGTGAATCTAACAGAGAATTCGTTCCGACGAGATAAAATATATTGGAATGGACTTGTAAAAGTATTAAAAATCAAAATCTGTTTGCATCTTGATGAAACAAAGTTTCTGCAGGACTTCATCGATGAATCGTTATTTCTGTGACATGAAATTTTTTATGGTAATCACGACTAACGCCCGTTTTCGCCGTATTCCTAAAATTTTGTCGGGAAAACGCGAAAAAAGGATTTCGGTACGTTTTCGAAGATTTCGCATGGAAATAATGTAACTGGAGTCAATCTTTTATGGTGATCACAAATTACGCTCGTTTTCGCCGTATTCCCAAAATTTACCCGGGAAAACGCGCAAAAAGGATTCCGCTACGTTTTCGAAGATTTCTCATGGAAATAATGGAATTGTGGTGAATCTTTTATGGTGATCACGAATTACGCTCGTTTTCGCCGTATTTCTAAAATTTAGCCGGGAAAACGCGAAAAAAGGATTTCGGTACGTTTTCGAAGATTACGCATGGAAATAATGTAATTAGAGTCAATCTTTTATGGTGATCACAAATTACGCTCGATTTCGCCGTATTCCTAAAATTTTGCTGAGAAAACGCGAAAAAAGGATTCCGGTACGTTTTCGAAGATTTCTCTTGGAAATAATGTAATTGGAGTGAATCTTTTATGGTGATCACGAATTACGCTCGTTTTCGCGATATTCCTAAAATTTAGCCGGGAAAACGAGAAAAAAAGGATTCCGGTACATTTTCGAAGATTTCTCATGGAAATAATGGAATTATGGTAAATCTTTTATGGTGATCACGAATTAGGCTCGTTTTCGTCGTATTCCTAAAATTTAGCCGGGAAAACGCGTAAAAAGCATTCCGGTACGTTTTCGAAGATTTCTCATGGAAATAATGTAGTTAGGGTGAATCTAACGGAGAATTCGTTCTGATGGGATAAACTATATCGGAATGGACTTGTAAAAGTATTAAAAATCAAAATCTGTTTGCATCTTGACGAAACAAAGTTTATGTACGACTTCATCGAAAAATCTTTATGCCTGTGATATGAATTTTTTTATGGTGATCACGAATTACGCTCGTTTTCGCCGTATTCCTAAAATTTAGCGGGGAAAACGAGAAAAAATAGGATTCCGGTACATTTTCGAAGATTTCTCATGGAAATAATGGAATTATGGTGAATCTTTTATGGTGATCACGAATTAGGCTCGTTTTCGCCGTATTCCTAAAGTTTAGCTCGGAAAACGCGAAAAAAGGATTCCGGTACGTTTTCGACGATTTCTCACAGAAATAATGTAATTAGGGTGCATCTTTTATGGTGATCACGAATTACGCTCGTTTTCGGCGTATTCCTAAAATTTAGCCTGGAAAACGCGAAAAAAAGGAATCCGCTACGTTTTCGAAGATTTCACATGGAAATAATGTAATTAAGGTGAATCTTTTATGGTGATCACGAATTACGCTCGTTTTCGCCGTATTCCCAAAATTTAGCCGGGAAAACGCGAAAAAAGGATTCCGCTACGTTTTCGAAGATTTCTCATGGAAATAATGGAATTGTGGTGAATCTTTTATGGTGATCACGAATTAGGCTCGTTTTCGCCGTATTCCTAAAATTTAGCCGGGAAAACGCGAAAAAAGGATTTCGGTACGTTTTCGAAGATTTCTCTAGGAAATAATGTGATTGGAGTGAATCTTTTATGGTGATCACGAATTAGGCTCGTTTTCGCCGTATTCCTAAAATTTAGCCGGGAAAACGCGAAAAAAGGATTCCGGTACGTTTTCGAAGATTTCTCATGGAAATACTTTACATAGGGTGAATCTAACAGAGAATTCGTTCCGACGAGATAAAATATATTGGAATGGACTTGTAAAAGTATTAAAAATCAAAATCTGTTTGCATCTTGACGAAAAGAAGTTTCTGCAGGACTTCATCGATGAATCGTTATTTCTGTCACATGAAATTTTTTATGGTGATCACGAATAACGCTCGTTTTCGCCGTATTCCTAAAATTTAGCCGGGAAAACGCGAAAAAAGGATTTCGGTACGTTTTCGAAGATTTCGCATGGAAATAATGTAACTGGAGTCAATCTTTTATGGTGATCACAAATTACGCTCGTTTTCGCCGTATTCCTAAAATTTAGCCGGGAAAACGCAAAAAAAGGATTCCGCTACATTTTCGAAGATTTCTCATGGAAATAATGGAATTGTGGTGAATCTTTTATGGTGATCACGAATAACGCTCGTTTTCGCCGTATTCCTAAAATTTAGTCGGGAAAACGCGAAAAAATGATTTCGGTACGTTTTCGAAGATCTCGCATGGAAATAATGTAACTAGAGTCAATCTTTTATGGTGATCACAAATTACGCTCGTTTTCGCCGTATTCCCAAAATTTAGCCGGGAAAACGCGAAAAAAGGATGCCGCTACGTTTTCGAAGATTTCTCATGGAAATAATGGAATTGTGGTGAATCTTTTATGGTGATCACGAATTACGCTCGTTTCCGCCGTATTTCTAAAATTTAGCCGGGAAAACGCGAAAAAAGGATTTCGGTACGTTTTCGAAGATTACGCATGGAAATAATGTAATTAGTGTCAATCTTTTATGGTGATCACAAATGACGCTCGATTTCGCCGTATTCCTAAAATTTAGCCGAGAAAACGCGAAAAAAGCATTCCGCTACGTTTTCGAAGATTTCTCATGGAAATAATGGAATTGTGGTGAATCTTTTATGGTGATCACGAATTACGCTCGTTTTCGCCGTATTTCTAAAATTTAGCCGGGAAAACGCGAAAAAAGGATTTCGGTACGTTTTCGAAGATTTCTCATGGAAATAATGGAATTATGGTGAATCTTTTATGGTGATCACGAATTAGGCTCGTTTTCGCCGTATTCCTAAAATTTAGCCGGGAAAACGCGTAAAAAGCATTCCGGTACGTTTTCGAAGATTTCTCATGGAAATAATGTAGTTAGAGTGAATCTAACGGAGAATTCGTTCTGATTGGATAAACTATATCGGAATGGACTTGTAAAAGTATTAAAAATCAAAATCTGTTTGCATCTTGACGAAACAAAGTTTCTGTACGACTTCATCGAAAAATCTTTACTGCTGTGATATGAATTTTTTTATGGTGATCACGAATTACGCTCGTTTTCGGCGTATTCCTGAAATTTAGCCCGGAAAACGCGAAAAAAAGGAATCCCCTACGTTTTAGAAGATTTCTCATGGAAATAATGTAATTAGGGTGAATCTTTTATGGTGATCACAAATTACGCTCGTTTTCGCCGTATTCCTAAAATTTAGCCGGGAAAACGCGAAAAAAGGATTCCGGTACGTTTTCGAAGATTTCTCATGGAAATACTTTAAATAGGGTGAATCTAACAGAGAATTCGTTCCGACGAGATAAAATATATTGGAATGGACTTGTAAAAGTATTAAAAATCAAAATCTGTTTGCTTCTTGATGAAACAAAGTTTCTGCAGGACTTCATCGATGAATCGTTATTTCTGTGACATGAAATTTTTTTATGGTGATCACGAATAACGCTCGTTTTCGCCGTATTCCTAAAATTTAGTCGGGAAAACGCAAAAAAGGATTTCGGTACGTTTTCGAAGATTTCGCATGGAAATGATGTAACTAGAGTCAATCTTTTATGGTGATCACAAATTACGCTCGTTTTCGCCGTATTCTCAAAATTTAGCCGGGAAAACGCGAAAAAAGGATTCCGCTACGTTTTCGAAGATTTCTCATGGAAATAATGGAATTGTGGTGAATCTTTTATGGTGATCACGAATTACGCTCGTTTTCGCCGTATTTCTAAAATTTAGCCGGGAAAACGCGAAAAAAGGATTTCGGTACGTTTTCGAAGATCTCGCATGGAAATAATGTAACTAGAGTCAATCTTTTATGGTGATCACAAATTACGCTCGTTTTCGCCGTATTTCCAAAATTTAGCCGGGAAAACGTGATAAAAGGATTCCGCTACGTTTTCGAAGATTTCTCATGGAAATAATGGAATTGTGGTGAATCTTTTATGGTGATCACGAATTAGGCTCGTTTTCGCCGTATTCATAAAATTTAGCCGGGAAAACGCGAAAAAAGGATTCCGGTACGTTTTCGAAGATTTCTCATGGAAATACTTTACATAGGGTGAATCTAACAGAGAATTCGTTCCGACGAGATAAAATATATTGGAATGGACCTGTAAAAGTATTAAAAATCAAAATCTGTTTGCATCTTGACGAAACAAAGTTTCTGCAGGACTTCATCGATGAATCGTTATTTCTGTGACATGAAATTTTTTATGGTGATCACGAATAACGCTCGTTTTCGCCGTATTCCTAAAATTTAGCCGGGAAAACGCGAAAAAAGGATTTCGGTACGTTTTCGAAGATTTCGCATGGAAATAATGTAACTGGAGTCAATCTTTTATGGTGATCACAAATTACGCTCGTTTTCGCCGTATTCCCAAAATTTAGCCGGGAAAACGCAAAAAAAGGATTCCGCTACATTTTCGAAGATTTCTCATGGAAATAATGGAATTGTGGTGAATCTTTTATGGTGATCACGAATAACGCTCGTTTTCGCCGTATTCCTAAAATTTAGTCGGGAAAACGCGAAAAAATGATTTCGGTACGTTTTCGAAGATCTCGCATGGAAATAATGTAACTAGAGTCAATCTTTTATGGTGATCACAAATTACGCTCGTTTTCGCCGTATTCCCAAAATTTAGCCGGGAAAACGCGAAAAAAGGATGCCGCTACGTTTTCGAAGATTTCTCATGGAAATAACGGAATTGTGGTGAATCTTTTATGGTGATCACGAATTACGCTCCCTTTCGCCGTATTTCTAAAATTTAGCCGGGAAAACGCGAAAAAAGGATTTCGGTACGTTTTCGAAGATCTCGCATGGAAATAATGTAACTAGAGTCAATCTTTTATGGTGATCACGAATTACGCTCGTTTTCGGCGTATTCCTAAAATTTAGCCCGGAAAACGCGAAAAAAAGGAATCCCCTACGTTTTAGAAGATTTCTCATGGAAATAATGTAATTAGGGTGAATCTTTTATGGTGATCACAAATTACGCTCGTTTTCGCCGTATTCCTAAAATTTAGCCGGGAAAACGCGAAAAAAGGATTCCGGTACGTTTTCGAAGATTTCTCATGGAAATACTTTAAATAGGGTGAATCTAACAGAGAATTCGTTCCGACGAGATAAAATATATTGGAATGGACTTGTAAAAGTATTAAAAATCAAAATCTGTTTGCTTCTTGATGAAACAAAGTTTCTGCAGGACTTCATCGATGAATCGTTATTTCTGTGACATGAAATTTTTTTATGGTGATCACGAATAACGCTCGTTTTCGCCGTATTCCTAAAATTTAGTCGGGAAAACGCAAAAAAGGATTTCGGTACGTTTTCGAAGATTTCGCATGGAAATGATGTAACTAGAGTCAATCTTTTATGGTGATCACAAATTACGCTCGTTTTCGCCGTATTCTCAAAATTTAGCCGGGAAAACGCGAAAAAAGGATTCCGCTACGTTTTCGAAGATTTCTCATGGAAATAATGGAATTGTGGTGAATCTTTTATGGTGATCACGAATTACGCTCGTTTTCGCCGTATTTCTAAAATTTAGCCGGGAAAACGCGAAAAAAGGATTTCGGTACGTTTTCGAAGATCTCGCATGGAAATAATGTAACTAGAGTCAATCTTTTATGGTGATCACAAATTACGCTCGTTTTCGCCGTATTTCCAAAATTTAGCCGGGAAAAGGTGATAAAAGGATTCCGCTACGTTTTCGAAGATTTCTCATGGAAATAATGGAATTGTGGTGAATCTTTTATGGTGATCACGAATTAGGCTCGTTTTCGCCGTATTCCTAAAATTTAGCCGGGAAAACGCGAAAAAAGGATTCCGGTACGTTTTCGAAGATTTCTCATGGAAATACTTTACATAGGGTGAATCTAACAGAGAATTCGTTCCGACGAGATAAAATATATTGGAATGGACTTGTAAAAGTATTAAAAATCAAAATCTGTTTGCATCTTGACGAAACAAAGTTTCTGCAGGACTTCATCGATGAATCGTTATTTCTGTCACATGAAATTTTTTATGGTGATCACGAATAACGCTCGTTTTCGCCGTATTCCTAAAATTTAGCCGGGAAAACGCGATAAAGGATTTCGGTACGTTTTCGAAGATTTCGCATGGAAATAATGTAACTGGAGTCAATCTTTTATGGTGATCACAAATTACGCTCGTTTTCGCCGTATTCCCAAAATTTAGCCGGGAAAACGCGAAAAAAGGATTCCGCTACATTTTCAAAGATTTCTCATGGAAATAATGGAATTGTGGTGAATCTTTTATGGTGATCACGAATAACGCTCGTTTTCGCCGTATTCCTAAAATTTAGTCGGGAAAACGCGAAAAAATGATTTCGGTACGTTTTCGAAGATCTCGCATGGAAATAATGTAACTAGAGTCAATCTTTTATGGTGATCACAAATTACGCTCGTTTTCGCCGTATTCCCAAAATTTAGCCGGGAAAACGCGAAAAAAGGATGCCGCTACGTTTTCGAAGATTTCTCATGGAAATAATGGAATTGTGGTGAATCTTTTATGGTGATCACGAATTACGCTCGTTTCCGCCGTATTTCTAAAATTTAGCCGGGAAAACGCGAAAAAAGGATTTCGGTACGTTTTCGAAGATTACGCATGGAAATAATGTAATTAGAGTCAATCTTTTATGGTGATCACAAATTACGCTCGATTTCGCCGTATTCCTAAAATTTTGCTGAGAAAACGCGAAAAAAGGATTCCGGTACGTTTTCGAAGATTTCTCTTGGAAATAATGTAATTGGAGTGAATCTTTTATGGTGATCACGAATTACGCTCGTTTTCGCGGTATTCCTAAAATTTAGCCGGGAGAACGAGAAAAAAAGGATTCCGGTACATTTTCGAAGATTTCTCATGGAAATAATGGAATTATGGTAAATCTTTTATGGTGATCACGAATTAGGCTCGTTTTCGTCGTATTCCTAAAATTTAGCCGGGAAAACGCGTAAAAAGCATTCCGGTACGTTTTCGAAGATTTCTCATGGAAATAATGTAGTTAGGGTGAATCTAACGGAGAATACGTTCTGATGGGATAAACTATATCGGAATGGACTTGTAAAAGTATTAAAAATCAAAATCTGTTTGCATCTTGACGAAACAAAGTTTATGTACGACTTCATCGAAAAATCTTTATTCCTGTGATATGAATTTTTTTATGGTGATCACGAATTACGCTCGTTTTCGCCGTATTCCTAAAATTGAGCGGGGAAAACGAGAAAAAATAGGATTCCGGTACATTTTCGAAGATTTCTCATGGAAATAATGGAATTATGGTGAATCTTTTATGGTGATCACGAATTAGGCTCGTTTTCGCCGTATTCCTAAAATTTAGCCGGGAAAACGCGAAAAAAGGATTCCGGTACGTTTTCGACGATTTCTCACAGAAATAATGTAATTAGGGTGCATCTTTTATGGTGATCACGAATTACGCTCGTTTTCGCCGTATTCCCAAAATTTAGCCGGGAAAACGCGAAAAAAGGATTCCGCTACGTTTTCGAAGATTTCTCATGGAAATAATGGAATTGTGGTGAATCTTTTATGGTGATCACGAATTAGGCTCGTTTTCGCCGTATTCCTAAAATTTAGCCGGGAAAACGCGAAAAAAGGATTTCGGTACGTTTTCGAAGATTACGCATGGAAATAATGTAATTAGAGTCAATCTTTTATGGTGATCACAAATTACGCTCGATTTCGCCGTATTCCTAAAATTTAGCTGAGAAAACGCGAAAAAAGGATTCCGGTACGTTTTCGAAGATTTCTCTTGGAAATAATGTAATTGGAGTGAATCTTTTATGGTGATCACGAATTACGCTCGTTTTCGCGGTATTCCTAAAATTTAGCCGGGAAAACGAGAAAAAAAGGATTCCGGTACATTTTCGAAGATTTCTCATGGAAATAATGGAATTATGGTAAATCTTTTATGGTGATCACGAATTAGGCTCGTTTTCGTCGTATTCCTAAAATTTAGCCGGGAAAACGCGTAAAAAGCATTCCGGTACGTTTTCGAAGATTTCTCATGGAAATAATGTAGTTAGGGTGAATCTAACGGAGAATTCGTTCTGATGGGATAAACTATATCGGAATGGACTTGTAAAAGTATTAAAAATCAAAATCTGTTTGCATCTTGACGAAACAAAGTTTATGTACGACTTCATCGAAAAATCTTTATTCCTGTGATATGAATTTTTTTTATGGTGATCACGAATTACGCTCGTTTTCGCCGTATTCCTAAAATTTAGCCGAGAAAACGCGAAAAAAGCATTCCGCTACGTTTTCGAAGATTTCTCATGGAAATAATGGAATTGTGGTGAATCTTTTATGGTGATCACGAATTACGCTCGTTTTCGCCGTATTTCTAAAATTTAGCCGGGAAAACGCGAAAAAAGGATTTCGGTACATTCTCGAAGATTTCTCATGGAAATAATGGAATTATGGTGAATCTTTTATGGTGATCACGAATTAGGCTCGTTTTCGCCGTATTCCGAAAATTTAGCCGGGAAAACGCGTAAAAAGCATTCCGGTACGTTTTCGAAGATTTCTCATGGAAATAATGTAGTTAGAGTGAATCTAACGGAGAATTCGTTCTGATTGGATAAACTATATCGGAATGGACTTGTAGAAGTATTGAAAATCAAAATCTGTTTGCATCTTGACGAAACAAAGTTTCTGTACGACTTCATCGAAAAATCTTTATTCCTGTGATATGAATTTTTTTATGGTGATCACGAATTACGCTCGTTTTCGCCGTATTCCTAAAATTTAGCCGAGAAAACGCGAAAAAAGCATTCCGCTACGTTTTCAAAGATTTCTCATGGAAATAATGGAATTGTGGTGAATCTTTTATGGTGATCACGAATTACGCTCGTTTTCGCCGTATTTCTAAAATTTAGCCGGGAAAACGCGAAAAAAGGATTTCGGTACGTTTTCGAAGATTTCTCATGGAAATAATGGAATTATGGTGAATCTTTTATGGTGATCACGAATTAGGCTCGTTTTCGCCGTATTCCTAAAATTTAGCCGGGAAAACGCGTAAAAAGCATTCCGGTACGTTTTCGAAGATTTCTCATGGAAATAATGTAGTTAGAGTGAATCTAACGGAGAATTCGTTCTGATTGGATAAACTATATCGGAATGGACTTGTAAAAGTATTAAAAATCAAAATCTGTTTGCATCTTGACGAAACAAAGTTTCTGTACGACTTCATCGAAAAATCTTTATTCCTGTGATATGAATTTTTTTATGGTGATCACGAATTACGCTCGTTTTCGGCGTATTCCTAAAATTTAGCCCGGAAAACGCGAAAAAAAGGAATCCGCTACGTTTTCGAAGATTTCACATGCAAATAATGTAATTAAGGTGAATCTTTTATGGTGATCACGAATTACCCTCGTTTTCGCCGTATTCCCAAAATTGAGCCGGGAAAACGCGAAAAAAGGATTCCGCTACGTTTTCGAAGATTTCTCATGGAAATAATGGAATTGTGGTGAATCTTTTATGGTGATCACAAATTACGCTCGATTTCGCCGTATTCCTAAAATTTTGCTGAGAAAACCCGAAAAAAGGATTCCGGTACGTTTTCGAAGATTTCTCTTGGAAATAATGTAATTGGAATGAATCTTTTATGGCGATCACGAATTACGCTCGTTTTCGCGGTATTCCTAAAATTTAGCCGGGAAAACGAGAAAAAAAGGATTCCGGTACATTTTCGAAGATTTCTCATGGAAATAATGGAATTATGGTAAATCTTTTATGGTGATCACGAATTAGGCTCGTTTTCGTCGTATTCCTAAAATTTAGCCCGGCAAACGCGTAAAAAGCATTCCGGTACGTTTTCGAAGATTTCTCATGGAACTAATGTAGTTAGGGTGAATCTAACGGAGAATTCGTTCTGATGGGATAAACTATATCGGAATGGACTTGTAAAAGTATTAAAAATCAAAATCTGTTTGCATCTTGACGAAACAAAGTTTATGTACGACTTCATCGAAAAATCTTTATTCCTGTGATATGACTTTTTTTATGGTGATCACGAATTACGCTCGTTTTCGCCGTATTCCTAAAATTTAGCGGGGAAAACGAGAAAAAATAGGATTCCGGTACATTTTCGAAGATTTCTCATGGAAATAATGGAATTATGGTGAATCTTTTATGGTGATCACGAATTAGGCTCGTTTTCGCCGTATTCCTAAAATTTAGCCGGGAAAACGCGAAAAAAGGATTCCGGTACGTTTTCGACGATTTCTCACAGAAATAATGTAATTAGGGTGAATCTTTTATGGTGATCACGAATTACGTTCGTTTTCGGCGTATTCCTAAAATTTAGCCTGGAAAACGCGAAAAAAAGGAATCCGCTACGTTTTCGAAGATTTCACGTGGAAATAATGTAATTAAGGTGAATCTTTTATGGTGATCACGAATTACGCTCGTTTTCGCCGTATTCCTAAAATTTAGCGGGGAAAACGAGAAAAAATAGGATTCCGCTACATTTTCGAAGATTTCTCATGGAAATAATGGAATTGTGGTGAATCTTTTATGGTGATCACGAATTAGGCTCGTTTTCGCCGTATTCCTTAAATTTAGCCGGGAAAACGCGAAAAAAGGATTTCGGTACGTTTTCGAAGATTTCTCTTGGAAATAATGTGATTGGAGTGAATCTTTTATGGTGATCACGAATTAGGCTCGTTTTCGCCGTATTCCTAATATTTAGCCGGGAAAACGCGAAAAAAGGATTCCGGTACGTTTTCGAAGATTTCTCATGGAAATACTTTACATAGGGTGAATCTAACAGAGAATTCGTTCCGACGAGATAAAATATATTGGAATGGACTTGTAAAAGTATTAAAAATCAAAATCTGTTTGCATCTTGACGAAACAAAGTTTCTGCAGGACTTCATCGATGAATCGTTATTTCTGTGACATGAAATTTTTTATGGTGATCACGAATAACGCTCGTTTTCGCCGTATTCCTAAAATTTAGCCGGGAAAACGCGAAAAAAGGATTCCGCTACATTTTCGAAGATTTCTCATGGAAATAATGGAATTGTGGTGAATCTTTTATGGTGATCACGAATAACGCTCGTTTTCGCCGTATTCCTAAAATTTAGTCGGGAAAACGCGAAAAAATGATTTCGGTACGTTTTCGAAGATCTCGCATGGAAATAATGTAACTAGAGTCAATCTTTTATGGTGATCACAAATTACGCTCGTTTTCGCCGTATTCCCAAAATTTAGCCGGGAAAACGCGAAAAAAGGATGCCGCTACGTTTTCGAAGATTTCTCATGGAAATAATGGAATTGTGGTGAATCTTTTATGGTGATCACGAATTACGCTCGTTTCCGCCGTATTTCTAAAATTTAGCCGGGAAAACGCGAAAAAAGGATTTCGGTACGTTTTCGAAGATTACGCATGGAAATAATGTAATTAGAGTCAATCTTTTATGGTGATCACAAATGACGCTCGATTTCGCCGTATTCCTAAAATTTAGCCGAGAAAACGCGAAAAAAGCATTCCGCTACGTTTTCGAAGATTTCTCATGGAAATAATGGAATTGTGGTGAATCTTTTATGGTGATCACGAATTACGCTCGTTTTCGCCGTATTTCTAAAATTTAGCCGGGAAAACGCGAAAAAAGGATTTCGGTACGTTTTCGAAGATTTCTCATGGAAATAATGGAATTATGGTGAATCTTTTATGGTGATCACGAATTAGGCTCGTTTTCGCCGTATTCCTAAAATTTAGCCGGGAAAACGCGTAAAAAGCATTCCGGTACGTTTTCGAAGATTTCTCATGGAAATAATGTAGTTAGAGTGAATCTAACGGAGAATTCGTTCTGATTGGATAAACTATATCGGAATGGACTTGTAAAAGTATTAAAAATCAAAATCTGTTTGCATCTTGACGAAACAAAGTTTCTGTACGACTTCATCGAAAAATCTTTACTGCTGTGATATGAATTTTTTTATGGTGATCACGAATTACGCTCGTTTTCGGCGTATTCCTAAAATTTAGCCCGGAAAACGCGAAAAAAAGGAATCCCCTACGTTTTAGAAGATTTCTCATGGAAATAATGTAATTAGGGTGAATCTTTTATGGTGATCACAAATTACGCTCGTTTTCGCCGTATTCCTAAAATTTAGCCGGGAAAACGCGAAAAAAGGATTCCGGTACGTTTTCGAAGATTTCTCATGGAAATACTTTAAATAGGGTGAATCTAACAGAGAATTCGTTCCGACGAGATAAAATATATTGGAATGGACTTGTAAAAGTATTAAAAATCAAAATCTGTTTGCTTCTTGATGAAACAAAGTTTCTGCAGGACTTCATCGATGAATCGTTATTTCTGTGACATGAAATTTTTTTATGGTGATCACGAATAACGCTCGTTTTCGCCGTATTCCTAAAATTTAGTCGGGAAAACGCAAAAAAGGATTTCGGTACGTTTTCGAAGATTTCGCATGGAAATGATGTAACTAGAGTCAATCTTTTATGGTGATCACAAATTACGCTCGTTTTCGCCGTATTCTCAAAATTTAGCCGGGAAAACGCGAAAAAAGGATTCCGCTACGTTTTCGAAGATTTCTCATGGAAATAATGGAATTGTGGTGAATCTTTTATGGTGATCACGAATTACGCTCGTTTTCGCCGTATTTCTAAAATTTAGCCGGGAAAACGCGAAAAAAGGATTTCGGTACGTTTTCGAAGATCTCGCATGGAAATAATGTAACTAGAGTCAATCTTTTATGGTGATCACAAATTACGCTCGTTTTCGCCGTATTTCCAAAATTTAGCCGGGAAAACGTGATAAAAGGATTCCGCTACGTTTTCGAAGATTTCTCATGGAAATAATGGAATTGTGGTGAATCTTTTATGGTGATCACGAATTAGGCTCGTTTTCGCCGTATTCATAAAATTTAGCCGGGAAAACGCGAAAAAAGGATTCCGGTACGTTTTCGAAGATTTCTCATGGAAATACTTTACATAGGGTGAATCTAACAGAGAATTCGTTCCGACGAGATAAAATATATTGGAATGGACCTGTAAAAGTATTAAAAATCAAAATCTGTTTGCATCTTGACGAAACAAAGTTTCTGCAGGACTTCATCGATGAATCGTTATTTCTGTGACATGAAATTTTTTATGGTGATCACGAATAACGCTCGTTCTCGCCGTATTCCTAAAATTTAGCCGGGAAAACGCGAAAAAAGGATTTCGGTACGTTTTCGAAGATTTCGCATGGAAATAATGTAACTGGAGTCAATCTTTTATGGTGATCACAAATTACGCTCGTTTTCGCCGTATTCCCAAAATTTAGCCGGGAAAACGCAAAAAAAGGATTCCGCTACAATTTCGAAGATTTCTCATGGAAATAATGGAATTGTGGTGAATCTTTTATGGTGATCACGAATAACGCTCGTTTTCGCCGTATTCCTAAAATTTAGTCGGGAAAACGCGAAAAAATGATTTCGGTACGTTTTCGAAGATCTCGCATGGAAATAATGTAACTAGAGTCAATCTTTTATGGTGATCACAAATTACGCTCGTTTTCGCCGTATTCCCAAAATTTAGCCGGGAAAACGCGAAAAAAGGATGCCGCTACGTTTTCGAAGATTTCTCATGGAAATAATGGAATTGTGGTGAATCTTTTATGGTGATGACGAATTACGCTCCCTTTCGCCGTATTTCTAAAATTTAGCCGGGAAAACGCGAAAAAAGGATTTCGGTACGTTTTCGAAGATCTCGCATGGAAATAATGTAACTAGAGTCAATCTTTTATGGTGATCACAAATTACGCTCGTTTTCGCCGTATTCCCAAAATTTAGCCGGGAAAACGTGATAAAAGGATTCCGCTACGTTTTCGAAGATTTCTCATGGAAATAATGGAATTGTGGTGAATCTTTTATGGTGATCACGAATTAGGCTCGTTTTCGCCGTATTCATAAAATTTAGCCGGGAAAACGCGAAAAAAGGATTCCGGTACGTTTTCGAAGATTTATCATGGAAATACTTTACATAGGGTGAATCTAACAGAGAATTCGTTCCGACGAGATAAAATATATTGGAATGGACTTGTAAAAGTATTAAAAATCAAAATCTGTTTGCATCTTGATGAAACAAAGTTTCTGCAGGACTTCATCGATGAATCGTTATTTCTGTGACATGAAATTTTTTATGGTGATCACGACTAACGCCCGTTTTCGCCGTATTCCTAAAATTTTGTCGGGAAAACGCGAAAAAAGGATTTCGGTACGTTTTCGAAGATTTCGCATGGAAATAATGTAACTGGAGTCAATCTTTTATGGTGATCACAAATTACGCTCGTTTTCGCCGTATTCCCAAAATTTACCCGGGAAAACGCGCAAAAAGGATTCCGCTACGTTTTCGAAGATTTCTCATGGAAATAATGGAATTGTGGTGAATCTTTTATGGTGATCACGAATTACGCTCGTTTTCGCCGTATTTCTAAAATTTAGCCGGGAAAACGCGAAAAAAGGATTTCGGTACGTTTTCGAAGATTACGCATGGAAATAATGTAATTAGAGTCAATCTTTTATGGTGATCACAAATTACGCTCGATTTCGCCGTATTCCTAAAATTTTGCTGAGAAAACGCGAAAAAAGGATTCCGGTACGTTTTCGAAGATTTCTCTTGGAAATAATGTAATTGGAGTGAATCTTTTATGGTGATCACGAATTACGCTCGTTTTCGCGATATTCCTAAAATTTAGCCGGGAAAACGAGAAAAAAAGGATTCCGGTACATTTTCGAAGATTTCTCATGGAAATAATGGAATTATGGTAAATCTTTTATGGTGATCACGAATTAGGCTCGTTTTCGTCGTATTCCTAAAATTTAGCCGGGAAAACGCGTAAAAAGCATTCCGGTACGTTTTCGAAGATTTCTCATGGAAATAATGTAGTTAGGGTGAATCTAACGGAGAATTCGTTCTGATGGGATAAACTATATCGGAATGGACTTGTAAAAGTATTAAAAATCAAAATCTGTTTGCATCTTGACGAAACAAAGTTTATGTACGACTTCATCGAAAAATCTTTATGCCTGTGATATGAATTTTTTTATGGTGATCACGAATTACGCTCGTTTTCGCCGTATTCCTAAAATTTAGCGGGGAAAACGAGAAAAAATAGGATTCCGGTACATTTTCGAAGATTTCTCATGGAAATAATGGAATTATGGTGAATCTTTTATGGTGATCACGAATTAGGCTCGTTTTCGCCGTATTCCTAAAGTTTAGCTCGGAAAACGCGAAAAAAGGATTCCGGTACGTTTTCGACGATTTCTCACAGAAATAATGGAATTAGGGTGCATCTTTTATGGTGATCACGAATTACGCTCGTTTTCGGCGTATTCCTAAAATTTAGCCTGGAAAACGCGAAAAAAAGGAATCCGCTACGTTTTCGAAGATTTCACATGGAAATAATGTAATTAAGGTGAATCTTTTATGGTGATCACGAATTACGCTCGTTTTCGCCGTATTCCCAAAATTTAGCCGGGAAAACGCGAAAAAAGGATTCCGCTACGTTTTCGAAGATTTCTCATGGAAATAATGGAATTGTGGTGAATCTTTTATGGTGATCACGAATTAGGCTCGTTTTCGCCGTATTCCTAAAATTTAGCCGGGAAAACGCGAAAAAAGGATTTCGGTACGTTTTCGAGGATTTCTCTAGGAAATAATGTAATTGGAGTGAATCTTTTATGGTGATCACGAATTAGGCTCGTTTTCGCCGTATTCCTAAAATTTAGCCGGGAAAACGCGAAAAAAGGATTCCGGTACGTTTTCGAAGATTTCTCATGGAAATACTTTACATAGGGTGAATCTAACAGAGAATTCGTTCCGACGAGATAAAATATATTGGAATGGACTTGTAAAAGTATTAAAAATCAAAATCTGTTTGCATCTTGACGAAAAGAAGTTTCTGCAGGACTTCATCGATGAATCGTTATTTCTGTCACATGAAATTTTTTATGGTGATCACGAATAACGCTCGTTTTCGCCGTATTCCTAAAATTTAGCCGGGAAAACGCGAAAAAAGGATTTCGGTACGTTTTCGAAGATTTCGCATGGAAATAATGTAACTGGAGTCAATCTTTTATGGTGATCACAAATTACGCTCGTTTTCGCCGTATTCCTAAAATTTAGCCGGGAAAACGCGAAAAAAGGATTCCGCTACATTTTCGAAGATTTCTCATGGAAATAATGGAATTGTGGTGAATCTTTTATGGTGATCACGAATAACGCTCGTTTTCGCCGTATTCCTAAAATTTAGTCGGGAAAACGCGAAAAAATGATTTCGGTACGTTTTCGAAGATCTCGCATGGAAATAATGTAACTAGAGTCAATCTTTTATGGTGATCACAAATTACGCTCGTTTTCGCCGTATTCCCAAAATTTAGCCGGGAAAACGCGAAAAAAGGATGCCGCTACGTTTTCGAAGATTTCTCATGGAAATAATGGAATTGTGGTGAATCTTTTATGGTGATCACGAATTACGCTCGTTTCCGCCGTATTTCTAAAATTTAGCCGGGAAAACGCGAAAAAAGGATTTCGGTACGTTTTCGAAGATTACGCATGGAAATAATGTAATTAGAGTCAATCTTTTATGGTGATCACAAATGACGCTCGATTTCGCCGTATTCCTAAAATTTAGCCGAGAAAACGCGAAAAAAGCATTCCGCTACGTTTTCGAAGATTTCTCATGGAAATAATGGAATTGTGGTGAATCTTTTATGGTGATCACGAATTACGCTCGTTTTCGCCGTATTTCTAAAATTTAGCCGGGAAAACGCGAAAAAAGGATTTCGGTACGTTTTCGAAGATTTCTCATGGAAATAATGGAATTATGGTGAATCTTTTATGGTGATCACGAATTAGGCTCGTTTTCGCCGTATTCCTAAAATTTAGCCGGGAAAACGCGTAAAAAGCATTCCGGTACGTTTTCGAAGATTTCTCATGGAAATAATGTAGTTAGAGTGAATCTAACGGAGAATTCGTTCTGATTGGATAAACTATATCGGAATGGACTTGTAAAAGTATTAAAAATCAAAATCTGTTTGCATCTTGACGAAACAAAGTTTCTGTACGACTTCATCGAAAAATCTTTACTGCTGTGATATGAATTTTTTTATGGTGATCACGAATTACGCTCGTTTTCGGCGTATTCCTAAAATTTAGCCCGGAAAACGCGAAAAAAAGGAATCCCCTACGTTTTAGAAGATTTCTCATGGAAATAATGTAATTAGGGTGAATCTTTTATGGTGATCACAAATTACGCTCGTTTTCGCCGTATTCCTAAAATTTAGCCGGGAAAACGCGAAAAAAGGATTCCGGTACGTTTTCGAAGATTTCTCATGGAAATACTTTAAATAGGGTGAATCTAACAGAGAATTCGTTCCGACGAGATAAAATATATTGGAATGGACTTGTAAAAGTATTAAAAATCAAAATCTGTTTGCTTCTTGATGAAACAAAGTTTCTGCAGGACTTCATCGATGAATCGTTATTTCTGTGACATGAAATTTTTTTATGGTGATCACGAATAACGCTCGTTTTCGCCGTATTCCTAAAATTTAGTCGGGAAAACGCAAAAAAGGATTTCGGTACGTTTTCGAAGATTTCGCATGGAAATGATGTAACTAGAGTCAATCTTTTATGGTGATCACAAATTACGCTCGTTTTCGCCGTATTCTCAAAATTTAGCCGGGAAAACGCGAAAAAAGGATTCCGCTACGTTTTCGAAGATTTCTCATGGAAATAATGGAATTGTGGTGAATCTTTTATGGTGATCACGAATTACGCTCGTTTTCGCCGTATTTCTAAAATTTAGCCGGGAAAACGCGAAAAAAGGATTTCGGTACGTTTTCGAAGATCTCGCATGGAAATAATGTAACTAGAGTCAATCTTTTATGGTGATCACAAATTACGCTCGTTTTCGCCGTATTTCCAAAATTTAGCCGGGAAAACGTGATAAAAGGATTCCGCTACGTTTTCGAAGATTTCTCATGGAAATAATGGAATTGTGGTGAATCTTTTATGGTGATCACGAATTAGGCTCGTTTTCGCCGTATTCATAAAATTTAGCCGGGAAAACGCGAAAAAAGGATTCCGGTACGTTTTCGAAGATTTCTCATGGAAATACTTTACATAGGGTGAATCTAACAGAGAAATCGTTCCGACGAGATAAAATATATTGGAATGGACCTGTAAAAGTATTAAAAATCAAAATCTGTTTGCATCTTGACGAAACAAAGTTTCTGCAGGACTTCATCGATGAATCGTTATTTCTGTGACATGAAATTTTTTATGGTGATCACGAATAACGCTCGTTTTCGCCGTATTCCTAAAATTTAGCCGGGAAAACGCGAAAAAAGGATTTCGGTACGTTTTCGAAGATTTCGCATGGAAATAATGTAACTGGAGTCAATCTTTTATGGTGATCACAAATTACGCTCGTTTTCGCCGTATTCCCAAAATTTAGCCGGGAAAACGCAAAAAAAGGATTCCGCTACATTTTCGAAGATTTCTCATGGAAATAATGGAATTGTGGTGAATCTTTTATGGTGATCACGAATAACGCTCGTTTTCGCCGTATTCCTAAAATTTAGTCGGGAAAACGCGAAAAAATGATTTCGGTACGTTTTCGAAGATCTCGCATGGAAATAATGTAACTAGAGTCAATCTTTTATGGTGATCACAAATTACGCTCGTTTTCGCCGTATTCCCAAAATTTAGCCGGGAAAACGCGAAAAAAGGATGCCGCTACGTTTTCGAAGATTTCTCATGGAAATAACGGAATTGTGGTGAATCTTTTATGGTGATCACGAATTACGCTCCCTTTCGCCGTATTTCTAAAATTTAGCCGGGAAAACGCGAAAAAAGGATTTCGGTACGTTTTCGAAGATCTCGCATGGAAATAATGTAACTAGAGTCAATCTTTTATGGTGATCACGAATTACGCTCGTTTTCGGCGTATTCCTAAAATTTAGCCCGGAAAACGCGAAAAAAAGGAATCCCCTACGTTTTAGAAGATTTCTCATGGAAATAATGTAATTAGGGTGAATCTTTTATGGTGATCACAAATTACGCTCGTTTTCGCCGTATTCCTAAAATTTAGCCGGGAAAACGCGAAAAAAGGATTCCGGTACGTTTTCGAAGATTTCTCATGGAAATACTTTAAATAGGGTGAATCTAACAGAGAATTCGTTCCGACGAGATAAAATATATTGGAATGGACTTGTAAAAGTATTAAAAATCAAAATCTGTTTGCTTCTTGATGAAACAAAGTTTCTGCAGGACTTCATCGATGAATCGTTATTTCTGTGACATGAAATTTTTTTATGGTGATCACGAATAACGCTCGTTTTCGCCGTATTCCTAAAATTTAGTCGGGAAAACGCAAAAAAGGATTTCGGTACGTTTTCGAAGATTTCGCATGGAAATGATGTAACTAGAGTCAATCTTTTATGGTGATCACAAATTACGCTCGTTTTCGCCGTATTCTCAAAATTTAGCCGGGAAAACGCGAAAAAAGGATTCCGCTACGTTTTCGAAGATTTCTCATGGAAATAATGGAATTGTGGTGAATCTTTTATGGTGATCACGAATTACGCTCGTTTTCGCCGTATTTCTAAAATTTAGCCGGGAAAACGCGAAAAAAGGATTTCGGTACGTTTTCGAAGATCTCGCATGGAAATAATGTAACTAGAGTCAATCTTTTATGGTGATCACAAATTACGCTCGTTTTCGCCGTATTTCCAAAATTTAGCCGGGAAAACGTGATAAAAGGATTCCGCTACGTTTTCGAAGATTTCTCATGGAAATAATGGAATTGTGGTGAATCTTTTATGGTGATCACGAATTAGGCTCGTTTTCGCCGTATTCATAAAATTTAGCCGGGAAAACGCGAAAAAAGGATTCCGGTACGTTTTCGAAGATTTCTCATGGAAATACTTTACATAGGGTGAATCTAACAGAGAATTCGTTCCGACGAGATAAAATATATTGGAATGAACCTGTAAAAGTATTAAAAATCAAAATCTGTTTGCATCTTGACGAAACAAAGTTTCTGCAGGACTTCATCGATGAATCGTTATTTCTGTGACATGAAATTTTTTATGGTGATCACGAATAACGCTCGTTTTCGCCGTATTCCTAAAATTTAGCCGGGAAAACGCGAAAAAAGGATTTCGGTACGTTTTCGAAGATTTCGCATGGAAATAATGTAACTGGAGTCAATCTTTTATGGTGATCACAAATTACGCTCGTTTTCGCCGTATTCCCAAAATTTAGCCGGGAAAACGCAAAAAAAGGATTCCGCTACATTTTCGAAGATTTCTCATGGAAATAATGGAATTGTGGTGAATCTTTTATGGTGATCACGAATAACGCTCGTTTTCGCCGTATTCCTAAAATTTAGTCGGGAAAACCCGAAAAAATGATTTCGGTACGTTTTCGAAGATCTCGCATGGAAATAATGTAACTAGAGTCAATCTTTTATGGTGATCACAAATTACGCTCGTTTTCGCCGTATTCCCAAAATTTAGCCGGGAAAACGCGAAAAAAGGATGCCGCTACGTTTTCGAAGATTTCTCATGGAAATAATGGAATTGTGGTGAATCTTTTATGGTGATGACGAATTACGCTCCCTTTCGCCGTATTTCTAAAATTTAGCCGGGAAAACGCGAAAAAAGGATTTCGGTACGTTTTCGAAGATCTCGCATGGAAATAATGTAACTAGAGTCAATCTTTTATGGTGATCACAAATTACGCTCGTTTTCGCCGTATTCCCAAAATTTAGCCGGGAAAACGTGATAAAAGGATTCCGCTACGTTTTCGAAGATTTCTCATGGAAATAATGGAATTGTGGTGAATCTTTTATGGTGATCACGAATTAGGCTCGTTTTCGCCGTATTCATAAAATTTAGCCGGGAAAACGCGAAAAAAGGATTCCGGTACGTTTTCGAAGATTTATCATGGAAATACTTTACATAGGGTGAATCTAACAGAGAATTCGTTCCGACGAGATAAAATATATTGGAATGGACTTGTAAAAGTATTAAAAATCAAAATCTGTTTGCATCTTGATGAAACAAAGTTTCTGCAGGACTTCATCGATGAATCGTTATTTCTGTGACATGAAATTTTTTATGGTGATCACGACTAACGCCCGTTTTCGCCGTATTCCTAAAATTTTGTCGGGAAAACGCGAAAAAAGGATTTCGGTACGTTTTCGAAGATTTCGCATGGAAATAATGTAACTGGAGTCAATCTTTTATGGTGATCACAAATTACGCTCGTTTTCGCCGTATTCCCAAAATTTACCCGGGAAAACGCGCAAAAAGGATTCCGCTACGTTTTCGAAGATTTCTCATGGAAATAATGGAATTGTGGTGAATCTTTTATGGTGATCACGAATTACGCTCGTTTTCGCCGTATTTCTAAAATTTAGCCGGGAAAACGCGAAAAAAGGATTTCGGTACGTTTTCGAAGATTACGCATGGAAATAATGTAATTAGAGTCAATCTTTTATGGTGATCACAAATTACGCTCGATTTCGCCGTATTCCTAAAATTTTGCTGAGAAAACGCGAAAAAAGGATTCCGGTACGTTTTCGAAGATTTCTCTTGGAAATAATGTAATTGGAGTGAATCTTTTATGGTGATCACGAATTACGCTCGTTTTCGCGATATTCCTAAAATTTAGCCGGGAAAACGAGAAAAAAAGGATTCCGGTACATTTTCGAAGATTTCTCATGGAAATAATGGAATTATGGTAAATCTTTTATGGTGATCACGAATTAGGCTCGTTTTCGTCGTATTCCTAAAATTTAGCCGGGAAAACGCGTAAAAAGCATTCCGGTACGTTTTCGAAGATTTCTCATGGAAATAATGTAGTTAGGGTGAATCTAACGGAGAATTCGTTCTGATGGGATAAACTATATCGGAATGGACTTGTAAAAGTATTAAAAATCAAAATCTGTTTGCATCTTGACGAAACAAAGTTTATGTACGACTTCATCGAAAAATCTTTATGCCTGTGATATGAATTTTTTTATGGTGATCACGAATTACGCTCGTTTTCGCCGTATTCCTAAAATTTAGCGGGGAAAACGAGAAAAAATAGGATTCCGGTACATTTTCGAAGATTTCTCATGGAAATAATGGAATTATGGTGAATCTTTTATGGTGATCACGAATTAGGCTCGTTTTCGCCGTATTCCTAAAGTTTAGCTCGGAAAACGCGAAAAAAGGATTCCGGTACGTTTTCGACGATTTCTCACAGAAATAATGGAATTAGGGTGCATCTTTTATGGTGATCACGAATTACGCTCGTTTTCGGCGTATTCCTAAAATTTAGCCTGGAAAACGCGAAAAAAAGGAATCCGCTACGTTTTCGAAGATTTCACATGGAAATAATGTAATTAAGGTGAATCTTTTATGGTGATCACGAATTACGCTCGTTTTCGCCGTATTCCCAAAATTTAGCCGGGAAAACGCGAAAAAAGGATTCCGCTACGTTTTCGAAGATTTCTCATGGAAATAATGGAATTGTGGTGAATCTTTTATGGTGATCACGAATTAGGCTCGTTTTCGCCGTATTCCTAAAATTTAGCCGGGAAAACGCGAAAAAAGGATTTCGGTACGTTTTCGAGGATTTCTCTAGGAAATAATGTGATTGGAGTGAATCTTTTATGGTGATCACGAATTAGGCTCGTTTTCGCCGTATTCCTAAAATTTAGCCGGGAAAACGCGAAAAAAGGATTCCGGTACGTTTTCGAAGATTTCTCATGGAAATACTTTACATAGGGTGAATCTAACAGAGAATTCGTTCCGACGAGATAAAATATATTGGAATGGACTTGTAAAAGTATTAAAAATCAAAATCTGTTTGCATCTTGACGAAAAGAAGTTTCTGCAGGACTTCATCGATGAATCGTTATTTCTGTCACATGAAATTTTTTATGGTGATCACGAATAACGCTCGTTTTCGCCGTATTCCTAAAATTTAGTCGGGAAAACGCAAAAAAGGATTTCGGTACGTTTTCGAAGATTTCGCATGGAAATGATGTAACTAGAGTCAATCTTTTATGGTGATCACAAATTACGCTCGTTTTCGCCGTATTCTCAAAATTTAGCCGGGAAAACGCGAAAAAAGGATTCCGCTACGTTTTCGAAGATTTCTCATGGAAATAATGGAATTGTGGTGAATCTTTTATGGTGTTCACGAATTACGCTCGTTTTCGCCGTATTTCTAAAATTTAGCCGGGAAAACGCGAAAAAAGGATTTCGGTACGTTTTCGAAGATCTCGCATGGAAATAATGTAACTAGAGTCAATCTTTTATGGTGATCACAAATTACGCTCGTTTTCGCCGTATTTCCAAAATTTAGCCGGGAAAAGGTGATAAAAGGATTCCGCTACGTTTTCGAAGATTTCTCATGGAAATAATGGAATTGTGGTGAATCTTTTATGGTGATCACGAATTAGGCTCGTTTTCGCCGTATTCCTAAAATTTAGCCGGGAAAACGCGAAAAAAGGATTCCGGTACGTTTTCGAAGATTTCTCATGGAAATACTTTACATAGGGTGAATCTAACAGAGAATTCGTTCCGACGAGATAAAATATATTGGAATGGACTTGTAAAAGTATTAAAAATCAAAATCTGTTTGCATCTTGACGAAACAAAGTTTCTGCAGGACTTCATCGATGAATCGTTATTTCTGTCACATGAAATTTTTTATGGTGATCACGAATAACGCTCGTTCTCGCCGTATTCCTAAAATTTAGCCGGGAAAACGCGATAAAGGATTTCGGTACGTTTTCGAAGATTTCGCATGGAAATAATGTAACTGGAGTCAATCTTTTATGGTGATCACAAATTACGCTCGTTTTCGCCGTATTCCCAAAATTTAGCCGGGAAAACGCGAAAAAAGGATTCCGCTACATTTTCAAAGATTTCTCATGGAAATAATGGAATTGTGGTGAATCTTTTATGGTGATCACGAATAACGCTCGTTTTCGCCGTATTCCTAAAATTTAGTCGGGAAAACGCGAAAAAATGATTTCGGTACGTTTTCGAAGATCTCGCATGGAAATAATGTAACTAGAGTCAATCTTTTATGGTGATCACAAATTACGCTCGTTTTCGCCGTATTCCCAAAATTTAGCCGGGAAAACGCGAAAAAAGGATGCCGCTACGTTTTCGAAGATTTCTCATGGAAATAATGGAATTGTGGTGAATCTTTTATGGTGATCACGAATTACGCTCGTTTCCGCCGTATTTCTAAAATTTAGCCGGGAAAACGCGAAAAAAGGATTTCGGTACGTTTTCGAAGATTACGCATGGAAATAATGTAATTAGAGTCAATCTTTTATGGTGATCACAAATTACGCTCGATTTCGCCGTATTCCTAAAATTTTGCTGAGAAAACGCGAAAAAAGGATTCCGGTACGTTTTCGAAGATTTCTCTTGGAAATAATGTAATTGGAGTGAATCTTTTATGGTGATCACGAATTACGCTCGTTTTCGCGGTATTCCTAAAATTTAGCCGGGAGAACGAGAAAAAAAGGATTCCGGTACGTTTTCGAAGATTTCTCATGGAAATAATGGAATTGTGGTGAATCTTTTATGGTGATCACGAATTACGCTCGTTTCCGCCGTATTTCTAAAATTTAGCCGGGAAAACGCGAAAAAAGGATTCCGGTACGTTTTCGACGATTTCTCACAGAAATAATGTAATTAGGGTGCATCTTTTATGGTGATCACGAATTACGCTCGTTTTCGCCGTATTCCCAAAATTTAGCCGGGAAAACGCGAAAAAAGGATTCCGCTACGTTTTCGAAGATTTCTCATGGAAATAATGGAATTGTGGTGAATCTTTTATGGTGATCACGAATTAGGCTCGTTTTCGCCGTATTCCTTAAATTTAGCCGGGAAAACGCGAAAAAAGGATTTCGGTACGTTTTCGAAGATTTCTCTTGGAAATAATGTGATTGGAGTGAATCTTTTATGGTGATCACGAATTAGGCTCGTTTTCGCCGTATTCCTAATATTTAGCCGGGAAAACGCGAAAAAAGGATTCCGGTACGTTTTCGACGATTTCTCACAGAAATAATGTAATTAGGGTGAATCTTTTATGGTGATCACGAACTACGCTCGTTTTCGGCGTATTCCTAAAATTTAGCCTGGAAAACGCGAAAAAAAGGAATCCGCTACGTTTTCGAAGATTTCACGTGGAAATAATGTAATTAAGGTGAATCTTTTATGGTGATCACGAATTACGCTCGTTTTCGCCGTATTCCTAAAATTTAGCGGGGAAAACGAGAAAAAATAGGATTCCGCTACATTTTCGAAGATTTCTCATGGAAATAATGGAATTGTGGTGAATCTTTTATGGTGATCACGAATTAGGCTCGTTTTCGCCGTATTCCTTAAATTTAGCCGGGAAAACGCGAAAAAAGGATTTCGGTACGTTTTCGAAGATTTCTCTTGGAAATAATGTGATTGGAGTGAATCTTTTATGGTGATCACGAATTAGGCTCGTTTTCGCCGTATTCCTAATATTTAGCCGGGAAAACGCGAAAAAAGGATTCCGGTACGTTTTCGAACATTTCTCATGGAAATACTTTACATAGGGTGAATCTAACAGAGAATTCGTTCCGACGAGATAAAATATATTGGAATGGACTTGTAAAAGTATTAAAAATCAAAATCTGTTTGCATCTTGACGAAACAAAGTTTCTGCAGGACTTCATCGATGAATCGTTATTTCTGTGACATGAAATTTTTTATGGTGATCACGAATAACGCTCGTTTTCGCCGTATTCCTAAAATTTAGCCGGGAAAACGCGAAAAAAGGATTCCGCTACATTTTCGAAGATTTCTCATGGAAATAATGGAATTCTTCCATGAGAATCTTTTATGGTGATCACGAATAACGCTCGTTTTCGCCGTATTCCTAAAATTTAGTCGGGAAAACGCGAAAAAAGGATTTCGGTACGTTTTCGAAGATTTCGCATGGAAATAATGTAACTGGAGTCAATCTTTTATGGTGATCACAAATTACGCTCGTTTTCGCCGTATTCCCAAAATTTAGCCGGGAAAACGCGAAAAAAGGATTCCCCTACATTTTCAAAGATTTCTCATGGAAATAATGGAATTGTGGTGAATCTTTTATGGTGATCACGAATAACGCTCGTTTTCGCCGTATTCCTAAAATTTAGTCGGGAAAACGCGAAAAAATGATTTCGGTACGTTTTCGAAGATCTCGCATGGAAATAATGTAACTAGAGTCAATCTTTTATGGTGATCACAAATTACGCTCGTTTTCGCCGTATTCCCAAAATTTAGCCGGGAAAACGCGAAAAAAGGATGCCGCTACGTTTTCGAAGATTTCTCATGGAAATAATGGAATTGTGGTGAATCTTTTATGGTGATCACGAATTACGCTCGTTTTCGCCGTATCTCTAAAATTTAGCCGGGAAAACGCGAAAAAAGGATTTCGGTACGTTTTCGAAGATTTCTCATGGAAATAATGGAATTATGGTGAATCTTTTATGGTGATCACGAATTAGGCTCGTTTTCGCCGTATTCCTAAAATTTAGCCGGGAAAACGCGTAAAAAGCATTCCGGTACGTTTTCGAAGATTTCTCATGGAAATAATGTAGTTAGAGTGAATCTAACGGAGAATTCGTTCTGATTGGATAAACTATATCGGAATGGACTTGTAAAAGTATTAAAAATCAAAATCTGTTTGCATCTTGACGAAACAAAGTTTCTGTACGACTTCATCGAAAAATCTTTATTGCTGTGATATGAATTTTTTTATGGTGATCACGAATTACGCTCGTTTTCGGCGTATTCCTAAAATTTAGCCCGGAAAACGCGAAAAAAAGGAATCCCCTACGTTTTAGAAGATTTCTCATGGAAATAATGTCATTAGGGTGAATCTTTTATGGTGATCACAAATTACGCTCGTTTTCGCCGTATTCCTAAAATTTAGCCGGGAAAACGCGAAAAAAGGATTCCGGTACGTTTTCGAAGATTTCTCATGGAAATACTTTAAATAGGGTGAATCTAACAGAGAATTCGTTCCGACGAGATAAAATATATTGGAATGGACTTGTAAAAGTATTAAAAATCAAAATCTGTTTGCTTCTTGATGAAACAAAGTTTCTGCAGGACTTCATCGATGAATCGTTATTTCTGTGACATGAAATTTTTTTATGGTGATCACGAATAACGCTCGTTTTCGCCGTATTCCTAAAATTTAGTCGGGAAAACGCGAAAAAAGGATTTCGGTACGTTTTCGAAGATTTCGCATGGAAATGATGTAACTAGAGTCAATCTTTTATGGTGATCACAAATTACGCTCGTTTTCGCCGTATTCTCAAAATTTAGCCGGGAAAACGCGAAAAAAGGATTCCGCTACGTTTTCGAAGATTTCTCATGGAAATAATGGAATTGTGGTGAATCTTTTATGGTGATCACGAATTACGCTCGTTTTCGCCGTATTTCTAAAATTTAGCCGGGAAAACGCGAAAAAAGGATTTCGGTACGTTTTCGAAGATCTCGCATGGAAATAATGTAAATAGAGTCAATCTTTTATGGTGATCACAAATTACGCTCGTTTTCGCCGTATTTCCAAAATTTAGCCGGGAAAACGTGATAAAAGGATTCCGCTACGTTTTCGAAGATTTCTCATGGAAATAATGGAATTGTGGTGAATCTTTTATGGTGATCACGAATTAGGCTCGTTTTCGCCGTATTCATAAAATTTAGCCGGGAAAACGCGAAAAAAGGATTTCGGTACGTTTTCGAAGATTTCTCTTGGAAATAATGTGATTGGAGTGAATCTTTTATGGTGATCACGAATTAGGCTCGTTTTCGCCGTATTCCTAAAATTTAGCCGGGAAAACGCGAAAAAAGGATTCCGGTACGTTTTCGAAGATTTCTCATGGAAATACTTTACATAGGGTGAATCTAACAGAGAATTCGTTCCGACGAGATAAAATATATTGGAATGGACCTGTAAAAGTATTAAAAATCAAAATCTGTTTGCATCTTGACGAAACAAAGTTTCTGCAGGACTTCATCGATGAATCGTTATTTCTGTGACATGAAATTTTTTATGGTGATCACGAATAACGCTCGTTTTCGCCGTATTCCTAAAATTTAGCCGGGAAAACGCGAAAAAAGGATTTCGGTACGTTTTCGAAGATTTCGCATGGAAATAATGTAACTGGAGTCAATCTTTTATGGTGATCACAAATTACGCTCGTTTTCGCCGTATTCCCAAAATTTAGCCGGGAAAACGCAAAAAAAGGATTCCGCTACATTTTCGAAGATTTCTCATGGAAATAATGGAATTGTGGTGAATCTTTTATGGTGATCACGAATAACGCTCGTTTTCGCCGTATTCCTAAAATTTAGTCGGGAAAACGCGAAAAAATGATTTCGGTACGTTTTCGAAGATCTCGCATGGAAATAATGTAACTAGAGTCAATCTTTTATGGTGATCACAAATTACGCCCGTTTTCGCCGTATTCCCAAAATTTAGCCGGGAAAACGCGTAAAAAGCATTCCGGTACGTTTTCGAAGATTTCTCATGGAAATAATGTAGTTAGAGTGAATCTAACGGAGAATTCGTTCTGATTGGATAAACTATATCGGAATGGACTTGTAAAAGTATTAAAAATCAAAATCTGTTTGCATCTTGACGAAACAAAGTTTCTGTACGACTTCATCGAAAAATCTTTATTGCTGTGATATGAATTTTTTTATGGTGATCACGAATTACGCTCGTTTTCGGCGTATTCCTAAAATTTAGCCCGGAAAACGCGAAAAAAAGGAATCCCCTACGTTTTAGAAGATTTCTCATGGAAATAATGTAATTAGGGTGAATCTTTTATGGTGATCACAAATTACGCTCGTTTTCGCCGTATTCCTAAAATTTAGCCGGGAAAACGCGAAAAAAGGATTCCGGTACGTTTTCGAAGATTTCTCATGGAAATACTTTAAATAGGGTGAATCTAACAGAGAATTCGTTCCGACGAGATAAAATATATTGGAATGGACTTGTAAAAGTATTAAAAATCAAAATCTGTTTGCTTCTTGATGAAACAAAGTTTCTGCAGGACTTCATCGATGAATCGTTATTTCTGTGACATGAAATTTTTTTATGGTGATCACGAATAACGCTCGTTTTCGCCGTATTCCTAAAATTTAGTCGGGAAAACGCGAAAAAAGGATTTCGGTACGTTTTCGAAGATTTCGCATGGAAATGATGTAACTAGAGTCAATCTTTTATGGTGATCACAAATTACGCTCGTTTTCGCCGTATTCTCAAAATTTAGCCGGGAAAACGAGAAAAAAGGATTCCGCTACGTTTTCGAAGATTTCTCATGGAAATAATGGAATTGTGGTGAATCTTTTATGGTGATCACGAATTACGCTCGATTTCGCCGTATTTCTAAAATTTAGCCGGGAAAACGCGAAAAAAGGATTTCGGTACGTTTTCGAAGATCTCGCATGGAAATAATGTAACTAGAGTCAATCTTTTATGGTGATCACAAATTACGCTCGTTTTCGCCGTATTTCCAAAATTTAGCCGGGAAAACGTGATAAAAGGATTCCGCTACGTTTTCGAAGATTTCTCATGGAAATAATGGAATTGTGGTGAATCTTTTATGGTGATCACGAATTAGGCTCGTTTTCGCCGTATTCATAAAATTTAGCCGGGAAAACGCGAAAAAAGGATTTCGGTACGTTTTCGAAGATTTCTCTTGGAAATAATGTGATTGGAGTGAATCTTTTATGGTGATCACGAATTAGGCTCGTTTTCGCCGTATTCCTAAAATTTAGCCGGGAAAACGCGAAAAAAGGATTCCGGTACGTTTTCGAAGATTTCTCATGGAAATACTTTACATAGGGTGAATCTAACAGAGAATTCGTTCCGACGAGATAAAATATATTGGAATGGACCTGTAAAAGTATTAAAAATCAAAATCTGTTTGCATCTTGACGAAACAAAGTTTCTGCAGGACTTCATCGATGAATCGTTATTTCTGTGACATGAAATTTTTTATGGTGATCACGAATAACGCTCGTTTTCGCCGTATTCCTAAAATTTAGCCGGGAAAACGCGAAAAAAGGATTTCGGTACGTTTTCGAAGATTTCGCATGGAAATAATGTAACTGGAGTCAATCTTTTATGGTGATCACAAATTACGCTCGTTTTCGCCGTATTCCCAAAATTTAGCCGGGAAAACGCAAAAAAAGGATTCCGCTACATTTTCGAAGATTTCTCATGGAAATAATGGAATTGTGGTGAATCTTTTATGGTGATCACGAATAACGCTCGTTTTCGCCGTATTCCTAAAATTTAGTCGGGAAAACGCGAAAAAATGATTTCGGTACGTTTTCGAAGATCTCGCATGGAAATAATGTAACTAGAGTCAATCTTTTATGGTGATCACAAATTACGCCCGTTTTCGCCGTATTCCCAAAATTTAGCCGGGAAAACGCGAAAAACGGATGCCGCTACGTTTTCGAAGATTTCTCATGGAAATAATGGAATTGTGGTGAATCTTTTATGGTGATCACGAATTACGCTCCCTTTCGCCATATTTCTAAAATTTAGCCGGGAAAACGCGAAAAAAGGATTTCGGTACGTTTTCGAAGATCTCGCATGGAAATAATGTAACTAGAGTCAATCTTTTATGGTGATCACAAATTACGCTCGTTTTCGCCGTATTCCCAAAATTTAGCCGGGAAAACGTGATAAAAGGATTCCGCTACGTTTTCGAAGATTTCTCATGGAAATAATGGAATTGTGGTGAATCTTTTATGGTGATCACGAATTAGGCTCGTTTTCGCCGTATTCATAAAATTAAGCCGGGAAAACTCGAAAAAAGGATTCCGGTACGTTTTCGAAGATTTATCATGGAAATACTTTACATAGGGTGAATCTAACAGAGAATTCGTTCCGACGAGATAAAATATATTGGAATGGACTTGTAAAAGTATTAAAAATCAAAATCTGTTTGCATCTTGATGAAACAAAGTTTCTGCAGGACTTCATCGATGAATCGTTATTTCTGTGACATGAAATTTTTTATGGTGATCACGACTAACGCCCGTTTTCGCCGTATTCCTAAAATTTTGTCGGGAAAACGCGAAAAAAGGATTTGGTACGTTTTCGAAGATTTCGCATGGAAATAATGTAACTGGAGTCAATCTTTTATGGTGATCACAAATTACGCTCGTTTTCGCCGTATTCCCAAAATTTACCCGGGAAAACGCGAAAAAAGGATTCCGCTACGTTTTCGAAGATTTCTCATGGAAATAATGGAATTGTGGTGAATCTTTTATGGTGATCACGAATTACGCTCCCTTTCGCCATATTTCTAAAATTTAGCCGGGAAAACGCGAAAAAAGGATTTCGGTACGTTTTCGAAGATCTCGCATGGAAATAATGTAACTAGAGTCAATCTTTTATGGTGATCACAAATTACGCTCGTTTTCGCCGTATTCCCAAAATTTAGCCGGGAAAACGTGATAAAAGGATTCCGCTACGTTTTCGAAGATTTCTCATGGAAATAATGGAATTGTGGTGAATCTTTTATGGTGATCACGAATTAGGCTCGTTTTCGCCGTATTCATAAAATTTAGCCGGGAAAACGCGAAAAAAGGATTCCGGTACGTTTTCGAAGATTTATCATGGAAATACTTTACATAGGGTGAATCTAACAGAGAATTCGTTCCGACGAGATAAAATATATTGGAATGGACTTGTAAAAGTATTACAAATCAAAATCTGTTTGCATCTTGACGAAACAAAGTTTCTGCAGGACTTCATCGATGAATCGTTATTTCTGTGACATGAAATGTTTTATGGTGATCACGAATAACGCTCGTTTTCGCCGTATTCCTAAAATTTAGCCGGGAAAACGCGAAAAAAGGATTTCGGTACGTTTTCGAAGATTTCGCATGGAAATAATGTAACTGGAGTCAATCTTTTATGGTGATCACAAATTACGCTCGTTTTCGCCGTATTCCCAAAATTTAGCCGGGAAAACGCGAAAAAAGGATTCCGCTACATTTTCGAAGATTTCTCATGGAAATAATGGAATTGTGGTGAATCTTTTATGGTGATCACGAATAACGCTCGTTTTCGCCGTATTCCTAAAATTTAGTCGGGAAAACGCGAAAAAATGATTTCGGTACGTTTTCGAAGATCTCGCATGGAAATAATGTAACTAGAGTCAATCTTTTATGGTGATCACAAATTACGCTCGTTTTCGCCGTATTCCCAAAATTTAGCCGGGAAAACGCGAAAAAAGGATGCCGCTACGTTTTCGAAGATTTCTCATGGAAATAATGGAATTGTGATGAATCTTTTATGGTGATCACGAATTACGCTCGTTTCCGCCGTATTCCTAAAATTTAGCCGAGAAAACGCGAAAAAAGCATTCCGCTACGTTTTCGAAGATTTCTCATGGAAATAATGGAATTATGGTGAATCTTTTATGGTGATCACGAATTACGCTCGTTTTCGCCGTATTTGTAAAATTTAGCCGGGAAAACGCGAAAAAAGGATTTCGGTACGTTTTCGAAGATTTCTCATGGAAATAATGGAATTATGGTGAATCTTTTATGGTGACCACGAATTAGGCTCGTTTTCGCCGTATTCCTAAAATTTAGCCGGGAAAACGCGTAAAAAGCATTCCGGTACGTTTCGAAGATTTCTCATGGAAATAACGTAGTTAGAGTGAATCTAACGGAGAATTCGTTCTGATTGGATAAACGATATCGGAATGGACTTGTAAAAGTATTAAAAATCAAAATCTGTTTGCATCTTGACGAAACAAAGTTTCTGTACGACTTCATCGAAAAATCTTTATTCCTGTGATATGAATTTTTTTATGGTGATCACGAATTACGCTCGTTTTCGGCGTATTCCTAAAATTTAGCCCGGAAAACGCGAAAAAAAGGAATCCCCTACGTTTTAGAAGATTTCTCATGGAAATAATGTAATTAGGGTGAATCTTTTATGGTGATCACAAATTACGCTCGTTTTCGCCGTATTCCTAAAATTTAGCCGGGAAAACGCGAAAAAAGGATTCCGGTACGTTTTCGAAGATTTCTCATGGAAATACTTTAAATAGGGTGAATCTAACAGAGAATTCGTTCCGACGAGATAAAATATATTGGAATGGACTTGTAAAAGTATTAAAAATCAAAATCTGTTTGCTTCTTGATGAAACAAAGTTTCTGCAGGACTTCATCGATGAATCGTTATTTCTGTGACATGAAATTTTTTTATGGTGATCACGAATAACGCTCGTTTTCGCCGTATTCCTAAAATTTAGTCGGGAAAACGCGAAAAAAGGATTTCGGTACGTTTTCGAAGATTTCTCTTGGAAATAATGTGATTGGAGTGAATCTTTTATGGTGATCACGAATTAGGCTCGTTTTCTCCGTATTCCTAAAATTTAGCCGGGAAAACGCGAAAAAAGGATTCCGGTACGTTTTCGAAGATTTCTCATGGAAATAATGGAATTGTGGTGAATCTTTTATGGTGATCACGAATTAGGCTCGTTTTCGCCGTATTCCTAAAATTTAGCCGGGAAAACGCGAAAAAAGGATTTCGGTACGTTTTCGAAGATTTCTCTTGGAAATAATGTGATTGGAGTGAATCTTTTATGGTGATCACGAATTAGGCTCGTTTTCGCCGTATTCCTAAAATTTAGCCGGGAAAACGCGAAAAAAGGATTCCGGTACGTTTTCGAAGATTTCTCATGGAAATACTTTAAATAGGGTGAATCTAACAGAGAATTCGTTCCGACGAGATAAAATATATTGGAATGGACTTGTAAAAGTATTAAAAATCAAAATCTGTTTGCATCTTGATGAAACAAAGTTTCTGCAGGACTTCATCGATGAATCGTTATTTCTGTGACATGAAATTTTTTATGGTGATCACGAATAACGCTCGTTTTCGCCGTATTCCTAAAATTTAGTCGGGAAAACGCGAAAAAAGGATTTCGGTACGTTTTCGAAGATTTCGCATGGAAATAATGTAACTGGAGTCAATCTTTTATGGTGATCACAAATTACGCTCGTTTTCGCCGTATTCCCAAAATTTACCCGGGAAAACGCGAAAAAAGGATTCCGCTACGTTTTCGAAGATTTCTCATGGAAATAATGGAATTGTGGTGAATCTTTTATGGTGATCACGAATTACGCTCGTTTTCGCCGTATTTCTAAAATTTAGCCGGGAAAACGCGAAAAAAGGATTTCGGTACGTTTTCGAAGATTACGCATGGAAATAATGTAATTAGAGTCAATCTTTTATGGTGATCACAAATTACGCTCGATTTCGCCGTATTCCTAAAATTTTGCTGAGAAAACGCGAAAAAAGGATTCCGGTACGTTTTCGAAGATTTCTCTTGGAAATAATGTAATTGGAGTGAATCTTTTATGGTGATCACGAATTACGCTCGTTTTCGCGGTATTCCTAAAATTTAGCCGGGAAAACGAGAAAAAAAGGATTCCGGTACATTTTCGAAGATTTCTCATGGAAACAGAGGAATTATGGTAAATCTTTTATGGTGATCACGAATTAGGCTCGTTTTCGTCGTATTCCTAAAATTTAGCCGGGAAAACGCGTAAAAAGCATTCCGGTACGTTTTCGAAGATTTCTCATGGAAATAATGTAGTTAGGGTGAACCTAACGGAGAATTCGTTCTGATGGGATAAACTATATCGGAATGGACTTGTAAAAGTATTAAAAATCAAAATCTGTTTGCATCTTGACGAAACAAAGTTTATGTACGACTTCATCGAAAAATCTTTATTCCTGTGATATGAATTTTTTTTATGGTGATCACGAATTACGCTCGTTTTCGCCGTATTCCTAAAATTTAGCCGCGAAAACGCGAAAAAAGCATTCCGCTACGTTTTCGAAGATTTCTCATGGAAATAATGGAATTGTGGTGAATCTTTTATGGTGATCACGAATTACGCTCGTTTTCGCCGTATTTCTAAAATTTAGCCGGGAAAACGCGAAAAAAGGATTTCGGTACGTTTTCGAAGATTTCTCATGGAAATAATGGAATTATGGTGAATCTTTTATGGTGATCACGAATTAGGCTCGTTTTCGCCGTATTCCTAAAATTTAGCCGGGAAAACGCGTAAAAAGCATTCCGGTACGTTTTCGAAGATTTCTCATGGAAATAATGTAGTTAGAGTGAATCTAACGGAGAATTCGTTCTGATTGGATAAACTATATCGGAATGGACTTGTAAAAGTATTAAAAATCAAAATCTGTTTGCATCTTGACGAAACAAAGTTTCTGTACGACTTCATCGAAAAATCTTTATTCCTGTGATATGAATTTTTTATGGTGATCACGAATTACGCTCGTTTTCGGCGTATTCCTAAAATTTAGCCCGGAAAACGCGAAAAAAAGGCATCCGCTACGTTTTCGAAGATTTCACATGGAAATAATGTAATTAAGGTGAATCTTTTATGGTGATCACGAATTACCCTCGTTTTCGCCGTATTCCCAAAATTTAGCCGGGAAAACGCGAAAAAAGGATTCCGCTACGTTTTCGAAGATTTCTCATGGAAATAATGTAATTAGAGTCAATCTTTTATGGTGATCACAAATTACGCTCGATTTCGCCGTATTCCTAAAATTTAGCTGAGAAAACGCGAAAAAAGGATTCCGGTACGTTTTCGAAGATTTCTCTTGGAAATAATGTAATTGGAGTGAATCTTTTATGGTGATCACGAATTACGCTCGTTTTCGCGGTATTCCTAAAATTTAGCCGGGAAAACGAGAAAAAAAGGATTCCGGTACATTTTCGAAGATTTCTCATGGAAATAATGGAATTATGGTAAATCTTTTATGGTGATCACGAATTAGGCTCGTTTTCGTCGTATTCCTAAAATTTAGTCGGGAAAACGCGTAAAAAGCATTCCGGTACGTTTTCGAAGATTTCTCATGGAAATAATGTAGTTAGGGTGAATCGAACGGAGAATTCGTTCTGATGGGATAAACTATATCGGAATGGACTTGTAAAAGTATTAAAAATCAAAATCTGTTTGCATCTTGACGAAACAAAGTTTATGTACGACTTCATCGAAAAATCTTTATTCCTGTGATATGAATTTTTTTATGGTGATCACGAATTACGCTCGTTTTCGCCGTATTCCTTAAATTTAGCGGGGAAAACGAGAAAAAATAGGATTCCGGTACATTTTCGAAGATTTCTCATGGAAATAATGGAATTATGGTGAATCTTTTATGGTGATCACGAATTAGGCTCGTTTTCGCCGTATTCCTAAAATTTAGCCGGGAAAACGCGAAAAAAGGATTCCGGTACGTTTTCGACGATTTCTCACAGAAATAATGTAATTAGGGTGAATCTTTTATGGTGATCACGAATTACGCTCGTTTTCGGCGTATTCCTAAAATTTAGCCTGGAAAACGCGAAAAAAAGGAATCCGCTACGTTTTCGAAGATTTCACATGGAAATAATGTAATTAAGGTGAATCTTTTATGGTGATCACGAATTACGCTCGTTTTCGCCGTATTCCCAACATTTAGCCGGGAAAACGCGAAAAAAGGATTCCGCTACATTTTCGAAGATTTCTCATGGAAATAATGGAATTGTGGTGAATCTTTTATGGTGATCACTAATTAGGCTCGTTTTCGCCGTATTCCTAAAATTTAGCCGGGAAAACGCGAAAAAAGGATTTCGGTACGTTTTCGAAGATTTCTCTTGGAAATAATGTGATTGGAGTGAATCTTTTATGGTGATCACGAATTAGGCTCATTTTCGCCGTATTCCTAAAATTTAGCCGGGAAAACGCGAAAAAAGGATTCCGGTACGTTTTCGAAGATTTCTCATGGAAATACTTTACATAGGGTGAATCTAACAGAGAATTCGTTCCGACGAGATAAAATATATTGGAATGGACTAGTAAAAGTATTAAAAATCAAAATCTGTTTGCATCTTGACGAAACAAAGTTTCTGCAGGACCTCATCGATGAATCGTTATTTCTGTGACATGAAATTTTTTATGGTGATCACGAATAACGCTCGTTTTCGCCGTTTCGGTATTCGAAAAAAGGATTTCGGTACGTTTTCGAAGATTTCGCATGGAAATAATGTAACTGGAGTCAATCTTTTATGGTGATCACGAATAACGCTCGTTTTCGCCGTATTCCTAAAATTTAGTCGGGAAAACGCGAAAAAATGATTTCGGTACGTTTTCGAAGATCTCGCATGGAAATAATGTAACTAGAGTCAATCTTTTATGGTGATCACAAATTACGCTCGTTTTCGCCGTATTCCCAAAATTTAGCCGGGAAAACGCGAAAAAAGGATGCCGCTACGTTTTCGAAGATTTCTCATGGAAATAATGGAATTGTGGTGAATCTTTTATGGTGATCACGAATTACGCTCGTTTTCGCCGTATTTCTGAAATTTAGCCGGGAAAACGCGAAAAAAGGATTTCGGTACGTTTTCGAAGATTACGCATAGAAATAATGTAATTAGAGTCAATCTTTTATGGTGATCACAAATTACGCTCGATTTCGCCGTATTCCTAAAATTTAGGCGAGAAAACGCGAAAAAAGCATTCCGCTACGTTTTCGAAGATTTCTCATGGAAATAATGGAATTGTGGTGAATCTTTTATGGTGATCACGAATTACGCTCGTTTTCGCCGTATTTCTAAAATTTAGCCGGGAAAACGCGAAAAAAGGATTTCGGTACGTTTTCGAAGATTTCTCTTGGAAATAATGTGATTGGAGTGAATCTTTTATGGTGATCACGAATTAGGCTCGTTTTCGCCGTATTCCTAAAATTTAGCCGGGAAAACGCGAAAAAAGGATTCCGGTACGTTTTCGAAGATTTCTCATGGAAATACTTTACATAGGGTGAATCTAACAGAGAATTCGTTCCGACGAGATAAAATATATTGGAATGGACCTGTAAAAGTATTAAAAATCAAAATCTGTTTGCATCTTGACGAAACAAAGTTTCTGCAGGACTTCATCGATTAATCGTTATTTCTGTGACATGAAATTTTTTATGGTGATCACGAATAACGCTCGTTTTCGCCGTATTCCTAAAATTTAGCCGGGAAAACGCGAAAAAAGGATTTCGGTACGTTTTCGAAGATTTCGCATGGAAATAATGTAACTGGAGTCAATCTTTTATGGTGATCACAAATTACGCTCCTTTTCGCCGTATTCCCAAAATTTAGCGGGGAAAACGCGAAAAAAGGATGCCGCTACGTTTTCGAAGATTTCTCATGGAAATAATGGAATTGTGGTGAATCTTTTATGGTGATCACGAATTACGCTCGTTTTCGCCGTATTTCTAAAATTTAGCCGGGAAAACGCGAAAAAAGGATTTCGGTACGTTCTCGAAGATTTCTCATGGAAATAATGGAATTATGGTGAATCTTTTATGGTGATCACGAATTAGGCTCGTTTTCGCCGTATTCCGAAAATTTAGCCGGGAAAACGCGTAAAAAGCATTCCGGTACGTTTTCGAAGATTTCTCATGGAAATAATGTAGTTAGAGTGAATCTAACGGAGAATTCGTTCTGATTGGATAAACTATATCGGAATGGACTTGTAGAAGTATTGAAAATCAAAATCTGTTTGCATCTTGACGAAACAAAGTTTCTGTACGACTTCATCGAAAAATCTTTATTCCTGTGATATGAATTTTTTTATGGTGATCACGAATTACGCTCGTTTTCGCCGTATTCCTAAAATTTAGCCGAGAAAACGCGAAAAAAGCATTCCGCTACGTTTTCGAAGATTTCTCATGGAAATAATGGAATTGTGGTGAATCTTTTATGGTGATCACGAATTACGCTCGTTTTCGCCGTATTTCTAAAATTTAGCCGGGAAAACGCGAAAAAAGGATTTCGGTACGTTTTCGAAGATTTCTCATGGAAATAATGGAATTATGGTGAATCTTTTATGGTGATCACGAATTAGGCTCGTTTTCGCCGTATTCCTAAAATTTAGCCGGGAAAACGCGTAAAAAGCATTCCGGTACGTTTTCGAAGATTTCTCATGGAAATAATGTAGTTAGAGTGAATCTAACGGAGAATTCGTTCTGATTGGATAAACTATATCGGAATGGACTTGTAAAAGTATTAAAAATCAAAATCTGTTTGCATCTTGACGAAACAAAGTTTCTGTACGACTTCATCGAAAAATCTTTATTCCTGTGATATGAATTTTTTTATGGTGATCACGAATTACGCTCGTTTTCGGCGTATTCCTAAAATTTACCGGGGAAAGCGAGAAAAAAAAGGATTCCGGTACATTTTCGAAGATTTCTCATGGAAATAATGGAATTATGGTGAATCTTTTATGGTGATCACGAATTAGGCTCGTTTTCGCCGTATTCCTAAAATTTAGCCGGGAAAACGCGAAAAAAGGATTCCGGTACGTTTTCGACGATTTCTCACAGAAATAATGTAATTAGGGTGAATTTTTTATGGTGATCACGAATTACGCTCGTTTTCGGCGTATTCCTAAAATTTAGCCCGGAAAACGCGAAAAAAAGGAATCCGCTACGTTTTCGAAGATTTCACATGGAAATAATGTAATTAAGGTGAATCTTTTATGGTGATCACGAATTACGCTCGTTTTCGCCGTATTCCCAAAATTTAGCCGGGAAAACGCGAAAAAAGGATTCCGCTACGTTTTCGAAGATTTCTCATGGAAATAATGGAATTGTGGTGAATCTTTTATGGTGATCACGAATTAGGCTCGTTTTCGCCGTATTCCTAAAATTTAGCCGGGAAAACGCGAAAAAAGGATTTCGGTACGTTTTCGAAGATTTCTCTTGGAAATAATGTGATTGGAGTGAATCTTTTATGGTGATCACGAATTAGGCTCGTTTTCGCCGTATTCCTAAAATTTAGCCGGGAAAACGCGAAAAAAGGATTCCGGTACGTTTTCGAAGATTTCTCATGGAAATACTTTACATAGGGTGAATCTAACAGAGAATTCGTTCCGACGAGATAAAATATATTGGAATGGACCTGTAAAAGTATTAAAAATCAAAATCTGTTTGCATCTTGACGAAACAAAGTTTCTGCAGGACTTCATCGATTAATCGTTATTTCTGTGACATGAAATTTTTTATGGTGATCACGAATAACGCTCGTTTTCGCCGTATTCCTAAAATTTAGCCGGGGAAAACGCGAAAAAAGGATTTCGGTACGTTTTCGAAGATTTCGCATGGAAATAATGTAACTGGAGTCAATCTTTTATGGTGATCACAAATTACGCTCGTTTTCGCCGTATTCCCAAAATTTAGCCGGGAAAACGCGAAAAAAGGATTTCGGTACGTTTTGGAAGATTTCGCATGGAAATGATGTAACTAGAGTCAATCTTTTATGGTGATCACAAATTACGCTCGTTTTCGCCGTATTCCCAGAATTTAGCCGGGAAAACGCGAAAAAAGGATTCCGCTACGTTTTCGAAGATTTCTCATGGAAATAATGGAATTGTGGTGAATCTTTTATGGTGATCACGAATTACGCTCGTTTTCGCCGTATTTCTAAAATTTAGCCGGGAAAACGCGAAAAAAGGATTTCGGTACGTTTTCGAAGATCTCGCATGGAAATAATGTAACTAGAGTCAATCTTTTATGGTGATCACAAATTACGCTCGTTTTCGCCGTATTCCCAAAATTTAGCCGGGAAAACGTGATAAAAGGATTCCGCTACGTTTTCGAAGATTTCTCATGGAAATAATGGAATTGTGGTGAATCTTTTATGGTGATCACGAATTAGGCTCGTTTTCGCCGTATTCATAAAATTTAGCCGGGAAAACGCGAAAAAAGGATTTCGGTACGTTTTCGAAGATTTCTCTTGGAAATAATGTGATTGGAGTGAATCTTTTATGGTGATCACGAATTAGGCTCGTTTTCGCCGTATTCCTAAAATTTAGCCGGGAAAACGCGAAAAAAGGATTCCGGTACGTTTTCGAAGATTTATCATGGAAATACTTTACATAGGGTGAATCTAACAGAGAATTCGTTCCGACGAGATAAAATATATTGGAATGGACTTGTAAAAGTATTAAAAATCAAAATCTGTTTGCATCTTGACGAAACAAAGTTTCTGCAGGACTTCATCGATGAATCGTTATTTCTGTGACATGAAATTTTTTATGGTGATCACGAATAACGCTCGTTTTCGCCGTATTCCTAAAATTTAGCGGGGGAAAACGCGAAAAAAGGATTTCGGTACGTTTTCGAAGATTTCGCATGGAAATAATGTAACTGGAGTCAATCTTTTATGGTGATCACGAATAACGCTCGTTTTCGCCGTATTCCTAAAATTTAGTCGGGAAAACGCGAAAAAATGATTTCGGTACGTTTTCGAAGATCTCGCATGGAAATAATGTAACTAGAGTCAATCTTTTATGGTGATCACAAATTACGCTCGTTTTCGCCGTATTCCCAAAATTTAGCCGGGAAAACGCGAAAAAAGGATGCCGCTACGTTTTCGAAGATTTCTCATGGAAATAATGGAATTGTGGTGAATCTTTTATGGTGATCACGAATTACGCTCGTTTTCGCCGTATTTCTGAAATTTAGCCGGGAAAACGCGAAAAAAGGATTTCGGTACGTTTTCGAAGATTACGCATAGAAATAATGTAATTAGAGTCAATCTTTTATGGTGATCACAAATTACGCTCGATTTCGCCGTATTCCTAAAATTTAGGCGAGAAAACGCGAAAAAAGCATTCCGCTACGTTTTCGAAGATTTCTCATGGAAATAATGGAATTGTGGTGAATCTTTTATGGTGATCACGAATTACGCTCGTTTTCGCCGTATTTCTAAAATTTAGCCGGGAAAACGCGAAAAAAGGATTTCGGTACGTTTTCGAAGATTTCTCTTGGAAATAATGTGATTGGAGTGAATCTTTTATGGTGATCACGAATTAGGCTCGTTTTCGCCGTATTCCTAAAATTTAGCCGGGAAAACGCGAAAAAAGGATTCCGGTACGTTTTCGAAGATTTCTCATGGAAATACTTTACATAGGGTGAATCTAACAGAGAATTCGTTCCGACGAGATAAAATATATTGGAATGGACCTGTAAAAGTATTAAAAATCAAAATCTGTTTGCATCTTGACGAAACAAAGTTTCTGCAGGACTTCATCGATTAATCGTTATTTCTGTGACATGAAATTTTTTATGGTGATCACGAATAACGCTCGTTTTCGCCGTATTCCTAAAATTTAGCCGGGAAAACGCGAAAAAAGGATTTCGGTACGTTTTCGAAGATTTCGCATGGAAATAATGTAACTGGAGTCAATCTTTTATGGTGATCACAAATTACGCTCCTTTTCGCCGTATTCCCAAAATTTAGCGGGGAAAACGCGAAAAAAGGATGCCGCTACGTTTTCGAAGATTTCTCATGGAAATAATGGAATTGTGGTGAATCTTTTATGGTGATCACGAATTACGCTCGTTTTCGCCGTATTTCTAAAATTTAGCCGGGAAAACGCGAAAAAAGGATTTCGGTACGTTCTCGAAGATTTCTCATGGAAATAATGGAATTATGGTGAATCTTTTATGGTGATCACGAATTAGGCTCGTTTTCGCCGTATTCCGAAAATTTAGCCGGGAAAACGCGTAAAAAGCATTCCGGTACGTTTTCGAAGATTTCTCATGGAAATAATGTAGTTAGAGTGAATCTAACGGAGAATTCGTTCTGATTGGATAAACTATATCGGAATGGACTTGTAGAAGTATTGAAAATCAAAATCTGTTTGCATCTTGACGAAACAAAGTTTCTGTACGACTTCATCGAAAAATCTTTATTCCTGTGATATGAATTTTTTTATGGTGATCACGAATTACGCTCGTTTTCGCCGTATTCCTAAAATTTAGCCGAGAAAACGCGAAAAAAGCATTCCGCTACGTTTTCGAAGATTTCTCATGGAAATAATGGAATTGTGGTGAATCTTTTATGGTGATCACGAATTAGGCTCGTTTTCGCCGTATTCCTAAAATTTAGCCGGGAAAACGCGAAAAAAGGATTTCGGTACGTTTTCGAAGATTTCTCTTGGAAATAATGTGATTGGAGTGAATCTTTTATGGTGATCACGAATTAGGCTCGTTTTCGCCGTATTCCTAAAATTTAGCCGGGAAAACGCGAAAAAAGGATTCCGGTACGTTTTCGAAGATTTCTCATGGAAATAATGTAGTTAGAGTGAATCTAACGGAGAATTCGTTCTGATTGGATAAACTATATCGGAATGGACTTGTAAAAGTATTAAAAATCAAAATCTGTTTGCATCTTGACGAAACAAAGTTTCTGTACGACTTCATCGAAAAATCTTTATTCCTGTGATATGAATTTTTTTATGGTGATCACGAATTACGCTCGTTTTCGGCGTATTCCTAAAATTTACCGGGGAAAGCGAGAAAAAAAAGGATTCCGGTACATTTTCGAAGATTTCTCATGGAAATAATGGAATTATGGTGAATCTTTTATGGTGATCACGAATTAGGCTCGTTTTCGCCGTATTCCTAAAATTTAGCCGGGAAAACGCGAAAAAAGGATTCCGGTACGTTTTCGACGATTTCTCACAGAAATAATGTAATTAGGGTGAATTTTTTATGGTGATCACGAATTACGCTCGTTTTCGGCGTATTCCTAAAATTTAGCCCGGAAAACGCGAAAAAAAGGAATCCGCTACGTTTTCGAAGATTTCACATGGAAATAATGTAATTAAGGTGAATCTTTTATGATGATCACGAATTACGCTCGTTTTCGCCGTATTCCCAAAATTTAGCCGGGAAAACGCGAAAAAAGGATTCCGCTACGTTTTCGAAGATTTCTCATGGAAATAATGGAATTGTGGTGAATCTTTTATGGTGATCACGAATTAGGCTCGTTTTCGCCGTATTCCTAAAATTTAGCCGGGAAAACGCGAAAAAAGGATTTCGGTACGTTTTCGAAGATTTCTCTTGGAAATAATGTGATTGGAGTGAATCTTTTATGGTGATCACGAATTAGGCTCGTTTTCGCCGTATTCCTAAAATTTAGCCGGGAAAACGCGAAAAAAGGATTCCGGTACGTTTTCGAAGATTTCTCATGGAAATACTTTACATAGGGTGAATCTAACAGAGAATTCGTTCCGACGAGATAAAATATATTGGAATGGACCTGTAAAAGTATTAAAAATCAAAATCTGTTTGCATCTTGACGAAACAAAGTTTCTGCAGGACTTCATCGATTAATCGTTATTTCTGTGACATGAAATTTTTTATGGTGATCACGAATAACGCTCGTTTTCGCCGTATTCCTAAAATTTAGCCGGGAAAACGCGAAAAAAGGATTTCGGTACGTTTTCGAAGATTTCGCATGGAAATAATGTAACTGGAGTCAATCTTTTATGGTGATCACAAATTACGCTCGTTTTCGCCGTATTCCCAAAATTTAGCCGGGAAAACGCGAAAAAAGGATTTCGGTACGTTTTCGAAGATTTCGCATGGAAATGATGTAACTAGAGTCAATCTTTTATGGTGATCACAAATTACGCTCGTTTTCGCCGTATTCCCAGAATTTAGCCGGGAAAACGCGAAAAAAGGATTCCGCTACGTTTTCGAAGATTTCTCATGGAAATAATGGAATTGTGGTGAATCTTTTATGGTGATCACGAATTACGCTCGTTTTCGCCGTATTTCTAAAATTTAGCCGGGAAAACGCGAAAAAAGGATTTCGGTACGTTTTCGAAGATCTCGCATGGAAATAATGTAACTAGAGTCAATCTTTTATGGTGATCACAAATTACGCTCGTTTTCGCCGTATTCCCAAAATTTAGCCGGGAAAACGTGATAAAAGGATTCCGCTACGTTTTCGAAGATTTCTCATGGAAATAATGGAATTGTGGTGAATCTTTTATGGTGATCACGAATTAGGCTCGTTTTCGCCGTATTCATAAAATTTAGCCGGGAAAACGCGAAAAAAGGATTTCGGTACGTTTTCGAAGATTTCTCTTGGAAATAATGTGATTGGAGTGAATCTTTTATGGTGATCACGAATTAGGCTCGTTTTCGCCGTATTCCTAAAATTTAGCCGGGAAAACGCGAAAAAAGGATTCCGGTACGTTTTCGAAGATTTATCATGGAAATACTTTACATAGGGTGAATCTAACAGAGAATTCGTTCCGACGAGATAAAATATATTGGAATGGACTTGTAAAAGTATTAAAAATCAAAATCTGTTTGCATCTTGACGAAACAAAGTTTCTGCAGGACTTCATCGATGAATCGTTATTTCTGTGACATGATATTTTTTATGGTGATCACGAATAACGCTCGTTTTCGCCGTATTCCAAAAATTTAGCGGGGAAAACGCGAAAAAAGGATTTCGGTACGTTTTCGAAGATTTCGCATGGAAATAATGTAACTGGAGTCAATCTTTTATGGTGATCACAAATTACGCTCGTTTTCGCCGTATTCCCAAAATTTAGCCGGGAAAACGCGAAAAAAGGATTCCGCTACATTTTCGAAGATTTCTCATGGAAATAATGGAATTGTGGTGAATCTTTTATGGTGATCACGAATAACGCTCGTTTTCGCCGTATTCCTAAAATTTAGTCGGGAAAACGCGAAAAAATGATTTCGGTACGTTTTCGAAGATCTCGCATGGAAATAATGTAACTAGAGTCAATCTTTTATGGTGATCACAAATTACGCTCGTTTTCGCCGTATTCCCAAAATTTAGCCGGGAAAACGCGAAAAAAGGATGCCGCTACGTTTTCGAAGATTTCTCATGGAAATAATGGAATTGTGGTGAATCTTTTATGGTGATCACGAATTACGCTCGTTTTCGCCGTATTTCTAAAATTTAGCCGGGAAAACGCGAAAAAAGGATTTCGGTACGTTTTCGAAGATTACGCATAGAAATAATGTAATTAGAGTCAATCTTTTATGGTGATCACAAATTACGCTCGATTTCGCCGTATTCCTAAAATTTAGGCGAGAAAACGCGAAAAAAGCATTCCGCTACGTTTTCGAAGATTTCTCATGGAAATAATGGAATTGTGGTGAATCTTTTATGGTGATCACGAATTACGCTCGTTTTCGCCGTATTTCTAAAATTTAGCCGGGAAAACGCGAAAAAAGGATTTCGGTACGTTTTCGAAGATTTCTCTTGGAAATAATGTGATTGGAGTGAATCTTTTATGGTGATCACGAATTAGGCTCGTTTTCGCCGTATTCCTAAAATTTAGCCGGGAAAACGCGAAAAAAGGATTCCGGTACGTTTTCGAAGATTTCTCATGGAAATACTTTACATAGGGTGAATCTAACAGAGAATTCGTTCCGACGAGATAAAATATATTGGAATGGACCTGTAAAAGTATTAAAAATCAAAATCTGTTTGCATCTTGACGAAACAAAGTTTCTGCAGGACTTCATCGATTAATCGTTATTTCTGTGACATGAAATTTTTTATGGTGATCACGAATAACGCTCGTTTTCACCGTATTCCTAAAATTTAGCCGGGAAAACGCGAAAAAAGGATTTCGGTACGTTTTCGAAGATTTCGCATGGAAATAATGTAACTGGAGTCAATCTTTTATGGTGATCACAAATTACGCTCGTTTTCGCCGTATTCCCAAAATTTAGCCGGGAAAACGCGAAAAAAGGATTTCGGTACGTTTTCGAAGATTTCGCATGGAAATGATGTAACTAGAGTCAATCTTTTATGGTGATCACAAATTACGCTCGTTTTCGCCGTATTCCCAGAATTTAGCCGGGAAAACGCGAAAAAAGGATTCCGCTACGTTTTCGAAGATTTCTCATGGAAATAATGGAATTGTGGTGAATCTTTTATGGTGATCACGAATTACGCTCGTTTTCGCCGTATTTCTAAAATTTAGCCGGGAAAACGCGAAAAAAGGATTTCGGTACGTTTTCGAAGATCTCGCATGGAAATAATGTAACTAGAGTCACTCTTTTATGGTGATCACAAATTACGCTCGTTTTCGCCGTATTCCCAAAATTTAGCCGGGAAAACGTGATAAAAGGATTCCGCTACGTTTTCGAAGATTTCTCATGGAAATAATGGAATTGTGGTGAATCTTTTATGGTGATCACGAATTAGGCTCGTTTTCGCCGTATTCATAAAATTTAGCCGGGAAAACGCGAAAAAAGGATTTCGGTACGTTTTCGAAGATTTCTCTTGGAAATAATGTGATTGGAGTGAATCTTTTATGGTGATCACGAATTAGGCTCGTTTTCGCCGTATTCCTAAAATTTAGCCGGGAAAACGCGAAAAAAGGATTCCGGTACGTTTTCGAAGATTTATCATGGAAATACTTTACATAGGGTGAATCTAACAGAGAATTCGTTCCGACGAGATAAAATATATTGGAATGGACTTGTAAAAGTATTAAAAATCAAAATCTGTTTGCATCTTGACGAAACAAAGTTTCTGCAGGACTTCATCGATGAATCGTTATTTCTGTGACATGAAATTTTTTATGGTGATCACGAATAACGCTCGTTTTCGCCGTATTCCTAAAATTTAGCGGGGAAAACGCGAAAAAAGGATTTCGGTACGTTTTCGAAGATTTCGCATGGAAATAATGTAACTGGAGTCAATCTTTTATGGTGATCACAAATTACGCTCGTTTTCGCCGTATTCCCAAAATTTAGCCGGGAAAACGCGAAAAAAGGATTCCGCTACATTTTCGAAGATTTCTCATGGAAATAATGGAATTATGGTGAATCTTTTATGGTGATCACGAATAACGCTCGTTTTCGCCGTATTCCTAAAATTTAGTCGGGAAAACGCGAAAAAATGATTTCGGTACGTTTTCGAAGATCTCGCATGGAAATAATGTAACTAGAGTCAATCTTTTATGGTGATCACAAATTACGCTCGTTTTCGCCGTATTCCCAAAATTTAGCCGGGAAAACGCGAAAAAAGGATGCCGCTACGTTTTCGAAGATTTCTCATGGAAATAATGGAATTGTGGTGAATCTTTTTTGGTGATCACGAATTACGCTCGTTTTCGCCGTATTTCTAAAATTTAGCCGGGAAAACGCGAAAAAAGGATTTCGGTACGTTTTCGAAGATTACGCATGGAAATAATGTAATTAGAGTCAATCTTTTATGGTGATCACAAATTACGCTCGATTTCGCCGTATTCCTAAAATTTAGCTGAGAAAACGCGAAAAAAGGATTCCGGTACGTTTTCGAAGATTTCTCTTGGAAATAATGTAATTGGAGTGAATCTTTTATGGTGATCACGAATTACGCTCGTTTTCGCGGTATTCCTAAAATTTAGCCGGGAAAACGAGAAAAAAAGGATTCCGGTACATTTTCGAAGACTTCTCATGGAAATAATGGAATTACGGTAAATCTTTTATGGTGATCACGAATTAGGCTCGTTTTCGTCGTATTCCTAAAATTTAGCCGGGAAAACGCGTAAAAAGCATTCCGGTACGTTTTCGAAGATTTCTCATGGAAATAATGTAGTTAGGGTGAATCTAACGGAGAATTCGTTCTGATGGGATAAACTATATCGGAATGGACTTGTAAAAGTATTAAAAATCAAAATCTGTTTGCATCTTGACGAAACAAAGTTTATGTACGACTTCATCGAAAAATCTTTATTCCTGTGATATGAATTTTTTTATGGTGATCACGAATTACGCTCGTTTTCGCCGTATTCCTTAAATTTAGCGCGGAAAACGAGAAAAAATAGGATTCCGGTACATTTTCGAAGATTTCTCATGGAAATAATGGAATTATGGTGAATCTTTTATGGTGATCACGAATTAGGCTCGTTTTCGCCGTATTCCTAAAATTTAGCCGGGAAAACGCGAAAAAAGGATTCCGGTACGTTTTCGACGATTTCTCACAGAAATAATGTAATTAGGGTGAATCTTTTATGGTGATCACGAATTACGCTCGTTTTCGGCGTATTCCTAAAATTTAGCCTGGAAAACGCGAAAAAAAGGAATCCGCTACGTTTTCGAAGATTTCACATGGAAATAATGTAATTAAGGTGAATCTTTTATGGTGATCACGAATTACGCTCGTTTTCGCCGTATTCCCAACATTTAGCCGGGAAAACGCGAAAAAAGGATTCCGCTACATTTTCGAAGATTTCTCATGGAAATAATGGAATTGTGGTGAATCTTTTATGGTGATCACTAATTAGGCTCGTTTTCGCCGTATTCCTAAAATTTAGCCGGGAAAACGCGAAAAAAGGATTCCGGTACGTTTTCGAAGATTTCGCATGGAAATACTTTACATAGGGTGAATCTAACAGAGAATTCGTTCCGACGAGATAAAATATATTGGAATAAACTAGTAAAAGTATTAAAAATCAAAATCTGTTTGCATCTTGACGAAACAAAGTTTCTGCAGGACTTCATCGATGAATCGTTATTTCTGTGACATGAAATTTTTTATGGTGATCACGAATAACGCTCGTTTTCGCCGTTTCGGTATTCGAAAAAAGGATTTCGGTACGTTTTCGAAGATTTCGCATGGAAATAATGTAACTGGAGTCAATCTTTTATGGTGATCACAAATTACGCTCGTTTTCGCCGTATTCCCAAAATTTAGCCGGGAAAACGCGAAAAAAGGATTCCGCTACATTTTCGAAGATTTCTCATGGAAATAATGGAATTGTGGTGAATCTTTTATGGTGATCACGAATAACGCTCGTTTTCGCCGTATTCCTAAAATTTAGTCGGGAAAACGCGAAAAAATGATTTCGGTACGTTTTCGAAGATCTCGCATGGAAATAATGTAACTAGAGTCAATCTTTTATGGTGATCACAAATTACGCTCGTTTTCGCCGTATTCCCAAAATTTAGCCGGGAAAACGCGAAAAAAGGATGCCGCTACGTTTTCGAAGATTTCTCATGGAAATAATGGAATTGTGGTGAATCTTTTATGGTGATCACGAATTACGCTCGTTTTCGCCGTATTTCTAAAATTTAGCCGGGAAAACGCGAAAAACGGATTTCGGTACGTTTTCGAAGATTACGCATAGAAATAATGTAATTAGAGTCAATCTTTTATGGTGATCACAAATTACGCTCGATTTCGCCGTATTCCTAAAATTTAGGCGAGAAAACGCGAAAAAAGCATTCCGCTACGTTTTCGAAGATTTCTCATGGAAATAATGGAATTGTGGTGAATCTTTTATGGTGATCACGAATTACGCTCGTTTTCGCAGTATTTCTAAAATTTAGCCGGGAAAACGCGAAAAAAGGATTTCGGTACGTTTTCGAAGATTTCTCATGGAAATAATGGAATTATGGTGAATCTTTTATGGTGATCACGAATTAGGCTCGTTTTCGCCGTATTCCTAAAATTTAGCCGGGAAAACGCGTAAAAAGCATTCCGGTACGTTTTCGAAGATTTCTCATGGAAATAATGTAGTTAGAGTGAATCTAACGGAGAATTCGTTCTGATTGGATAAACTATATCGGAATGGACTTGTAAAAGTATTAAAAATCAAAATCTGTTTGCATCTTGACGAAACAAAGTTTCTGTACGACTTCATCGAAAAATCTTTATTCCTGTGATATGAATTTTTTTATGGTGATCACGAATTACGCTCGTTTTCGGCGTATTCCTAAAATTTAGCCCGGAAAACGCGAAAAAAAGGAATCCCCTACGTTTTAGAAGATTTCTCATGGAAATAATGTAATTAGGGTGAATCTTTTATGGTGATCACAAATTACGCTCGTTTTCGCCGTATTCCTAAAATTTAGCCGGGAAAACGCGAAAAAAGGATTCCGGTACGTTTTCGAAGATTTCTCATGGAAATACTTTAAATAGGGTGAATCTAACAGAGAATTCGTTCCGACGAGATAAAATATATTGGAATGGACTTGTAAAAGTATTAAAAATCAAAATATGTTTGCTTCTTGATGAAACAAAGTTTCTGCAGGACTTCATCGATGAATCGTTATTTCTGTGACATGAATTTTTTTTATGGTGATCACGAATAACGCTCGTTTTCGCCGTATTCCTAAAATTTAGTCGGGAAAACGCGAAAAAAGGATTTCGGTACGTTTTCGAAGATTTCGCATGGAAATGATGTAACTAGAGTCAATCTTTTATGGTGATCACAAATTACGCTCGTTTTCGCCGTATTCCCAAAATTTAGCCGGGAAAACGCGAAAAAAGGATTCCGCTACGTTTTCGAAGATTTCTCATGGAAATAATGGAATTGTGGTGAATCTTTTATGGTGATCACGAATTACGCTCGTTTTCGCCGTATTTCTAAAATTTAGCCGGGAAAACCCGAAAAAAGGATTTCGGTACGTTTTCGAAGATCTCGCATGGAAATAATGTAACTAGAGTCAATCTTTTATGGTGATCACAAATTACGCTCGTTTTCGCCGTATTTCCAAAATTTAGCCGGGAAAACGTGATAAAAGGATTCCGCTACGTTTTCGAAGATTTCTCATGGAAATAATGGAATTGTGGTGAATCTTTTATGGTGATCACGAATTAGGCTCGTTTTCGCCGTATTCATAAAATTTAGCCGGGAAAACGCGAAAAAAGGATTTCGGTACGTTTTCGAAGATTTCTCTTGGAAATAATGTGATTGGAGTGAATCTTTTATGGTGATCACGACTTAGGCTCGTTTTCGCCGTATTCCTAAAATTTAGCCGGAAAAACGCGAAAAAAGGATTCCGGTACGTTTTCGAAGATTTCTCATGGAAATACTTTACATAGGGTGAATCTAACAGAGAATTCGTTCCGACGAGATAAAATATATTGGAATGGACCTGTAAAAGTATTAAAAATCAAAATCTGTTCGCATCTTGACGAAACAAAGTTTCTGCAGGACTTCATCGATGAATCGTTATTTCTGTGACATGAAATTTTTTATGGTGATCACGAATAACGCTCGTTTTCGCCGTATTCCTAAAATTTAGCCGGGAAAACGCGAAAAAAGGATTTCGGTACGTTTTCGAAGATTTCGCATGGAAATAATGTAACTGGAGTCAATCTTTTATGGTGATCACAAATTACGCTCGTTTTCGCCGTATTCCCAAAATTTAGCCGGGAAAACGCGAAAAAAGGATTCCGCTACATTTTCGAAGATTTCTCATGGAAATAATGGAATTGTGGTGAATCTTTTATGGTGATCACGAATAACGCTCGTTTTCGCCGTATTCCTAAAATTTAGCAGCGAAAACGCGAAAAAATGATTTCGGTACGTTTTCGAAGATCTCGCATGGAAATAATGTAACTAGAGTCAATCTTTTATGGTGATCACAAATTACGCTCGTTTTCGCCGTATTCCCAAAATTTAGCCGGGAAAACGCGAAAAAAGGATGCCGCTACGTTTTCGAAGATTTCTCATGGAAATAATGGAATTGTGGTGAATCTTTTATGGTGATCACGAATTACGCTCGTTTTCGCCGTATTTCTAAAATTTAGCCGGGAAAACGCGAAAAAAGGATTTCGGTACGTTTTCGAAGATTACGCATGGAAATAATGTAATTAGAGTCAATCTTTTATGGTGATCACAAATTACGCTCGATTTCGCCGTATTCCTAAAATTTAGCTGAGAAAACGCGAAAAAAGGATTCCGGTACGTTTTCGAAGATTTCTCTTGGAAATAATGTAATTGGAGTGAATCTTTTATGGTGATCACGAATTACGCTCGTTTTCGCCGTATTCCTAAAATTTAGCCGGGAAAACGAGAAAAAAAGGATTCCGGTACATTTTCGAAGATTTCTCATGGAAATAATGGAATTAAGGTAAATCTTTTCTGGTGATCACGAATTAGGTTCGTTTTCGCCGTATTCCTAAAATTTAGCCGGGAAAACGCGTAAAAAGCATTCCGGTACGTTTTCGAAGATTTCTCACGGAAATAATGTAGTTAGGGTGAATCTAACGGAGAATTCGTTCTGATGGGATAAACTATATCGGAATGGACTTGTAAAAGTATTAAAAATCAAAATCTGTTTGCATCTTGACGAAACAAAGTTTCTGTACGACTTCATCGAAAAATCTTTATTCCTGTGATATGAATTTTTTTATGGTGATCACGAATTACGCTCGTTTTCGCCGTATTCCTAAAATTTAGCCGAGAAAACGCGAAAAAAGCATTCCGCTACGGTTTCGAAGATTTCTCACGGAAATAATGGAATTGTGGTGAATCTTTTATGGTGATCACGAATTACGCTGGTTTTCGCCGTATTTCTAAAATTTAGCCGGGAAAACGCGAAAAAAGGATTTCGGTACGTTTTCGAAGATTTCTCATGGAAATAATGGAATTATGGTGAATCTTTTATGGTGATCACGAATTAGGCTCGTTTTCGCCGTATTCCTAAAATTTAGCCGGGAAAACGCGTAAAAAGCATTCCGGTACGTTTTCGAAGATTTCTCATGGAAATAATGTAGTTAGAGTGAATCTAACGGAGAATTCGTTCTGATTGGATAAACTATATCGGAATGGACTTGTAAAAGTATTAAAAATCAAAATCTGTTTGCATCTTGACGAAACAAAGTTTCTGTACGACTTCATCGAAAAATCTTTATTCCTGTGATATGAATTTTTTTATGGTGATCACGAATTACGCTCGTTTTCGGCGTATTCCTAAAATTTAGCCCGGAAAACGCGAAAAAAAGGAATCCCCTACGTTTTCGAAGATTTCTCATGGAAATAATGTAATTAGGGTGAATCTTTTATGGTGATCACAAATTACGCTCGTTTTCGCCGTATTCCTAAAATTTAGCCGGGAAAACGCGAAAAAAGGATTTCGGTACGTTTTCGAAGATCTCGCATGGAAATAATGTGATTGGAGTGAATCTTTTATGGTGATCACGAATTAGGCTCGTTTTCGCCGTATTCCTAAAATTTAGCCGGGAAAACGCGAAAAAAGGATTCCGGTACGTTTTCGAAGATTTCTTATGGAAATACTTTACATAGGGTGAATCTAACAAAGAATTCGTTCCGACGAGATAAAATATATTGGAATGGACCTGTAAAAGTATTAAAAATCAAAATCTGTTTGCATCTTGACGAAACAAAGTTTCTGCAGGACTTCATCGATGAATCGTTATTTCTGTGACATGAAATTTTTTATGGTGATCACGAATAACGCTCGTTTTCGCCGTATTCCTAAAATTTAGCCGGGAAAACGCGAAAAAAGGATTTCGGTACGTTTTCGAAGATTTCGCATGGAAATAATGTAACTGGAGTCAATCTTTTATGGTGATCACAAATTACGCTCGTTTTCGCCGTATTCCTAAAATTTAGTCGGGAAAACGCGAAAAAAGGATTTCGGTACGTTTTCGAAGATTTCGCATGGAAATGATGTAACTAGAGTCAATCTTTTATGGTGATCACAAATTACGCTCGTTTTCGCCGTATTCCCAAAATTTAGCCGGGAAAACGCGAAAAAAGGATTCCGCTACGTTTTCGAAGATTTCTCATGGAAATAATGGAATTGTGGTGAATCTTTTATGGTGATCACGAATTACGCTCGTTTTCGCCGTATTTCTAAAATTTAGCCGGGAAAACGCGAAAAAAGGATTTCGGTACGTTTTCGAAGATCTCGCATGGAAATAATGTAACTAGAGTCAATCTTTTATGGTGATCACAAATTACGCTCGTTTTCGCCGTATTCCCAAAATTTAGCCGGGAAAACGTGATAAAAGGATTCCGCTACGTTTTCGAAGATTTCTCATGGAAATAATGGAATTGTGGTGAATCTTTTATGGTGATCACGAATTAGGCTCGTTTTCGCCGTATTCATAAAATTTAGCCGGGAAAACGCGAAAAAAGGATTCCGGTACGGTTTCGAAGATTTATCATGGAAATACTTTACATAGGGTGAATCTAACAGAGAATTCGTTCCGGCGAGATAAAATATATTGGAATGGACTTGTAAAAGTATTAAAAATCAAAATCTGTTTGCATCTTGACGAAACAAAGTTTCTGCAGGACTTCATCGATGAATCGTTATTTCTGTGACATGAAATTTTTTATGGTGATCACGAATAACGCTCGTTTTCGCCGTATTCCTAAAATTTAGCGGGGAAAACGCGAAAAAAGGATTCCGGTACGTTTTCGAAGATCTCGCATGGAAATAATGTAACTGGAGTCAATCTTTTATGGTGATCACAAATTACGCTCGTTTTCGCCGTATTCCCAAAATTTAGCCGGGAAAACGCGAAAAAAGGATTCCGCTACATTTTCGAAGATTTCTCATGGAAATAATGGAATTGTGGTGAATCTTTTATGGTGATCACGAATAACGCTCGTTTTCGCCGTATTCCTAAAATTTAGCCGGGAAAACGCGAAAAAAGGATTCCGGTACGTTTTCGAAGATTTCTCATGGAAATACTTTACATAGGGTGAATCTAACAGAGAATTCGTTCCGACGAGATAAAATATATTGGAATGGACTAGTAAAAGTATTAAAAATCAAAATCTGTTTGCATCTTGACGAAACAAAGTTTCTGCAGGACCTCATCGATGAATCGTTATTTCTGTGACATGAAATTTTTTATGGTGATCACGAATAACGCTCGTTTTCGCCGTTTCGGTATTCGAAAAAAGGATTTCGGTACGTTTTCGAAGATTTCGCATGGAAATAATGTAACTGGAGTCAATCTTTTATGGTGATCACGAATAACGCTCGTTTTCGCCGTATTCCTAAAATTTAGTCGGGAAAACGCGAAAAAATGATTTCGGTACGTTTTCGAAGATCTCGCATGGAAATAATGTAACTAGAGTCAATCTTTTATGGTGATCACAAATTACGCTCGTTTTCGCCGTATTCCCAAAATTTAGCCGGGAAAACGCGAAAAAAGGATGCCGCTACGTTTTCGAAGATTTCTCATGGAAATAATGGAATTGTGGTGAATCTTTTATGGTGATCACGAATTACGCTCGTTTTCGCCGTATTTCTGAAATTTAGCCGGGAAAACGCGAAAAAAGGATTTCGGTACGTTTTCGAAGATTACGCATAGAAATAATGTAATTAGAGTCAATCTTTTATGGTGATCACAAATTACGCTCGATTTCGCCGTATTCCTAAAATTTAGGCGAGAAAACGCGAAAAAAGCATTCCGCTACGTTTTCGAAGATTTCTCATGGAAATAATGGAATTGTGGTGAATCTTTTATGGTGATCACGAATTACGCTCGTTTTCGCCGTATTTCTAAAATTTAGCCGGGAAAACGCGAAAAAAGCATTTCGGTACGTTTTCGAAGATTTCTCTTGGAAATAATGTGATTGGAGTGAATCTTTTATGGTGATCACGAATTAGGCTCGTTTTCGCCGTATTCCTAAAATTTAGCCGGGAAAACGCGAAAAAAGGATTCCGGTACGTGTTCGAAGATTTCTCATGGAAATACTTTACATAGGGTGAATCTAACAGAGAATTCGTTCCGACGAGATAAAATATATTGGAATGGACCTGTAAAAGTATTAAAAATCAAAATCTGTTTGCATCTTGACGAAACAAAGTTTCTGCAGGACTTGATCGATTAATCGTTATTTCTGTGACATGAAATTTTTTATGGTGATCACGAATAACGCTCGTTTTCGCCGTATTCCTAAAATTTAGCCGGGAAAACGCGAAAAAAGGATTTCGGTACGTTTTCGAAGATTTCGCATGGAAATAATGTAACTGGAGTCAATCTTTTATGGTGATCACAAATTACGCTCCTTTTCGCCGTATTCCCAAAATTTAGCGGGGAAAACGCGAAAAAAGGATGCCGCTACGTTTTCGAAGATTTCTCATGGAAATAATGGAATTGTGGTGAATCTTTTATGGTGATCACGAATTACGCTCGTTTTCGCCGTATTTCTAAAATTTAGCCGGGAAAACGCGAAAAAAGGATTTCGGTACGTTCTCGAAGATTTCTCATGGAAATAATGGAATTATGGTGAATCTTTTATGGTGATCACGAATTAGGCTCGTTTTCGCCGTATTCCGAAAATTTAGCCGGGAAAACGCGTAAAAAGCATTCCGGTACGTTTTCGAAGATTTCTCATGGAAATAATGTAGTTAGAGTGAATCTAACGGAGAATTCGTTCTGATTGGATAAACTATATCGGAATGGACTTGTAGAAGTATTGAAAATCAAAATCTGTTTGCATCTTGACGAAACAAAGTTTCTGTACGACTTCATCGAAAAATCTTTATTCCTGTGATATGAATTTTTTTATGGTGATCACGAATTACGCTCGTTTTCGCCGTATTCCTAAAATTTAGCCGAGAAAACGCGAAAAAAGCATTCCGCTACGTTTTCGAAGATTTCTCATGGAAATAATGGAATTGTGGTGAATCTTTTATGGTGATCACGAATTACGCTCGTTTTCGCCGTATTTCTAAAATTTAGCCGGGAAAACGCGAAAAAAGGATTTCGGTACGTTTTCGAAGATTTCTCATGGAAATAATGGAATTATGGTGAATCTTTTATGGTGATCACGAATTAGGCTCGTTTTCGCCGTATTCCTAAAATTTAGCCGGGAAAACGCGTAAAAAGCATTCCGGTACGTTTTCGAAGATTTCTCATGGAAATAATGTAGTTAGAGTGAATCTAACGGAGAATTCGTTCTGATTGGATAAACTATATCGGAATGGACTTGTAAAAGTATTAAAAATCAAAATCTGTTTGCATCTTGACGAAACAAAGTTTCTGTACGACTTCATCGAAAAATCTTTATTCCTGTGATATGAATTTTTTTATGGTGATCACGAATTACGCTCGTTTTCGGCGTATTCCTAAAATTTACCGGGGAAAGCGAGAAAAAAAAGGATTCCGGTACATTTTCGAAGATTTCTCATGGAAATAATGGAATTATGGTGAATCTTTTATGGTGATCACGAATTAGGCTCGTTTTCGCCGTATTCCTAAAATTTAGCCGGGAAAACGCGAAAAAAGGATTCCGGTACGTTTTCGACGATTTCTCACAGAAATAATGTAATTAGGGTGAATTTTTTATGGTGATCACGAATTACGCTCGTTTTCGGCGTATTCCTAAAATTTAGCCCGGAAAACGCGAAAAAAAGGAATCCGCTACGTTTTCGAAGATTTCACATGGAAATAATGTAATTAAGGTGAATCTTTTATGGTGATCACGAATTACGCTCGTTTTCGCCGTATTCCCAAAATTTAGCCGGGAAAACGCGAAAAAAGGATTCCGCTACGTTTTCGAAGATTTCTCATGGAAATAATGGAATTGTGGTGAATCTTTTATGGTGATCACGAATTAGGCTCGTTTTCGCCGTATTCCTAAAATTTAGCCGGGAAAACGCGAAAAAAGGATTTCGGTACGTTTTCGAAGATTTCTCTTGGAAATAATGTGATTGGAGTGAATCTTTTATGGTGATCACGAATTAGGCTCGTTTTCGCCGTATTCCTAAAATTTAGCCGGGAAAACGCGAAAAAAGGATTCCGGTACGTTTTCGAAGATTTCTCATGGAAATACTTTACATAGGGTGAATCTAACAGAGAATTCGTTCCGACGAGATAAAATATATTGGAATGGACCTGTAAAAGTATTAAAAATCAAAATCTGTTTGCATCTTGACGAAACAAAGTTTCTGCAGGACTTCATCGATTAATCGTTATTTCTGTGACATGAAATTTTTTATGGTGATCACGAATAACGCTCGTTTTCGCCGTATTCCTAAAATTTAGCCGGGAAAACGCGAAAAAAGGATTTCGGTACGTTTTCGAAGATTTCGCATGGAAATAATGTAACTGGAGTCAATCTTTTATGGTGATCACAAATTACGCTCGTTTTCGCCGTATTCCCAAAATTTAGCCGGGAAAACGCGAAAAAAGGATTTCGGTACGTTTTCGAAGATTTCGCATGGAAATGATGTAACTAGAGTCAATCTTTTATGGTGATCACAAATTACGCTCGTTTTCGCCGTATTCCCAGAATTTAGCCGGGAAAACGCGAAAAAAGGATTCCGCTACGTTTTCGAAGATTTCTCATGGAAATAATGGAATTGTGGTGAATCTTTTATGGTGATCACGAATTACGCTCGTTTTCGCCGTATTTCTAAAATTTAGCCGGGAAAACGCGAAAAAAGGATTTCGGTACGTTTTCGAAGATCTCGCATGGAAATAATGTAACTAGAGTCAATCTTTTATGGTGATCACAAATTACGCTCGTTTTCGCCGTATTCCCAAAATTTAGCCGGGAAAACGTGATAAAAGGATTCCGCTACGTTTTCGAAGATTTCTCATGGAAATAATGGAATTGTGGTGAATCTTTTATGGTGATCACGAATTAGGCTCGTTTTCGCCGTATTCATAAAATTTAGCCGGGAAAACGCGAAAAAAGGATTTCGGTACGTTTTCGAAGATTTCTCTTGGAAATAATGTGATTGGAGTGAATCTTTTATGGTGATCACGAATTAGGCTCGTTTTCGCCGTATTCCTAAAATTTAGCCGGGAAAACGCGAAAAAAGGATTCCGGTACGTTTTCGAAGATTTATCATGGAAATACTTTACATAGGGTGAATCTAACAGAGAATTCGTTCCGACGAGATAAAATATATTGGAATGGACTTGTAAAAGTATTAAAAATCAAAATCTGTTTGCATCTTGACGAAACAAAGTTTCTGCAGGACTTCATCGATGAATCGTTATTTCTGTGACATGATATTTTTTATGGTGATCACGAATAACGCTCGTTTTCGCCGTATTCCTAAAATTTAGCGGGGAAAACGCGAAAAAAGGATTTCGGTACGTTTTCGAAGATTTCGCATGGAAATAATGTAACTGGAGTCAATCTTTTATGGTGATCACAAATTACGCTCGTTTTCGCCGTATTCCCAAAATTTAGCCGGGAAAACGCGAAAAAAGGATTCCGCTACATTTTCGAAGATTTCTCATGGAAATAATGGAATTGTGGTGAATCTTTTATGGTGATCACGAATAACGCTCGTTTTCGCCGTATTCCTAAAATTTAGTCGGGAAAACGCGAAAAAATGATTTCGGTACGTTTTCGAAGATCTCGCATGGAAATAATGTAACTAGAGTCAATCTTTTATGGTGATCACAAATTACGCTCGTTTTCGCCGTATTCCCAAAATTTAGCCGGGAAAACGCGAAAAAAGGATGCCGCTACGTTTTCGAAGATTTCTCATGGAAATAATGGAATTGTGGTGAATCTTTTATGGTGATCACGAATTACGCTCGTTTTCGCCGTATTTCTAAAATTTAGCCGGGAAAACGCGAAAAAAGGATTTCGGTACGTTTTCGAAGATTACGCATAGAAATAATGTAATTAGAGTCAATCTTTTATGGTGATCACAAATTACGCTCGATTTCGCCGTATTCCTAAAATTTAGGCGAGAAAACGCGAAAAAAGCATTCCGCTACGTTTTCGAAGATTTCTCATGGAAATAATGGAATTGTGGTGAATCTTTTATGGTGATCACGAATTACGCTCGTTTTCGCCGTATTTCTAAAATTTAGCCGGGAAAACGCGAAAAAAGGATTTCGGTACGTTTTCGAAGATTTCTCTTGGAAATAATGTGATTGGAGTGAATCTTTTATGGTGATCACGAATTAGGCTCGTTTTCGCCGTATTCCTAAAATTTAGCCGGGAAAACGCGAAAAAAGGATTCCGGTACGTTTTCGAAGATTTCTCATGGAAATACTTTACATAGGGTGAATCTAACAGAGAATTCGTTCCGACGAGATAAAATATATTGGAATGGACCTGTAAAAGTATTAAAAATCAAAATCTGTTTGCATCTTGACGAAACAAAGTTTCTGCAGGACTTCATCGATTAATCGTTATTTCTGTGACATGAAATTTTTTATGGTGATCACGAATAACGCTCGTTTTCACCGTATTCCTAAAATTTAGCCGGGAAAACGCGAAAAAAGGATTTCGGTACGTTTTCGAAGATTTCGCATGGAAATAATGTAACTGGAGTCAATCTTTTATGGTGATCACAAATTACGCTCGTTTTCGCCGTATTCCCAAAATTTAGCCGGGAAAACGCGAAAAAAGGATTTCGGTACGTTTTCGAAGATTTCGCATGGAAATGATGTAACTAGAGTCAATCTTTTATGGTGATCACAAATTACGCTCGTTTTCGCCGTATTCCCAGAATTTAGCCGGGAAAACGCGAAAAAAGGATTCCGCTACGTTTTCGAAGATTTCTCATGGAAATAATGGAATTGTGGTGAATCTTTTATGGTGATCACGAATTACGCTCGTTTTCGCCGTATTTCTAAAATTTAGCCGGGAAAACGCGAAAAAAGGATTTCGGTACGTTTTCGAAGATCTCGCATGGAAATAATGTAACTAGAGTCAATCTTTTATGGTGATCACAAATTACGCTCGTTTTCGCCGTATTCCCAAAATTTAGCCGGGAAAACGTGATAAAAGGATTCCGCTACGTTTTCGAAGATTTCTCATGGAAATAATGGAATTGTGGTGAATCTTTTATGGTGATCACGAATTAGGCTCGTTTTCGCCGTATTCATAAAATTTAGCCGGGAAAACGCGAAAAAAGGATTCCGGTACGGTTTCGAAGATTTATCATGGAAATACTTTACATAGGGTGAATCTAACAGAGAATTCGTTCCGACGAGATAAAATATATTGGAATGGACTTGTAAAAGTATTAAAAATCAAAATCTGTTTGCATCTTGACGAAACAAAGTTTCTGCAGGACTTCATCGATGAATCGTTATTTCTGTGACATGAAATTTTTTATGGTGATCACGAATAACGCTCGTTTTCGCCGTATTCCTAAAATTTAGCGGGGAAAACGCGAAAAAAGGATTTCGGTACGTTTTCGAAGATTTCGCATGGAAATAATGTAACTGGAGTCAATCTTTTATGGTGATCACAAATTACGCTCGTTTTCGCCGTATTCCCAAAATTTAGCCGGGAAAACGCGAAAAAAGGATTCCGCTACATTTTCGAAGATTTCTCATGGAAATAATGGAATTGTGGTGAATCTTTTATGGTGATCACGAATAACGCTCGTTTTCGCCGTATTCCTAAAATTTAGTCGGGAAAACGCGAAAAAATGATTTCGGTACGTTTTCGAAGATCTCGCATGGAAATAATGTAACTAGAGTCAATCTTTTATGGTGATCACAAATTACGCTCGTTTTCGCCGTGTTCCCAAAATTTAGCCGGGAAAACGCGAAAAAAGGATTCCGCTACGTTTTCGAAGATTTCTCATGGAAATAATGGAATTGTGGTGAATCTTTTATGGTGATCACGAATTACGCTCGTTTTCGCCGTATTTCTAAAATTTAGCCGGGAAAACGCGAAAAAAGGATTTCGGTACGTTTTCGAAGATTACGCATGGAAATAATGTAATTAGAGTCAATCTTTTATGGTGATCACAAATTACGGTCGATTTCGCCGTATTCCTAAAATTTAGCTGAGAAAACGCGAAAAAAGGATTCCGGTACGTTTTCGAAGATTTCTCTTGGAAATAATGTAATTGGAGTGAATCTTTTATGGTGATCACGAATTACGCTCGTTTCGTCGTATTCCTAAAATTTAGCCGGGAAAACGAGAAAAAAAGGATTCCGGTACATTTGCGAAGATTTCTCATGGAAATAATGGAATTATGGTAAATCTTTTATGGTGATCACGAATTAGGCTCGTTTTCGCCGTATTCCTAAAATTTAGCCGGGAAAACGCGTAAAAAGCATTCCGGTACGTTTTCGAAGATTTCTCACGGAAATAATGTAGTTAGGGTGAATCTAACGGAGAATTAGTTCTGATGGGATAAACTATATCGGAATGGACTTGTAAAAGTATTAAAAATCAAAATGTGTTTGTATCTTGACGAAACAAAGTTTCTGTACGACTTCATCGAAAAATCTTTATTCCTGTGATATGAATTTTTTTATGGTGATCACGAATTACGCTCGTTTTCGCCGTATTCCTAAAATTTAGCCGAGAAAACGCGACAAAAGCATTCCGCTACGTTTTCGAAGATTTCTCATGGAAATAATGGAATTGTGGTGAATCTTTTATGGTGATCACGAATTACGCTCGTTTTCGCCGTATTTCTAAAATTTAGCCGGGAAAACGCGAAAAAAGGATTTCGGTACGTTTTCGAAGATTTCTCATGGAAATAATGGAATTATGGTGAATCTTTTATGGTGATCACGAAATAGGCTCATTTTCGCCGTATTCCTAAAATTTAGCCGGGAAAACGCGTAAAAAGCATTCCGGTACGTTTTCGAAGATTTCTCATGGAAATAATGTAGTTAGGGTGAATCTAACGGAGAATTCGTTCTGATTGGATAAACTATATCGGAATGGACTTGTAAAAGTATTAAAAATCAAAATCTGTTTGCATCTTGACGAAACACAGTTTCTGTACGACTTCATCGAAAAATCTTTATTCCTGTGATATGAATTTTTTTATGGTGATCACGAATTACGCTCGTTTTCGGCGTATTCCTAAAATTTAGCCCGGAAAACGCGAAAAAAAGGAATCCGCTACGTTTTCGAAGATTTCTCATGGAAATAATGTAATTAGGGTGAATCTTTTATGGTGATCACAAATTACGCTCGTTTTCGCCGTATTCCTAAAATTTAGCCGGGAAAACGCGAAAAAAGGATTCCGGTACGTTTTCGAAGATTTCTCATGGAAATACTTTAAATAGGGTGAATCTAACAGAGAATTCGTTCCGACGAGATAAAATATATTGGAATGGACTTGTAAAAGTATTAAAAATCAAAATCTGTTTGCATCTTGATGAAACAAAGTTTCTGCAGGACTTCATCGATGAATCGTTATTTCTGTGACATGAAATTTTTTATGGTGATCACGACTAACGCTCGTTATCGCCGTATTCCTAAAATTTAGTCGGGAAAACGCGAAAAAAGGATTTCGGTACGTTTTCGAAGATTTCGCATGGAAATAATGTAACTGGAGTCAATCTTTTATGGTGATCACAAATTACGCTCGTTTTCGCCGTATTCCCAAAATTTACCCGGGAAAACGCGAAAAAAGGATTCCGCTACGTTTTCGAAGATTTCTCATGGAAATAATGGAATTGTGGTGAATCTTTTATGGTGATCACGAATTACGCTCGTTTTCGCCGTATTTCTAAAATTTAGCCGGGAAAACGCGAAAAAAGGATTTCGGTACGTTTTCGAAGATTACGCATGGAAATAATGTAATTAGAGTCAATCTTTTATGGTGATCACAAATTACGCTCGATTTCGCCGTATTCCTAAAATTTTGCTGAGAAAACGCGAAAAAAGGATTCCGGTACGTTTTCGAAGATTTCTCTTGGAAATAATGTAATTGGAGTGAATCTTTTATGGTGATCACGAATTACGCTCGTTTTCGCGGTATTCCTAAAATTTAGCCGGGAAAACGAGAAAAAAAGGATTCCGGTACATTTTCGAAGATTTCTCATGGAAATAATGGAATTATGGTAAATCTTTTATGGTGATCACGAATTAGGCTCGTTTTCGTCGTATTCCTAAAATTTAGCCGGGAAAACGCGTAAAAAGCATTCCGGTACGTTTTCGAAGATTTCTCATGGAAATAATGTAGTTAGGGTGAATCTAACGGAGAATTCGTTCTGATGGGATAAACTATATCGGAATGGACTTGTAAAAGTATTAAAAATCAAAATCTGTTTGCATCTTGACGAAACAAAGTTTATGTACGACTTCATCGAAAAATCTTTATTCCTGTGATATGAATTTTTTTATGGTGATCACGAATTACGCTCGTTTTCGCCGTATTCCTAAAATTTAGCGGGGAAAACGAGAAAAAATAGGATTCCGGTACATTTTCGAAGATTTCTCATGGAAATAATGGAATTATGGTGAATCTTTTATGGTGATCACGAATTAGGCTCGTTTTCGCCGTATTCCTAAAGTTTAGCCGGGAAAACGCGAAAAAAGGATTCCGGTACGTTTTCGACGATTTCTCACAGAAATAATGTAATTAGGGTGCATCTTTTATGGTGATCACGAATTACGCTCGTTTTCGGCGTATTCCTAAAATTTAGCCTGGAAAACGCGAAAAAAAGGAATCCGCTACGTTTTCGAAGATTTCACATGGAAATAATGTAATTAAGGTGAATCTTTTATGGTGATCACGAATTACGCTCGTTTTCGCCGTATTCCCAAAATTTAGCCGGGAAAACGCGAAAAAAGGATTCCGCTACGTTTTCGAAGATTTCTCATGGAAATAATGGAATTGTGGTGAATCTTTTATGGTGATCACGAATTAGGCTCGTTTTCGCCGTATTCCTAAAATTTAGCCGGGAAAACGCGAAAAAAGGATTTCGGTACGTTTTCGAAGATTTCTCTTGGAAATAATGTGATTGGAGTGAATCTTTTATGGTGATCACGAATTAGGCTCGTTTTCGCCGTATTCCTAAAATTTAGCCGGGAAAACGCGAAAAAAGGATTCCGGTACGTTTTCGAAGATTTCTCATGGAAATTCTTTACATAGGGTGAATCTAACAGAGAATTCGTTCCGACGAGATAAAATATATTGGAATGGACCTGTAAAAGTATTAAAAATCAAAATCTGTTCGCATCTTGACGAAACAAAGTTTCTGCAGGACTTCATCGATGAATCGTTATTTCTGTGACATCAAATTTTTTATGGTGATCACGAATAACGCTCGTTTTCGCCGTATTCCTAAAATTTAGTCGGGAAAACGCGAAAAAAGGATTTCGGTACGTTTTCGAAGATTTCGCATGGAAATGATGTAACTAGAGTCAATCTTTTATGGTGATCACAAATTACGCTCGTTTTCGCCGTATTCCCAAAATTTAGCCGGGAAAACGCGAAAAAAGGATGCCGCTACGTTTTCGAAGATTTCTCATGGAAATAATGGAATTGTGGTGAATCTTTTATGGTGATCACGAATTACGCTCGTTTTCGCCGTATTTCTAAAATTTAGCCGGGAAAACGCGAAAAAAGGATTTCGGTACGTTTTCGAAGATTACGCATGGAAATAATGTAATTAGAGTCAATCTTTTATGGTGATCACAAATTACGCTCGATTTCGCCGTATTCCTAAAATTTAGCTGAGAAAACGCGAAAAAAGGATTCCGGTACGTTTTCGAAGATTTCTCTTGGAAATAATGTAATTGGAGTGAATCTTTTATGGTGATCACGAATTACGCTCGTTTTCGCCGTATTCCTAAAATTTAGCCGGGAAAACGAGAAAAAAAGGATTCCGGTACATTTTCGAAGATTTCTCATGGAAATAATGGAATTAAGGTAAATCTTTTCTGGTGATCACGAATTAGGTTCGTTTTCGCCGTATTCCTAAAATTTAGCCGGGAAAACGCGTAAAAAGCATTCCGGTACGTTTTCGAAGATTTCTCACGGAAATAATGTAGTTAGGGTGAATCTAACGGAGAATTCGTTCTGATGGGATAAACTATATCGGAATGGACTTGTAAAAGTATTAAAAATCAAAATCTGTTTGCATCTTGACGAAACAAAGTTTCTGTACGACTTCATCGAAAAATCTTTATTCCTGTGATATGAATTTTTTTATGGTGATCACGAATTACGCTCGTTTTCGCCGTATTCCTAAAATTTAGCCGAGAAAACGCGAAAAAAGCATTCCGCTACGGTTTCGAAGATTTCTCACGGAAATAATGGAATTGTGGTGAATCTTTTATGGTGATCACGAATTACGCTGGTTTTCGCCGTATTTCTAAAATTTAGCCGGGAAAACGCGAAAAAAGGATTTCGGTACGTTTTCGAAGATTTCTCATGGAAATAATGGAATTATGGTGAATCTTTTATGGTGATCACGAATTAGGCTCGTTTTCGCCGTATTCCTAAAATTTAGCCGGGAAAACGCGTAAAAAGCATTCCGGTACGTTTTCGAAGATTTCTCATGGAAATAATGTAGTTAGAGTGAATCTAACGGAGAATTCGTTCTGATTGGATAAACTATATCGGAATGGACTTGTAAAAGTATTAAAAATCAAAATCTGTTTGCATCTTGACGAAACAAAGTTTCTGTACGACTTCATCGAAAAATCTTTATTCCTGTGATATGAATTTTTTTATGGTGATCACGAATTACGCTCGTTTTCGGCGTATTCCTAAAATTTAGCCCGGAAAACGCGAAAAAAAGGAATCCCCTACGTTTTCGAAGATTTCTCATGGAAATAATGTAATTAGGGTGAATCTTTTATGGTGATCACAAATTACGCTCGTTTTCGCCGTATTCCTAAAATTTAGCCGGGAAAACGCGAAAAAAGGATTTCGGTACGTTTTCGAAGATCTCGCATGGAAATAATGTGATTGGAGTGAATCTTTTATGGTGATCACGAATTAGGCTCGTTTTCGCCGTATTCCTAAAATTTAGCCGGGAAAACGCGAAAAAAGGATTCCGGTACGTTTTCGAAGATTTCTTATGGAAATACTTTACATAGGGTGAATCTAACAAAGAATTCGTTCCGACGAGATAAAATATATTGGAATGGACCTGTAAAAGTATTAAAAATCAAAATCTGTTTGCATCTTGACGAAACAAAGTTTCTGCAGGACTTCATCGATGAATCGTTATTTCTGTGACATGAAATTTTTTATGGTGATCACGAATAACGCTCGTTTTCGCCGTATTCCTAAAATTTAGCCGGGAAAACGCGAAAAAAGGATTTCGGTACGTTTTCGAAGATTTCGCATGGAAATAATGTAACTGGAGTCAATCTTTTATGGTGATCACAAATTACGCTCGTTTTCGCCGTATTCCTAAAATTTAGTCGGGAAAACGCGAAAAAAGGATTTCGGTACGTTTTCGAAGATTTCGCATGGAAATGATGTAACTAGAGTCAATCTTTTATGGTGATCACAAATTACGCTCGTTTTCGCCGTATTCCCAAAATTTAGCCGGGAAAACGCGAAAAAAGGATTCCGCTACGTTTTCGAAGATTTCTCATGGAAATAATGGAATTGTGGTGAATCTTTTATGGTGATCACGAATTACGCTCGTTTTCGCCGTATTTCTAAAATTTAGCCGGGAAAACGCGAAAAAAGGATTTCGGTACGTTTTCGAAGATCTCGCATGGAAATAATGTAACTAGAGTCAATCTTTTATGGTGATCACAAATTACGCTCGTTTTCGCCGTATTCCCAAAATTTAGCCGGGAAAACGTGATAAAAGGATTCCGCTACGTTTTCGAAGATTTCTCATGGAAATAATGGAATTGTGGTGAATCTTTTATGGTGATCACGAATTAGGCTCGTTTTCGCCGTATTCATAAAATTTAGCCGGGAAAACGCGAAAAAAGGATTCCGGTACGGTTTCGAAGATTTATCATGGAAATACTTTACATAGGGTGAATCTAACAGAGAATTCGTTCCGGCGAGATAAAATATATTGGAATGGACTTGTAAAAGTATTAAAAATCAAAATCTGTTTGCATCTTGACGAAACAAAGTTTCTGCAGGACTTCATCGATGAATCGTTATTTCTGTGACATGAAATTTTTTATGGTGATCACGAATAACGCTCGTTTTCGCCGTATTCCTAAAATTTAGCGGGGAAAACGCGAAAAAAGGATTCCGGTACGTTTTCGAAGATCTCGCATGGAAATAATGTAACTGGAGTCAATCTTTTATGGTGATCACAAATTACGCTCGTTTTCGCCGTATTCCCAAAATTTAGCCGGGAAAACGCGAAAAAAGGATTCCGCTACATTTTCGAAGATTTCTCATGGAAATAATGGAATTGTGGTGAATCTTTTATGGTGATCACGAATAACGCTCGTTTTCGCCGTATTCCTAAAATTTAGCCGGGAAAACGCGAAAAAAGGATTCCGGTACGTTTTCGAAGATTTCTCATGGAAATACTTTACATAGGGTGAATCTAACAGAGAATTCGTTCCGACGAGATAAAATATATTGGAATGGACTAGTAAAAGTATTAAAAATCAAAATCTGTTTGCATCTTGACGAAACAAAGTTTCTGCAGGACCTCATCGATGAATCGTTATTTCTGTGACATGAAATTTTTTATGGTGATCACGAATAACGCTCGTTTTCGCCGTTTCGGTATTCGAAAAAAGGATTTCGGTACGTTTTCGAAGATTTCGCATGGAAATAATGTAACTGGAGTCAATCTTTTATGGTGATCACGAATAACGCTCGTTTTCGCCGTATTCCTAAAATTTAGTCGGGAAAACGCGAAAAAATGATTTCGGTACGTTTTCGAAGATCTCGCATGGAAATAATGTAACTAGAGTCAATCTTTTATGGTGATCACAAATTACGCTCGTTTTCGCCGTATTCCCAAAATTTAGCCGGGAAAACGCGAAAAAAGGATGCCGCTACGTTTTCGAAGATTTCTCATGGAAATAATGGAATTGTGGTGAATCTTTTATGGTGATCACGAATTACGCTCGTTTTCGCCGTATTTCTGAAATTTAGCCGGGAAAACGCGAAAAAAGGATTTCGGTACGTTTTCGAAGATTACGCATAGAAATAATGTAATTAGAGTCAATCTTTTATGGTGATCACAAATTACGCTCGATTTCGCCGTATTCCTAAAATTTAGGCGAGAAAACGCGAAAAAAGCATTCCGCTACGTTTTCGAAGATTTCTCATGGAAATAATGGAATTGTGGTGAATCTTTTATGGTGATCACGAATTACGCTCGTTTTCGCCGTATTTCTAAAATTTAGCCGGGAAAACGCGAAAAAAGCATTTCGGTACGTTTTCGAAGATTTCTCTTGGAAATAATGTGATTGGAGTGAATCTTTTATGGTGATCACGAATTAGGCTCGTTTTCGCCGTATTCCTAAAATTTAGCCGGGAAAACGCGAAAAAAGGATTCCGGTACGTGTTCGAAGATTTCTCATGGAAATACTTTACATAGGGTGAATCTAACAGAGAATTCGTTCCGACGAGATAAAATATATTGGAATGGACCTGTAAAAGTATTAAAAATCAAAATCTGTTTGCATCTTGACGAAACAAAGTTTCTGCAGGACTTGATCGATTAATCGTTATTTCTGTGACATGAAATTTTTTATGGTGATCACGAATAACGCTCGTTTTCGCCGTATTCCTAAAATTTAGCCGGGAAAACGCGAAAAAAGGATTTCGGTACGTTTTCGAAGATTTCGCATGGAAATAATGTAACTGGAGTCAATCTTTTATGGTGATCACAAATTACGCTCCTTTTCGCCGTATTCCCAAAATTTAGCGGGGAAAACGCGAAAAAAGGATGCCGCTACGTTTTCGAAGATTTCTCATGGAAATAATGGAATTGTGGTGAATCTTTTATGGTGATCACGAATTACGCTCGTTTTCGCCGTATTTCTAAAATTTAGCCGGGAAAACGCGAAAAAAGGATTTCGGTACGTTCTCGAAGATTTCTCATGGAAATAATGGAATTATGGTGAATCTTTTATGGTGATCACGAATTAGGCTCGTTTTCGCCGTATTCCGAAAATTTAGCCGGGAAAACGCGTAAAAAGCATTCCGGTACGTTTTCGAAGATTTCTCATGGAAATAATGTAGTTAGAGTGAATCTAACGGAGAATTCGTTCTGATTGGATAAACTATATCGGAATGGACTTGTAGAAGTATTGAAAATCAAAATCTGTTTGCATCTTGACGAAACAAAGTTTCTGTACGACTTCATCGAAAAATCTTTATTCCTGTGATATGAATTTTTTTATGGTGATCACGAATTACGCTCGTTTTCGCCGTATTCCTAAAATTTAGCCGAGAAAACGCGAAAAAAGCATTCCGCTACGTTTTCGAAGATTTCTCATGGAAATAATGGAATTGTGGTGAATCTTTTATGGTGATCACGAATTACGCTCGTTTTCGCCGTATTTCTAAAATTTAGCCGGGAAAACGCGAAAAAAGGATTTCGGTACGTTTTCGAAGATTTCTCATGGAAATAATGGAATTATGGTGAATCTTTTATGGTGATCACGAATTAGGCTCGTTTTCGCCGTATTCCTAAAATTTAGCCGGGAAAACGCGTAAAAAGCATTCCGGTACGTTTTCGAAGATTTCTCATGGAAATAATGTAGTTAGAGTGAATCTAACGGAGAATTCGTTCTGATTGGATAAACTATATCGGAATGGACTTGTAAAAGTATTAAAAATCAAAATCTGTTTGCATCTTGACGAAACAAAGTTTCTGTACGACTTCATCGAAAAATCTTTATTCCTGTGATATGAATTTTTTTATGGTGATCACGAATTACGCTCGTTTTCGGCGTATTCCTAAAATTTACCGGGGAAAGCGAGAAAAAAAAGGATTCCGGTACATTTTCGAAGATTTCTCATGGAAATAATGGAATTATGGTGAATCTTTTATGGTGATCACGAATTAGGCTCGTTTTCGCCGTATTCCTAAAATTTAGCCGGGAAAACGCGAAAAAAGGATTCCGGTACGTTTTCGACGATTTCTCACAGAAATAATGTAATTAGGGTGAATTTTTTATGGTGATCACGAATTACGCTCGTTTTCGGCGTATTCCTAAAATTTAGCCCGGAAAACGCGAAAAAAAGGAATCCGCTACGTTTTCGAAGATTTCACATGGAAATAATGTAATTAAGGTGAATCTTTTATGGTGATCACGAATTACGCTCGTTTTCGCCGTATTCCCAAAATTTAGCCGGGAAAACGCGAAAAAAGGATTCCGCTACGTTTTCGAAGATTTCTCATGGAAATAATGGAATTGTGGTGAATCTTTTATGGTGATCACGAATTAGGCTCGTTTTCGCCGTATTCCTAAAATTTAGCCGGGAAAACGCGAAAAAAGGATTTCGGTACGTTTTCGAAGATTTCTCTTGGAAATAATGTGATTGGAGTGAATCTTTTATGGTGATCACGAATTAGGCTCGTTTTCGCCGTATTCCTAAAATTTAGCCGGGAAAACGCGAAAAAAGGATTCCGGTACGTTTTCGAAGATTTCTCATGGAAATACTTTACATAGGGTGAATCTAACAGAGAATTCGTTCCGACGAGATAAAATATATTGGAATGGACCTGTAAAAGTATTAAAAATCAAAATCTGTTTGCATCTTGACGAAACAAAGTTTCTGCAGGACTTCATCGATTAATCGTTATTTCTGTGACATGAAATTTTTTATGGTGATCACGAATAACGCTCGTTTTCGCCGTATTCCTAAAATTTAGCCGGGAAAACGCGAAAAAAGGATTTCGGTACGTTTTCGAAGATTTCGCATGGAAATAATGTAACTGGAGTCAATCTTTTATGGTGATCACAAATTACGCTCGTTTTCGCCGTATTCCCAAAATTTAGCCGGGAAAACGCGAAAAAAGGATTTCGGTACGTTTTCGAAGATTTCGCATGGAAATGATGTAACTAGAGTCAATCTTTTATGGTGATCACAAATTACGCTCGTTTTCGCCGTATTCCCAGAATTTAGCCGGGAAAACGCGAAAAAAGGATTCCGCTACGTTTTCGAAGATTTCTCATGGAAATAATGGAATTGTGGTGAATCTTTTATGGTGATCACGAATTACGCTCGTTTTCGCCGTATTTCTAAAATTTAGCCGGGAAAACGCGAAAAAAGGATTTCGGTACGTTTTCGAAGATCTCGCATGGAAATAATGTAACTAGAGTCAATCTTTTATGGTGATCACAAATTACGCTCGTTTTCGCCGTATTCCCAAAATTTAGCCGGGAAAACGTGATAAAAGGATTCCGCTACGTTTTCGAAGATTTCTCATGGAAATAATGGAATTGTGGTGAATCTTTTATGGTGATCACGAATTAGGCTCGTTTTCGCCGTATTCATAAAATTTAGCCGGGAAAACGCGAAAAAAGGATTTCGGTACGTTTTCGAAGATTTCTCTTGGAAATAATGTGATTGGAGTGAATCTTTTATGGTGATCACGAATTAGGCTCGTTTTCGCCGTATTCCTAAAATTTAGCCGGGAAAACGCGAAAAAAGGATTCCGGTACGTTTTCGAAGATTTATCATGGAAATACTTTACATAGGGTGAATCTAACAGAGAATTCGTTCCGACGAGATAAAATATATTGGAATGGACTTGTAAAAGTATTAAAAATCAAAATCTGTTTGCATCTTGACGAAACAAAGTTTCTGCAGGACTTCATCGATGAATCGTTATTTCTGTGACATGATATTTTTTATGGTGATCACGAATAACGCTCGTTTTCGCCGTATTCCTAAAATTTAGCGGGGAAAACGCGAAAAAAGGATTTCGGTACGTTTTCGAAGATTTCGCATGGAAATAATGTAACTGGAGTCAATCTTTTATGGTGATCACAAATTACGCTCGTTTTCGCCGTATTCCCAAAATTTAGCCGGGAAAACGCGAAAAAAGGATTCCGCTACATTTTCGAAGATTTCTCATGGAAATAATGGAATTGTGGTGAATCTTTTATGGTGATCACGAATAACGCTCGTTTTCGCCGTATTCCTAAAATTTAGTCGGGAAAACGCGAAAAAATGATTTCGGTACGTTTTCGAAGATCTCGCATGGAAATAATGTAACTAGAGTCAATCTTTTATGGTGATCACAAATTACGCTCGTTTTCGCCGTATTCCCAAAATTTAGCCGGGAAAACGCGAAAAAAGGATGCCGCTACGTTTTCGAAGATTTCTCATGGAAATAATGGAATTGTGGTGAATCTTTTATGGTGATCACGAATTACGCTCGTTTTCGCCGTATTTCTAAAATTTAGCCGGGAAAACGCGAAAAAAGGATTTCGGTACGTTTTCGAAGATTACGCATAGAAATAATGTAATTAGAGTCAATCTTTTATGGTGATCACAAATTACGCTCGATTTCGCCGTATTCCTAAAATTTAGGCGAGAAAACGCGAAAAAAGCATTCCGCTACGTTTTCGAAGATTTCTCATGGAAATAATGGAATTGTGGTGAATCTTTTATGGTGATCACGAATTACGCTCGTTTTCGCCGTATTTCTAAAATTTAGCCGGGAAAACGCGAAAAAAGGATTTCGGTACGTTTTCGAAGATTTCTCTTGGAAATAATGTGATTGGAGTGAATCTTTTATGGTGATCACGAATTAGGCTCGTTTTCGCCGTATTCCTAAAATTTAGCCGGGAAAACGCGAAAAAAGGATTCCGGTACGTTTTCGAAGATTTCTCATGGAAATACTTTACATAGGGTGAATCTAACAGAGAATTCGTTCCGACGAGATAAAATATATTGGAATGGACCTGTAAAAGTATTAAAAATCAAAATCTGTTTGCATCTTGACGAAACAAAGTTTCTGCAGGACTTCATCGATTAATCGTTATTTCTGTGACATGAAATTTTTTATGGTGATCACGAATAACGCTCGTTTTCACCGTATTCCTAAAATTTAGCCGGGAAAACGCGAAAAAAGGATTTCGGTACGTTTTCGAAGATTTCGCATGGAAATAATGTAACTGGAGTCAATCTTTTATGGTGATCACAAATTACGCTCGTTTTCGCCGTATTCCCAAAATTTAGCCGGGAAAACGCGAAAAAAGGATTTCGGTACGTTTTCGAAGATTTCGCATGGAAATGATGTAACTAGAGTCAATCTTTTATGGTGATCACAAATTACGCTCGTTTTCGCCGTATTCCCAGAATTTAGCCGGGAAAACGCGAAAAAAGGATTCCGCTACGTTTTCGAAGATTTCTCATGGAAATAATGGAATTGTGGTGAATCTTTTATGGTGATCACGAATTACGCTCGTTTTCGCCGTATTTCTAAAATTTAGCCGGGAAAACGCGAAAAAAGGATTTCGGTACGTTTTCGAAGATCTCGCATGGAAATAATGTAACTAGAGTCAATCTTTTATGGTGATCACAAATTACGCTCGTTTTCGCCGTATTCCCAAAATTTAGCCGGGAAAACGTGATAAAAGGATTCCGCTACGTTTTCGAAGATTTCTCATGGAAATAATGGAATTGTGGTGAATCTTTTATGGTGATCACGAATTAGGCTCGTTTTCGCCGTATTCATAAAATTTAGCCGGGAAAACGCGAAAAAAGGATTCCGGTACGGTTTCGAAGATTTATCATGGAAATACTTTACATAGGGTGAATCTAACAGAGAATTCGTTCCGACGAGATAAAATATATTGGAATGGACTTGTAAAAGTATTAAAAATCAAAATCTGTTTGCATCTTGACGAAACAAAGTTTCTGCAGGACTTCATCGATGAATCGTTATTTCTGTGACATGAAATTTTTTATGGTGATCACGAATAACGCTCGTTTTCGCCGTATTCCTAAAATTTAGCGGGGAAAACGCGAAAAAAGGATTTCGGTACGTTTTCGAAGATTTCGCATGGAAATAATGTAACTGGAGTCAATCTTTTATGGTGATCACAAATTACGCTCGTTTTCGCCGTATTCCCAAAATTTAGCCGGGAAAACGCGAAAAAAGGATTCCGCTACATTTTCGAAGATTTCTCATGGAAATAATGGAATTGTGGTGAATCTTTTATGGTGATCACGAATAACGCTCGTTTTCGCCGTATTCCTAAAATTTAGTCGGGAAAACGCGAAAAAATGATTTCGGTACGTTTTCGAAGATCTCGCATGGAAATAATGTAACTAGAGTCAATCTTTTATGGTGATCACAAATTACGCTCGTTTTCGCCGTGTTCCCAAAATTTAGCCGGGAAAACGCGAAAAAAGGATTCCGCTACGTTTTCGAAGATTTCTCATGGAAATAATGGAATTGTGGTGAATCTTTTATGGTGATCACGAATTACGCTCGTTTTCGCCGTATTTCTAAAATTTAGCCGGGAAAACGCGAAAAAAGGATTTCGGTACGTTTTCGAAGATTACGCATGGAAATAATGTAATTAGAGTCAATCTTTTATGGTGATCACAAATTACGGTCGATTTCGCCGTATTCCTAAAATTTAGCTGAGAAAACGCGAAAAAAGGATTCCGGTACGTTTTCGAAGATTTCTCTTGGAAATAATGTAATTGGAGTGAATCTTTTATGGTGATCACGAATTACGCTCGTTTCGTCGTATTCCTAAAATTTAGCCGGGAAAACGAGAAAAAAAGGATTCCGGTACATTTGCGAAGATTTCTCATGGAAATAATGGAATTATGGTAAATCTTTTATGGTGATCACGAATTAGGCTCGTTTTCGCCGTATTCCTAAAATTTAGCCGGGAAAACGCGTAAAAAGCATTCCGGTACGTTTTCGAAGATTTCTCACGGAAATAATGTAGTTAGGGTGAATCTAACGGAGAATTAGTTCTGATGGGATAAACTATATCGGAATGGACTTGTAAAAGTATTAAAAATCAAAATGTGTTTGTATCTTGACGAAACAAAGTTTCTGTACGACTTCATCGAAAAATCTTTATTCCTGTGATATGAATTTTTTTATGGTGATCACGAATTACGCTCGTTTTCGCCGTATTCCTAAAATTTAGCCGAGAAAACGCGACAAAAGCATTCCGCTACGTTTTCGAAGATTTCTCATGGAAATAATGGAATTGTGGTGAATCTTTTATGGTGATCACGAATTACGCTCGTTTTCGCCGTATTTCTAAAATTTAGCCGGGAAAACGCGAAAAAAGGATTTCGGTACGTTTTCGAAGATTTCTCATGGAAATAATGGAATTATGGTGAATCTTTTATGGTGATCACGAAATAGGCTCATTTTCGCCGTATTCCTAAAATTTAGCCGGGAAAACGCGTAAAAAGCATTCCGGTACGTTTTCGAAGATTTCTCATGGAAATAATGTAGTTAGGGTGAATCTAACGGAGAATTCGTTCTGATTGGATAAACTATATCGGAATGGACTTGTAAAAGTATTAAAAATCAAAATCTGTTTGCATCTTGACGAAACACAGTTTCTGTACGACTTCATCGAAAAATCTTTATTCCTGTGATATGAATTTTTTTATGGTGATCACGAATTACGCTCGTTTTCGGCGTATTCCTAAAATTTAGCCCGGAAAACGCGAAAAAAAGGAATCCGCTACGTTTTCGAAGATTTCTCATGGAAATAATGTAATTAGGGTGAATCTTTTATGGTGATCACAAATTACGCTCGTTTTCGCCGTATTCCTAAAATTTAGCCGGGAAAACGCGAAAAAAGGATTCCGGTACGTTTTCGAAGATTTCTCATGGAAATACTTTAAATAGGGTGAATCTAACAGAGAATTCGTTCCGACGAGATAAAATATATTGGAATGGACTTGTAAAAGTATTAAAAATCAAAATCTGTTTGCATCTTGATGAAACAAAGTTTCTGCAGGACTTCATCGATGAATCGTTATTTCTGTGACATGAAATTTTTTATGGTGATCACGACTAACGCTCGTTATCGCCGTATTCCTAAAATTTAGTCGGGAAAACGCGAAAAAAGGATTTCGGTACGTTTTCGAAGATTTCGCATGGAAATAATGTAACTGGAGTCAATCTTTTATGGTGATCACAAATTACGCTCGTTTTCGCCGTATTCCCAAAATTTACCCGGGAAAACGCGAAAAAAGGATTCCGCTACGTTTTCGAAGATTTCTCATGGAAATAATGGAATTGTGGTGAATCTTTTATGGTGATCACGAATTACGCTCGTTTTCGCCGTATTTCTAAAATTTAGCCGGGAAAACGCGAAAAAAGGATTTCGGTACGTTTTCGAAGATTACGCATGGAAATAATGTAATTAGAGTCAATCTTTTATGGTGATCACAAATTACGCTCGATTTCGCCGTATTCCTAAAATTTTGCTGAGAAAACGCGAAAAAAGGATTCCGGTACGTTTTCGAAGATTTCTCTTGGAAATAATGTAATTGGAGTGAATCTTTTATGGTGATCACGAATTACGCTCGTTTTCGCGGTATTCCTAAAATTTAGCCGGGAAAACGAGAAAAAAAGGATTCCGGTACATTTTCGAAGATTTCTCATGGAAATAATGGAATTATGGTAAATCTTTTATGGTGATCACGAATTAGGCTCGTTTTCGTCGTATTCCTAAAATTTAGCCGGGAAAACGCGTAAAAAGCATTCCGGTACGTTTTCGAAGATTTCTCATGGAAATAATGTAGTTAGGGTGAATCTAACGGAGAATTCGTTCTGATGGGATAAACTATATCGGAATGGACTTGTAAAAGTATTAAAAATCAAAATCTGTTTGCATCTTGACGAAACAAAGTTTATGTACGACTTCATCGAAAAATCTTTATTCCTGTGATATGAATTTTTTTATGGTGATCACGAATTACGCTCGTTTTCGCCGTATTCCTAAAATTTAGCGGGGAAAACGAGAAAAAATAGGATTCCGGTACATTTTCGAAGATTTCTCATGGAAATAATGGAATTATGGTGAATCTTTTATGGTGATCACGAATTAGGCTCGTTTTCGCCGTATTCCTAAAGTTTAGCCGGGAAAACGCGAAAAAAGGATTCCGGTACGTTTTCGACGATTTCTCACAGAAATAATGTAATTAGGGTGCATCTTTTATGGTGATCACGAATTACGCTCGTTTTCGGCGTATTCCTAAAATTTAGCCTGGAAAACGCGAAAAAAAGGAATCCGCTACGTTTTCGAAGATTTCACATGGAAATAATGTAATTAAGGTGAATCTTTTATGGTGATCACGAATTACGCTCGTTTTCGCCGTATTCCCAAAATTTAGCCGGGAAAACGCGAAAAAAGGATTCCGCTACGTTTTCGAAGATTTCTCATGGAAATAATGGAATTGTGGTGAATCTTTTATGGTGATCACGAATTAGGCTCGTTTTCGCCGTATTCCTAAAATTTAGCCGGGAAAACGCGAAAAAAGGATTTCGGTACGTTTTCGAAGATTTCTCTTGGAAATAATGTGATTGGAGTGAATCTTTTATGGTGATCACGAATTAGGCTCGTTTTCGCCGTATTCCTAAAATTTAGCCGGGAAAACGCGAAAAAAGGATTCCGGTACGTTTTCGAAGATTTCTCATGGAAATTCTTTACATAGGGTGAATCTAACAGAGAATTCGTTCCGACGAGATAAAATATATTGGAATGGACCTGTAAAAGTATTAAAAATCAAAATCTGTTCGCATCTTGACGAAACAAAGTTTCTGCAGGACTTCATCGATGAATCGTTATTTCTGTGACATCAAATTTTTTATGGTGATCACGAATAACGCTCGTTTTCGCCGTATTCCTAAAATTTAGTCGGGAAAACGCGAAAAAAGGATTTCGGTACGTTTTCGAAGATTTCGCATGGAAATGATGTAACTAGAGTCAATCTTTTATGGTGATCACAAATTACGCTCGTTTTCGCCGTATTCTCAAAATTTAGCCGGGAAAACGCGAAAAAAGGATTCCGCTACGTTTTCGAAGATTTCTCATGGAAATAATGGAATTGTGGTGAATCTTTTATGGTGATCACGAATTACGCTCGTTTTCGCCGTATTTCTAAAATTTAGCCGGGAAAACGCGAAAAAAGGATTTCGGTACGTTTTCGAAGATCTCGCATGGAAATAATGTAACTAGAGTCAATCTTTTATGGTGATCACAAATTACGCTCGTTTTCGCCGTATTTCCAAAATTTAGCCGGGAAAACGTGATAAAAGGATTCCGCTACGTTTTCGAAGATTTCTCATGGAAATAATGGAATTGTGGTGAATCTTTTATGGTGATCACGAATTAGGCTCGTTTTCGCCGTATTCATAAAATTTAGCCGGGAAAACGCGAAAAAAGGATTTCGGTACGTTTTCGAAGATTTCTCTTGGAAATAATGTGATTGGAGTGAATCTTTTATGGTGATCACGAATTAGGCTCGTTTTCGCCGTATTCCTAAAATTTAGCCGGAAAAACGCGAAAAAAGGATTCCGGTACGTTTTCGAAGATTTCTCATGGAAATACTTTACATAGGGTGAATCTAACAGAGAATTCGTTCCGACGAGATAAAATATATTGGAATGGACCTGTAAAAGTATTAAAAATCAAAATCTGTTCGCATCTTGACGAAACAAAGTTTCTGCAGGACTTCATCGATGAATCGTTATTTCTGTGACATGAAATTTTTTATGGTGATCACGAATAACGCTCGTTTTCGCCGTATTCCTAAAATTTAGCCGGGAAAACGCGAAAAAAGGATTTCGGTACGTTTTCGAAGATTTCGCATGGAAATAATGTAACTGGAGTCAATCTTTTATGGTGATCACAAATTACGCTCGTTTTCGCCGTATTCCCAAAATTTAGCCGGGAAAACGCGAAAAAAGGATTCCGCTACATTTTCGAAGATTTCTCATGGAAATAATGGAATTGTGGTGAATCTTTTATGGTGATCACGAATAACGCTCGTTTTCGCCGTATTCCTAAAATTTAGCAGGGAAAACGCGAAAAAATGATTTCGGTACGTTTTCGAAGATCTCGCATGGAAATAATGTAACTAGAGTCAATCTTTTATGGTGATCACAAATTACGCTCGTTTTCGCCGTATTCCCAAAATTTAGCCGGGAAAACGCGAAAAAAGGATGCCGCTACGTTTTCGAAGATTTCTCATGGAAATAATGGAATTGTGGTGAATCTTTTATGGTGATCACGAATTACGCTCATTTTCGCCGTATTTCTAAAATTTAGCCGGGAAAACGCGAAAAAAGGATTTCGGTACGTTTTCGAAGTCTACGCATGGAAATAATGTAATTAGAGTCAATCTTTTATGGTGATCACAAATTACGCTCGATTTCGCCGTATTCCTAAAATTTAGCTGAGAAAACGCGAAAAAAGGATTCCGGTACGTTTTCGAAGATTTCTCTTGGAAATAATGTAATTGGAGTGAATCTTTTATGGTGATCACGAATTACGCTCGTTTTCGCCGTATTCCTAAAATTTTGCCGGGAAAACGAGAAAAAAAGGATTCCGGTACATTTTCGAAGATTTCTCATGGAAATAATGGAATTAAGGTAAATCTTTTCTGGTGATCACGAATTAGGTTCGTTTTCGCCGTATTCCTAAAATTTAGCCGGGAAAACGCGTAAAAAGCATTCCGGTACGTTTTCGAAGATTTCTCACGGAAATAATGTAGTTAGGGTGAATCTAACGGAGAATTCGTTCTGATGGGATAAACTATATCGGAATGGACTTGTAAAAGTATTAAAAATCAAAATCTGTTTGCATCTTGACGAAACAAAGTTTCTGTACGACTTCATCGAAAAATCTTTATTCCTGTGATATGAATTTTTTTATGGTGATCACGAATTACGCTCGTTTTCGCCGTATTCCTAAAATTTAGCCGAGAAAACGCGAAAAAAGCATTCCGCTACGTTTTCGAAGATTTCTCACGGAAATAATGGAATTGTGGTGAATCTTTTATGGTGATCACGAATTACGCTGGTTTTCGCCGTATTTCTAAAATTTAGCCGGGAAAACGCGAAAAAAGGATTTCGGTACGTTTTCGAAGATTTCTCATGGAAATAATGGAATTATGGTGAATCTTTTATGGTGATCACGAATTAGGCTCGTTTTCGGCGTATTCCTAAAATTTAGCCCGGAAAACGCGAAAAAAAGGAATCCCCTACGTTTTCGAAGATTTCTCATGGAAATAATGTAATTAGGGTGAATCTTTTATGGTGATCACAAATTACGCTCGTTTTCGCCGTATTCCTAAAATTTAGCCGGGAAAACGCGAAAAAAGGATTCCGGTACGTTTTCGAAGATTTCTCATGGAAATACTTTAAATAGGGTGAATCTAACAGAGAATTCGTTACGACGAGATAAAATATATTGGAATGGACTTGTAAAAGTATTAAAAATCAAAATCTGTTTGCTTCTTGATGAAACAAAGTTTCTGCAGGACTTCATCGATGAATCGTTATTTCTGTGACATGAAATTTTTTTATGGTTATCACGAATAACGCTCGTTTTCGCCGTATTCCTAAAATTTAGTCGGGAAAACGCGAAAAAAGGATTTCGGTACGTTTTCGAAGATTTCGCATGGAAATGATGTAACTAGAGTCAATCTTTTATGGTGATCACAAATTACGCTCGTTTTCGCCGTATTCCCAAAATTTAGCCGGGAAAACGCGAAAAAAGGATTCCGCTACGTTTTCGAAGATTTCTCATGGAAATAATGGAATTGTGGTGAATCCTTTATGGTGATCACGAATTACGCTCGTTTTCGCCGTATTTCTAAAATTTAGCCGGGAAAACGCGAAAAAAGGATTTCGGTACGTTTTCGAAGATCTCGCATGGAAATAATGTAACTAGAGTCAATCTTTTATGGTGATCACAAGTTACGCTCGTTTTCGCCGTATTCCCAAAATTTAGCCGGGAAAACGTGATAAAAGGATTCCGCTACGTTTTCGAAGATTTCTCATGGAAATAATGGAATTGTGGTGAATCTTTTATGGTGATCACGAATTAGGCTCGTTTTCGCCGTATTCATAAAATTTAGCCGGGAAAACGCGAAAAAAGGATTTCGGTACGTTTTCGAAGATTTCTCTTGGAAATAATGTGATTGGAGTGAATCTTTTATGGTGATCACGAATTAGGCTCGTTTTCGCCGTATTCCTAAAATTTAGCCGGGAAAACGCGAAAAAAGGATTCCGGTACGTTTTCGAAGATTTATCATGGAAATACTTTACATAGGGTGAATCTAACAGAGAATTCGTTCCGACGAGATAAAATATATTGGAATGGACTTGTAAAAGTATTAAAAATCAAAATCTGTTTGCATCTTGACGAAACAAAGTTTCTGCAGGACTTCATCGATGAATCGTTATTTCTGTGACATGATATTTTTTATGGTGATCACGAATAACGCTCGTTTTCGCCGTATTCCTAAAATTTAGCGGGGAAAACGCGAAAAAAGGATTTCGGTACGTTTTCGAAGATTTCGCATGGAAATAATGTAACTGGAGTCAATCTTTTATGGTGATCACAAATTACGCTCGTTTTCGCCGTATTCCCAAAATTTAGCCGGGAAAACGCGAAAAAAGGATTCCGCTACATTTTCGAAGATTTCTCATGGAAATAATGGAATTGTGGTGAATCTTTTATGGTGATCACGAATAACGCTCGTTTTCGCCGTATTCCTAAAATTTAGTCGGGAAAACGCGAAAAAATGATTTCGGTACGTTTTCGAAGATCTCGCATGGAAATAATGTAACTAGAGTCAATCTTTTATGGTGATCACAAATTACGCTCGTTTTCGCCGTATTCCCAAAATTTAGCCGGGAAAACGCGAAAAAAGGATGCCGCTACGTTTTCGAAGATTTCTCATGGAAATAATGGAATTGTGGTGAATCTTTTATGGTGATCACGAATTACGCTCGTTTTCGCCGTATTTCTAAAATTTAGCCGGGAAAACGCGAAAAAAGGATTTCGGTACGTTTTCGAAGATTACGCATAGAAATAATGTAATTAGAGTCAATCTTTTATGGTGATCACAAATTACGCTCGATTTCGCCGTATTCCTAAAATTTAGGCGAGAAAACGCGAAAAAAGCATTCCGCTACGTTTTCGAAGATTTCTCATGGAAATAATGGAATTGTGGTGAATCTTTTATGGTGATCACGAATTACGCTCGTTTTCGCCGTATTTCTAAAATTTAGCCGGGAAAACGCGAAAAAAGGATTTCGGTACGTTTTCGAAGATTTCTCTTGGAAATAATGTGATTGGAGTGAATCTTTTATGGTGATCACGAATTAGGCTCGTTTTCGCCGTATTCCTAAAATTTAGCCGGGAAAACGCGAAAAAAGGATTCCGGTACGTTTTCGAAGATTTCTCATGGAAATACTTTACATAGGGTGAATCTAACAGAGAATTCGTTCCGACGAGATAAAATATATTGGAATGGACCTGTAAAAGTATTAAAAATCAAAATCTGTTTGCATCTTGACGAAACAAAGTTTCTGCAGGACTTCATCGATTAATCGTTATTTCTGTGACATGAAATTTTTTATGGTGATCACGAATAACGCTCGTTTTCACCGTATTCCTAAAATTTAGCCGGGAAAACGCGAAAAAAGGATTTCGGTACGTTTTCGAAGATTTCGCATGGAAATAATGTAACTGGAGTCAATCTTTTATGGTGATCACAAATTACGCTCGTTTTCGCCGTATTCCCAAAATTTAGCCGGGAAAACGCGAAAAAAGGATTTCGGTACGTTTTCGAAGATTTCGCATGGAAATGATGTAACTAGAGTCAATCTTTTATGGTGATCACAAATTACGCTCGTTTTCGCCGTATTCCCAGAATTTAGCCGGGAAAACGCGAAAAAAGGATTCCGCTACGTTTTCGAAGATTTCTCATGGAAATAATGGAATTGTGGTGAATCTTTTATGGTGATCACGAATTACGCTCGTTTTCGCCGTATTTCTAAAATTTAGCCGGGAAAACGCGAAAAAAGGATTTCGGTACGTTTTCGAAGATCTCGCATGGAAATAATGTAACTAGAGTCAATCTTTTATGGTGATCACAAATTACGCTCGTTTTCGCCGTATTCCCAAAATTTAGCCGGGAAAACGTGATAAAAGGATTCCGCTACGTTTTCGAAGATTTCTCATGGAAATAATGGAATTGTGGTGAATCTTTTATGGTGATCACGAATTAGGCTCGTTTTCGCCGTATTCATAAAATTTAGCCGGGAAAACGCGAAAAAAGGATTCCGGTACGGTTTCGAAGATTTATCATGGAAATACTTTACATAGGGTGAATCTAACAGAGAATTCGTTCCGACGAGATAAAATATATTGGAATGGACTTGTAAAAGTATTAAAAATCAAAATCTGTTTGCATCTTGACGAAACAAAGTTTCTGCAGGACTTCATCGATGAATCGTTATTTCTGTGACATGAAATTTTTTATGGTGATCACGAATAACGCTCGTTTTCGCCGTATTCCTAAAATTTAGCGGGGAAAACGCGAAAAAAGGATTTCGGTACGTTTTCGAAGATTTCGCATGGAAATAATGTAACTGGAGTCAATCTTTTATGGTGATCACAAATTACGCTCGTTTTCGCCGTATTCCCAAAATTTAGCCGGGAAAACGCGAAAAAAGGATTCCGCTACATTTTCGAAGATTTCTCATGGAAATAATGGAATTGTGGTGAATCTTTTATGGTGATCACGAATAACGCTCGTTTTCGCCGTATTCCTAAAATTTAGTCGGGAAAACGCGAAAAAATGATTTCGGTACGTTTTCGAAGATCTCGCATGGAAATAATGTAACTAGAGTCAATCTTTTATGGTGATCACAAATTACGCTCGTTTTCGCCGTATTCCCAAAATTTAGCCGGGAAAACGCGAAAAAAGGATTCCGCTACGTTTTCGAAGATTTCTCATGGAAATAATGGAATTGTGGTGAATCTTTTATGGTGATCACGAATTACGCTCGTTTTCGCCGTATTTCTAAAATTTAGCCGGGAAAACGCGAAAAAAGGATTTCGGTACGTTTTCGAAGATTACGCATGGAAATAATGTAATTAGAGTCAATCTTTTATGGTGATCACAAATTACGGTCGATTTCGCCGTATTCCTAAAATTTAGCTGAGAAAACGCGAAAAAAGGATTCCGGTACGTTTTCGAAGATTTCTCTTGGAAATAATGTAATTGGAGTGAATCTTTTATGGTGATCACGAATTACGCTCGTTTCGTCGTATTCCTAAAATTTAGCCGGGAAAACGAGAAAAAAAGGATTCCGGTACATTTGCGAAGATTTCTCATGGAAATAATGGAATTATGGTAAATCTTTTATGGTGATCACGAATTAGGCTCGTTTTCGCCGTATTCCTAAAATTTAGCCGGGAAAACGCGTAAAAAGCATTCCGGTACGTTTTCGAAGATTTCTCACGGAAATAATGTAGTTAGGGTGAATCTAACGGAGAATTAGTTCTGATGGGATAAACTATATCGGAATGGACTTGTAAAAGTATTAAAAATCAAAATGTGTTTGTATCTTGACGAAACAAAGTTTCTGTACGACTTCATCGAAAAATCTTTATTCCTGTGATATGAATTTTTTTATGGTGATCACGAATTACGCTCGTTTTCGCCGTATTCCTAAAATTTAGCCGAGAAAACGCGACAAAAGCATTCCGCTACGTTTTCGAAGATTTCTCATGGAAATAATGGAATTGTGGTGAATCTTTTATGGTGATCACGAATTACGCTCGTTTTCGCCGTATTTCTAAAATTTAGCCGGGAAAACGCGAAAAAAGGATTTCGGTACGTTTTCGAAGATTTCTCATGGAAATAATGGAATTATGGTGAATCTTTTATGGTGATCACGAAATAGGCTCATTTTCGCCGTATTCCTAAAATTTAGCCGGGAAAACGCGTAAAAAGCATTCCGGTACGTTTTCGAAGATTTCTCATGGAAATAATGTAGTTAGGGTGAATCTAACGGAGAATTCGTTCTGATTGGATAAACTATATCGGAATGGACTTGTAAAAGTATTAAAAATCAAAATCTGTTTGCATCTTGACGAAACACAGTTTCTGTACGACTTCATCGAAAAATCTTTATTCCTGTGATATGAATTTTTTTATGGTGATCACGAATTACGCTCGTTTTCGGCGTATTCCTAAAATTTAGCCCGGAAAACGCGAAAAAAAGGAATCCGCTACGTTTTCGAAGATTTCTCATGGAAATAATGTAATTAGGGTGAATCTTTTATGGTGATCACAAATTACGCTCGTTTTCGCCGTATTCCTAAAATTTAGCCGGGAAAACGCGAAAAAAGGATTCCGGTACGTTTTCGAAGATTTCTCATGGAAATACTTTAAATAGGGTGAATCTAACAGAGAATTCGTTCCGACGAGATAAAATATATTGGAATGGACTTGTAAAAGTATTAAAAATCAAAATCTGTTTGCATCTTGATGAAACAAAGTTTCTGCAGGACTTCATCGATGAATCGTTATTTCTGTGACATGAAATTTTTTATGGTGATCACGACTAACGCTCGTTATCGCCGTATTCCTAAAATTTAGTCGGGAAAACGCGAAAAAAGGATTTCGGTACGTTTTCGAAGATTTCGCATGGAAATAATGTAACTGGAGTCAATCTTTTATGGTGATCACAAATTACGCTCGTTTTCGCCGTATTCCCAAAATTTACCCGGGAAAACGCGAAAAAAGGATTCCGCTACGTTTTCGAAGATTTCTCATGGAAATAATGGAATTGTGGTGAATCTTTTATGGTGATCACGAATTACGCTCGTTTTCGCCGTATTTCTAAAATTTAGCCGGGAAAACGCGAAAAAAGGATTTCGGTACGTTTTCGAAGATTACGCATGGAAATAATGTAATTAGAGTCAATCTTTTATGGTGATCACAAATTACGCTCGATTTCGCCGTATTCCTAAAATTTTGCTGAGAAAACGCGAAAAAAGGATTCCGGTACGTTTTCGAAGATTTCTCTTGGAAATAATGTAATTGGAGTGAATCTTTTATGGTGATCACGAATTACGCTCGTTTTCGCGGTATTCCTAAAATTTAGCCGGGAAAACGAGAAAAAAAGGATTCCGGTACATTTTCGAAGATTTCTCATGGAAATAATGGAATTATGGTAAATCTTTTATGGTGATCACGAATTAGGCTCGTTTTCGTCGTATTCCTAAAATTTAGCCGGGAAAACGCGTAAAAAGCATTCCGGTACGTTTTCGAAGATTTCTCATGGAAATAATGTAGTTAGGGTGAATCTAACGGAGAATTCGTTCTGATGGGATAAACTATATCGGAATGGACTTGTAAAAGTATTAAAAATCAAAATCTGTTTGCATCTTGACGAAACAAAGTTTATGTACGACTTCATCGAAAAATCTTTATTCCTGTGATATGAATTTTTTTATGGTGATCACGAATTACGCTCGTTTTCGCCGTATTCCTAAAATTTAGCGGGGAAAACGAGAAAAAATAGGATTCCGGTACATTTTCGAAGATTTCTCATGGAAATAATGGAATTATGGTGAATCTTTTATGGTGATCACGAATTAGGCTCGTTTTCGCCGTATTCCTAAAGTTTAGCCGGGAAAACGCGAAAAAAGGATTCCGGTACGTTTTCGACGATTTCTCACAGAAATAATGTAATTAGGGTGCATCTTTTATGGTGATCACGAATTACGCTCGTTTTCGGCGTATTCCTAAAATTTAGCCTGGAAAACGCGAAAAAAAGGAATCCGCTACGTTTTCGAAGATTTCACATGGAAATAATGTAATTAAGGTGAATCTTTTATGGTGATCACGAATTACGCTCGTTTTCGCCGTATTCCCAAAATTTAGCCGGGAAAACGCGAAAAAAGGATTCCGCTACGTTTTCGAAGATTTCTCATGGAAATAATGGAATTGTGGTGAATCTTTTATGGTGATCACGAATTAGGCTCGTTTTCGCCGTATTCCTAAAATTTAGCCGGGAAAACGCGAAAAAAGGATTTCGGTACGTTTTCGAAGATTTCTCTTGGAAATAATGTGATTGGAGTGAATCTTTTATGGTGATCACGAATTAGGCTCGTTTTCGCCGTATTCCTAAAATTTAGCCGGGAAAACGCGAAAAAAGGATTCCGGTACGTTTTCGAAGATTTCTCATGGAAATTCTTTACATAGGGTGAATCTAACAGAGAATTCGTTCCGACGAGATAAAATATATTGGAATGGACCTGTAAAAGTATTAAAAATCAAAATCTGTTCGCATCTTGACGAAACAAAGTTTCTGCAGGACTTCATCGATGAATCGTTATTTCTGTGACATCAAATTTTTTATGGTGATCACGAATAACGCTCGTTTTCGCCGTATTCCTAAAATTTAGTCGGGAAAACGCGAAAAAAGGATTTCGGTACGTTTTCGAAGATTTCGCATGGAAATGATGTAACTAGAGTCAATCTTTTATGGTGATCACAAATTACGCTCGTTTTCGCCGTATTCTCAAAATTTAGCCGGGAAAACGCGAAAAAAGGATTCCGCTACGTTTTCGAAGATTTCTCATGGAAATAATGGAATTGTGGTGAATCTTTTATGGTGATCACGAATTACGCTCGTTTTCGCCGTATTTCTAAAATTTAGCCGGGAAAACGCGAAAAAAGGATTTCGGTACGTTTTCGAAGATCTCGCATGGAAATAATGTAACTAGAGTCAATCTTTTATGGTGATCACAAATTACGCTCGTTTTCGCCGTATTTCCAAAATTTAGCCGGGAAAACGTGATAAAAGGATTCCGCTACGTTTTCGAAGATTTCTCATGGAAATAATGGAATTGTGGTGAATCTTTTATGGTGATCACGAATTAGGCTCGTTTTCGCCGTATTCATAAAATTTAGCCGGGAAAACGCGAAAAAAGGATTTCGGTACGTTTTCGAAGATTTCTCTTGGAAATAATGTGATTGGAGTGAATCTTTTATGGTGATCACGAATTAGGCTCGTTTTCGCCGTATTCCTAAAATTTAGCCGGAAAAACGCGAAAAAAGGATTCCGGTACGTTTTCGAAGATTTCTCATGGAAATACTTTACATAGGGTGAATCTAACAGAGAATTCGTTCCGACGAGATAAAATATATTGGAATGGACCTGTAAAAGTATTAAAAATCAAAATCTGTTCGCATCTTGACGAAACAAAGTTTCTGCAGGACTTCATCGATGAATCGTTATTTCTGTGACATGAAATTTTTTATGGTGATCACGAATAACGCTCGTTTTCGCCGTATTCCTAAAATTTAGCCGGGAAAACGCGAAAAAAGGATTTCGGTACGTTTTCGAAGATTTCGCATGGAAATAATGTAACTGGAGTCAATCTTTTATGGTGATCACAAATTACGCTCGTTTTCGCCGTATTCCCAAAATTTAGCCGGGAAAACGCGAAAAAAGGATTCCGCTACATTTTCGAAGATTTCTCATGGAAATAATGGAATTGTGGTGAATCTTTTATGGTGATCACGAATAACGCTCGTTTTCGCCGTATTCCTAAAATTTAGCAGGGAAAACGCGAAAAAATGATTTCGGTACGTTTTCGAAGATCTCGCATGGAAATAATGTAACTAGAGTCAATCTTTTATGGTGATCACAAATTACGCTCGTTTTCGCCGTATTCCCAAAATTTAGCCGGGAAAACGCGAAAAAAGGATGCCGCTACGTTTTCGAAGATTTCTCATGGAAATAATGGAGTTGTGGTGAATCTTTTATGGTGATCACGAATTACGCTCATTTTCGCCGTATTTCTAAAATTTAGCCGGGAAAACGCGAAAAAAGGATTTCGGTACGTTTTCGAAGTCTACGCATGGAAATAATGTAATTAGAGTCAATCTTTTATGGTGATCACAAATTACGCTCGATTTCGCCGTATTCCTAAAATTTAGCTGAGAAAACGCGAAAAAAGGATTCCGGTACGTTTTCGAAGATTTCTCTTGGAAATAATGTAATTGGAGTGAATCTTTTATGGTGATCACGAATTACGCTCGTTTTCGCCGTATTCCTAAAATTTTGCCGGGAAAACGAGAAAAAAAGGATTCCGGTACATTTTCGAAGATTTCTCATGGAAATAATGGAATTAAGGTAAATCTTTTCTGGTGATCACGAATTAGGTTCGTTTTCGCCGTATTCCTAAAATTTAGCCGGGAAAACGCGTAAAAAGCATTCCGGTACGTTTTCGAAGATTTCTCACGGAAATAATGTAGTTAGGGTGAATCTAACGGAGAATTCGTTCTGATGGGATAAACTATATCGGAATGGACTTGTAAAAGTATTAAAAATCAAAATCTGTTTGCATCTTGACGAAACAAAGTTTCTGTACGACTTCATCGAAAAATCTTTATTCCTGTGATATGAATTTTTTTATGGTGATCACGAATTACGCTCGTTTTCGCCGTATTCCTAAAATTTAGCCGAGAAAACGCGAAAAAAGCATTCCGCTACGTTTTCGAAGATTTCTCACGGAAATAATGGAATTGTGGTGAATCTTTTATGGTGATCACGAATTACGCTGGTTTTCGCCGTATTTCTAAAATTTAGCCGGGAAAACGCGAAAAAAGGATTTCGGTACGTTTTCGAAGATTTCTCATGGAAATAATGGAATTATGGTGAATCTTTTATGGTGATCACGAATTAGGCTCGTTTTCGGCGTATTCCTAAAATTTAGCCCGGAAAACGCGAAAAAAAGGAATCCCCTACGTTTTCGAAGATTTCTCATGGAAATAATGTAATTAGGGTGAATCTTTTATGGTGATCACAAATTACGCTCGTTTTCGCCGTATTCCTAAAATTTAGCCGGGAAAACGCGAAAAAAGGATTCCGGTACGTTTTCGAAGATTTCTCATGGAAATACTTTAAATAGGGTGAATCTAACAGAGAATTCGTTACGACGAGATAAAATATATTGGAATGGACTTGTAAAAGTATTAAAAATCAAAATCTGTTTGCTTCTTGATGAAACAAAGTTTCTGCAGGACTTCATCGATGAATCGTTATTTCTGTGACATGAAATTTTTTTATGGTTATCACGAATAACGCTCGTTTTCGCCGTATTCCTAAAATTTAGTCGGGAAAACGCGAAAAAAGGATTTCGGTACGTTTTCGAAGATTTCGCATGGAAATGATGTAACTAGAGTCAATCTTTTATGGTGATCACAAATTACGCTCGTTTTCGCCGTATTCCCAAAATTTAGCCGGGAAAACGCGAAAAAAGGATTCCGCTACGTTTTCGAAGATTTCTCATGGAAATAATGGAATTGTGGTGAATCCTTTATGGTGATCACGAATTACGCTCGTTTTCGCCGTATTTCTAAAATTTAGCCGGGAAAACGCGAAAAAAGGATTTCGGTACGTTTTCGAAGATCTCGCATGGAAATAATGTAACTAGAGTCAATCTTTTATGGTGATCACAAGTTACGCTCGTTTTCGCCGTATTCCCAAAATTTAGCCGGAAAACGTGATAAAAGGATTCCGCTACGTTTTCGAAGATTTCTCATGGAAATAATGGAATTGTGGTGAATCTTTTATGGTGATCACGAATTAGGCTCGTTTTCGCCGTATTCATAAAATTTAGCCGGGAAAACGCGAAAAAAGGATTTCGGTACGTTTTCGAAGATTTCTCTTGGAAATAATGTGATTGGAGTGAATCTTTTATGGTGATCACGAATTAGGCTCGTTTTCGCCGTATTCCTAAAATTTAGCCGGGAAAACGCGAAAAAAGGATTCCGGTACGTTTTCGAAGATTTCTTATGGAAATACTTTACATAGGGTGAATCTAACAAAGAATTCGTTCCGACGAGATAAAATATATTGGAATGGACCTGTAAAAGTATTAAAAATCAAAATCTGTTTGCATCTTGACGAAACAAAGTTTCTGCAGGACTTCATCGATGAATCGTTATTTCTGTGACATGAAATTTTTTATGGTGATCACGAATAACGCTCGTTTTCGCCGTATTCCTAAAATTTAGCCGGGAAAACGCGAAAAAAGGATTTCGGTACGTTTTCGAAGATTTCGCATGGAAATAATGTAACTGGAGTCAATCTTTTATGGTGATCACAAATTACGCTCGTTTTCGCCGTATTCCTAAAATTTAGTCGGGAAAACGCGAAAAAAGGATTTCGGTACGTTTTCGAAGATTTCGCATGGAAATGATGTAACTAGAGTCAATCTTTTATGGTGATCACAAATTACGCTCGTTTTCGCCGTATTCCCAAAATTTAGCCGGGAAAACGCGAAAATAGGATTCCGCTACGTTTTCGAAGATTTCTCATGGAAATAATGGAATTGTGGTGAATCTTTTATGGTGATCACGAATTACGCTCGTTTTCGCCGTATTTCTAAAATTTAGCCGGGAAAACGCGAAAAAAGGATTTCGGTACGTTTTCGAATATCTCGCATGGAAATAATGTAACTAGAGTCAATCTTTTATGGTGATCACAAATTACGCTCGTTTTCGCCGTATTCCCAAAATTTAGCCGGGAAAACGTGATAAAAGGATTCCGCTACGTTTTCGAAGATTTCTCATGGAAATAATGGAATTGTGGTGAATCTTTTATGGTGATCACGAATTAGGCTCGTTTTCGCCGTATTCATAAAATTTAGCCGGGAAAACGCGAAAAAAGGATTCCGGTACGTTTTCGACGATTTATCATGGAAATACTTTACATAGGGTGAATCTAACAGAGAATTCGTTCCGACGAGATAAAATATATTGGAATGGACTTGTAAAAGTATTAAAAATCAAAATCTGTTTGCATCTTGACGAAACAAAGTTTCTGCAGGACTTCATCGATGAATCGTTATTTCTGTGACATGAAATTTTTTATGGTGATCACGAATAACGCTCGTTTTCGCCGTATTCCTAAAATTTAGCGGGGAAAACGCGAAAAAAGGATTTCGGTACGTTTTCGAAGATTTCGCATGGAAATAATGTAACTGGAGTCAATCTTTTATGGTGATCACAAATTACGCTCGTTTTCGCCGTATTCCCAAAATTTAGCCGGGAAAACGCGAAAAAAGGATTCCGCTACATTTTCGAAGATTTCTCATGGAAATAATGGAATTGTGGTGAATCTTTTATGGTGATCACGAATAACGCTCGTTTTCGCCGTATTCCTAAAATTTAGTCGGGAAAACGCGAAAAAATGATTTCGGTACGTTTTCGAAGATCTCGCATGGAAATAATGTAACTAGAGTCAATCTTTTATGGTGATCACAAATTACGCTCGTTTTCGCCGTATTCCCAAAATTTAGCCGGGAAAACGCGAAAAAAGGATTCCGCTACGTTTTCGAAGATTTCTCATGGAAATAATGGAATTGTGGTGAATCTTTTATGGTGATCACGAATTACGCTCGTTTTCGCCGTATTTCTAAAATTTAGCCGGGAAAACGCGAAAAAAGGATTTCGGTACGTTTTCGAAGATTACGCATGGAAATAATGTAATTAGAGTCAATCTTTTATGGTGATCACAAATTACGGTCGATTTCGCCGTATTCCTAAAATTTAGCTGAGAAAACGCGAAAAAAGGATTCCGGTACGTTTTCGAAGATTTCTCTTGGAAATAATGTAATTGGAGTGAATCTTTTATGGTGATCACGAATTACGCTCGTTTCGTCGTATTCCTAAAATTTAGCCGGGAAAACGAGAAAAAAAGGATTCCGGTACATTTGCGAAGATTTCTCATGGAAATAATGGAATTATGGTAAATCTTTTATGGTGATCACGAATTAGGCTCGTTTTCGCCGTATTCCTAAAATTTAGCCGGGAAAACGCGTAAAAAGCATTCCGGTACGTTTTCGAAGATTTCTCACGGAAATAATGTAGTTAGGGTGAATCTAACGGAGAATTAGTTCTGATGGGATAAACTATATCGGAATGGACTTGTAAAAGTATTAAAAATCAAAATGTGTTTGCATCTTGACGAAACAAAGTTTCTGTACGACTTCATCGAAAAATCTTTATTCCTGTGATATGAATTTTTTTATGGTGATCACGAATTACGCTCGTTTTCGCCGTATTCCTAAAATTTAGCCGAGAAAACGCGACAAAAGCATTCCGCTACGTTTTCGAAGATTTCTCATGGAAATAATGGAATTGTGGTGAATCTTTTATGGTGATCACGAATTACGCTCGTTTTCGCCGTATTTCTAAAATTTAGCCGGGAAAACGCGAAAAAAGGATTTCGGTACGTTTTCGAAGATTTCTCATGGAAATAATGGAATTATGGTGAATCTTTTATGGTGAACACGAAATAGGCTCATTTTCGCCGTATTCCTAAAATTTAGCCGGGAAAACGCGTAAAAAGCATTCCGGTACGTTTTCGAAGATTTCTCATGGAAATAATGTAGTTAGGGTGAATCTAACGGAGAATTCGTTCTGATTGGATAAACTATATCGGAATGGACTTGTAAAAGTATTAAAAATCAAAATCTGTTTGCATCTTGACGAAACACAGTTTCTGTACGACTTCATCGAAAAATCTTTATTCCTGTGATATGAATTTTTTTATGGTGATCACGAATTACGCTCGTTTTCGGCGTATTCCTAAAATTTAGCCCGGAAAACGCGAAAAAAAGGAATCCGCTACGTTTTCGAAGATTTCTCATGGAAATAATGTAATTAGGGTGAATCTTTTATGGTGATCACAAATTACGCTCGTTTTCGCCGTATTCCTAAAATTTAGCCGGGAAAACGCGAAAAAAGGATTCCGGTACGTTTTCGAAGATTTCTCATGGAAATACTTTAAATAGGGTGAATCTAACAGAGAATTCGTTCCGACGAGATAAAATATATTGGAATGGACTTGTAAAAGTATTAAAAATCAAAATCTGTTCGCATCTTGATGAAACAAAGTTTCTGCAGGACTTCATCGATGAATCGTTATTTCTGTGACATGAAATTTTTTATGGTGATCACGACTAACGCTCGTTATCGCCGTATTCCTAAAATTTAGTCGGGAAAACGCGAAAAAAGGATTTCGGTACGTTTTCGAAGATTTCGCATGGAAATAATGTAACTGGAGTCAATCTTTTATGGTGATCACAAATTACGCTCGTTTTCGCCGTATTCCCAAAATTTACCCGGGAAAACGCGAAAAAAGGATTCCGCTACGTTTTCGAAGATTTCTCATGGAAATAATGGAATTGTGGTGAATCTTTTATGGTGATCACGAATTACGCTCGTTTTCGCCGTATTTCTAAAATTTAGCCGGGAAAACGCGAAAAAAGGATTTCGGTACGTTTTCGAAGATTACGCATGGAAATAATGTAATTAGAGTCAATCTTTTATGTTGATCACAAATTACGCTCGATTTCGCCGTATTCCTAAAATTTTGCTGAGAAAACGCGAAAAAAGGATTCCGGTACGTTTTCGAAGATTTCTCTTGGAAATAATGTAATTGGAGTGAATCTTTTATGGTGATCACGAATTACGCTCGTTTTCGCGGTATTCCTAAAATTTAGCCGGGAAAACGAGAAAAAAAGGATTCCGGTACATTTTCGAAGATTTCTCATGGAAATAATGGAATTATGGTAAATCTTTTATGGTGATCACGAATTAGGCTCGTTTTCGTCGTATTCCTAAAATTTAGCCGGGAAAACGCGTAAAAAGCATTCCGGTACGTTTTCGAAGATTTCTCATGGAAATAATGTAGTTAGGGTGAATCTAACGGAGAATTCGTTCTGATGGGATAAACTATATCGGAATGGACTTGTAAAAGTATTAAAAATCAAAATCTGTTTGCATCTTGACGAAACAAAGTTTATGTACGACTTCATCGAAAAATCTTTATTCCTGTGATATGAATTTTTTTATGGTGATCACGAATTACGCTCGTTTTCGCCGTATTCCTAAAATTTAGCGGGGAAAACGAGAAAAAATAGGATTCCGGTACATTTTCGAAGATTTCTCATGGAAATAATGGAATTATGGTGAATCTTTTATGGTGATCACGAATTAGGCTCGTTTTCGCCGTATTCCTAAAGTTTAGCCGGGAAAACGCGAAAAAAGGATTCCGGTACGTTTTCGACGATTTCTCACAGAAATAATGTAATTAGGGTGCATCTTTTATGGTGATCACGAATTACGCTCGTTTTCGGCGTATTCCTAAAATTTAGCCTGGAAAACGCGAAAAAAAGGAATCCGCTACGTTTTCGAAGATTTCACATGGAAATCATGTAATTAAGGTGAATCTTTTATGGTGATCACGAATTACGCTCGTTTTCGCCGTATTCCCAAAATTTAGCCGGGAAAACGCGAAAAAAGGATTCCGCTACGTTTTCGAAGATTTCTCATGGAAATAATGGAATTGTGGTGAATCTTTTATGGTGATCACGAATTAGGCTCGTTTTCGCCGTATTCCTAAAATTTAGCCGGGAAAACGCGAAAAAAGGATTTCGGTACGTTTTCGAAGATTTCTCTTGGAAATAATGTGATTGGAGTGAATCTTTTATGGTGATCACGAATTAGGCTCGTTTTCGCCGTATTCCTAAAATTTAGCCGGGAAAACGCGAAAAAAGGATTCCGGTACGTTTTCGAAGATTTCTCATGGAAATACTTTACATAGGGTGAATCTAACAGAGAATTCGTTCCGACGAGATAAAATATATTGGAATGGACCTGTAAAAGTATTAAAAATCAAAATCTGTTCGCATCTTGACGAAACAAAGTTTCTGCAGGACTTCATCGAGTAATCGTTATTTCTGTGACATGAAATTTTTTATGGTGATCACGAATAACGCTCGTTTTCGCCGTATTCCTAAAATTTAGTCGGGAAAACGCGAAAAAAGGATTTCGGTACGTTTTCGAAGATTTCGCATGGAAATGATGTAACTAGAGTCAATCTTTTATGGTGATCACAAATTACGCTCGTTTTCGCCGTATTCTCAAAATTTAGCCGGGAAAACGCGAAAAAAGGATTCCGCTACGTTTTCGAAGATTTCTCATGGAAATAATGGAATTGTGGTGAATCTTTTATGGTGATCACGAATTACGCTCGTTTTCGCCGTATTTCTAAAATTTAGCCGGGAAAACGCGAAAAAAGGATTTCGGTACGTTTTCGAAGATCTCGCATGGAAATAATGTAACTAGAGTCAATCTTTTATGGTGATCACAAATTACGCTCGTTTTCGCCGTATTTCCAAATCTTAGCCGGGAAAACGTGATAAAAGGATTCCGCTACGTTTTCGAAGATTTCTCATGGAAATAATGGAATTGTGGTGAATCTTTTATGGTGATCACGAATTAGGCTCGTTTTCGCCGTATTCATAAAATTTAGCCGGGAAAACGCGAAAAAAGGATTTCGGTACGTTTTCGAAGATTTCTCTTGGAAATAATGTGATTGGAGTGATTCTTTTATGGTGATCACGAATTAGGCTCGTTTTCGCCGTATTCCTAAAATTTAGCCGGAAAAACGCGAAAAAGGGATTCCGGTACGTTTTCGAAGATTTCTCATGGAAATACTTTACATAGGGTGAATCTAACAGAGAATTCGTTCCGACGAGATAAAATATATTGGAATGGACCTGTAAAAGTATTAAAAATCAAAATCTGTTCGCATCTTGACGAAACAAAGTTTCTGCAGGACTTCATCGATGAATCGTTATTTCTGTGACATGAAATTTTTTATGGTGATCACGAATAACGCTCGTTTTCGCCGTATTCCTAAAATTTAGCCGGGAAAACACGAAAAAAGGATTTCTGTACGTTTTCGAAGATTTCGCATGGAAATAATGTAACTGGAGTCAATCTTTTATGGTGATCACAAATTACGCTCGTTTTCGCCGTATTCCCAAAATTTAGCCGGGAAAACGCGAAAAAAGGATGCCGCTACGTTTTCGAAGATTTCTCATGGAATTAATGGAATTGTGGTGAATCTTTTATGGTGATCACGAATTACGCTCGTTTTCGCCGTATTTCTAAAATTTAGCCGGGAAAACGCGAAAAAAGGATTTCGGTACGTTTTCGAAGTCTACGCATGGAAATAATGTAATTAGAGTCAATCTTTTATGGTGATCACAAATTACGCTCGATTTCGCCGTATTCCTAAAATTTAGCTGAGAAAACGCGAAAAAAGGATTCCGGTACGTTTTCGAAGATTTCTCTTGGAAATAATGTAATTGGAGTGAATCTTTTATGGTGATCACGAATTACGCTCGTTTTCGCCGTATTCCTAAAATTTAGCCGGGAAAACGAGAAAAAAAGGATTCCGGTACATTTTCGAAGATTTCTCATGGAAATAATGGAATTAAGGTAAATCTTTT